>SJYX01002376.1:215844-226935 GCA_006410675.1 Oreotragus oreotragus | reverse complement strand
CAGCCATTTTGCTTTTTTGCATTTCTTTTCCATGGGGATGGTCTTGATACCTATCTCCTGTATAATGTCACGAACCTCATTCCATAGTTCATCAGGCACTCTATCTATCAGATCTAGTCCCTTAAATCTGTTTCTCACTTCCACTGTATAATCGTAAGGGATTTGATTTAGGTCATACCTGAGTGGTCTAGTGGTTTTCCCTACTTTCTTCAATTTATGTCTGAATTTGGCAATAAGGAGTTCATGATCTGAGCCACAGTCAGGTCCTGGTCTTGTTTTTGCTGACTGTATAGAACTTCTCCATATTTGGCTACAAAGAATATAATCAATCTGATTTTGGTGTTGACCTTCTGGTGATGTCCATGTGTAGAGTCTTCTCTTGTGTTGTTGGAAGAGAGTGTTTCCTATGACCAGTGCGTTCTCTTGGCAAAACTCTATTAGCTTTTGCCCTGCTTCATTCCGTACTCGAAGGCCAAATATTCCTGTTACTGCTGGTGTTTCTTGACTTCTTACTTTTGCATTCCAGTCCCCTATAATGAAAAGGACATCTTTTTTGGGTATTAGTTCTAAAAGATCCAGTAGGTCTTCATAAAACCATTCAACTTCAGCTTCTTCAATGTTACTGGCTGGGGCATAAACTTAGATTACTATGATATTGGATGGTTTGCCTTAGAAATGAACAGAGATCATTCTGTCATTTTTGAGATTACATCCAAGTACTGCATTTCAGACTCCTTTGTTAACCATGATGGCTACTCCATTTCTTCTGAGGGATTCCTATCCACAGTAGTAGATATAATGGTCATCTGAGTTAAATTCACCCATTCCAGTCCAGTTTAGTTTGCTGATTCCTAGAATGTTGACGTTCACTCTTGCCATCTCCTGTGTGACTACTTAACATTAAGGAAATGCAAATTAAGATCTCAATCTGTATAGTAGTTAAGTCTTGTCCGACTCTTTGTGACTCCATGGATTGTAGCCTGCCAAGCTTCCCTGTCCCTGGGATCCTCCGGCAAGAATACTGGAGTGGGTCCCCATTTCCTCTTCCAAAGATCTCAGTAAGGTACCACTATACATCCAATAGAACGGTTATAATCAAAAAGGTAGGCAGTAACAAGTGGTGGCAAGAACACGTAGAACCTGGGACGCTTATACATTGCTGAAGGATCTAAAAGTTACAGACACTTTAAAGAAAATTGTCAGATTCTTAAAAAGTTAAGCATGAATGGAGCATAAAATTCCGTAGTTCCACTCCTAGGAATGAAGAGAGAAATGAAAACATATTTCCATACAGAGATATGTATGTGGGTTTCATAGGAGCATTGTTCATAACAGCCAAATGTTCACAACTGGCAAATGGATAAAGAAAATGTGGTGTGTCCATTAAATGGGACACTATTCAGCAATAAAAAGATGAAGTACTGATGCATACTACAACATGAATTAACCTCAAAAACATTATACTAAATGGAAGAAGCCAAATGCAAAAATAAATACTTGTATCTTCCTTTTGTATGATATATTCAGAGAAGGCAAACATAACAAGCAGGTAAGTGGTTGCTTAGGGTTGAGGGTGGGAGTGGAATTACTGCTGGACATGAAGGATCTTCTGAGGGCAATGAAAATGTTCTTAAACTTCAGTGTTGTATAGTTGTGCAATTCTATAATTCATTGAAATTTATTGAATCATACATTCACAGCAAGTGAATTTTATGATACTTGAATTCTCTTAATAAAGTTGTTTAAAAATTGAAAGTAAAATAATATAGAGTGGCAAGAAGTGATGGAAGGTATACATGTGATTAGCTGATAATTGTTAAGGATGTAAATGTATAGGTTTTCACTTCTTTTTATGGTTATCTAAAATTTCACAGTGTGTTCTGGATTTAGTTCTATTTTAATTCATTTTCCTGAATCATAATTCTTTGGAGCTGGACTCTGAAAAATATTCTTCTAATTTTTACGTCTATGTTTCCACTCATTTCCTAAGTTTCTCATTTCTGGAAACTATCATTGGACAGCTGGCCTCCTAGATGGGGCTATACTTGCCTTTTTGTTCTTTTCAGTGTTTGATGTCATTTAACTTTGGAAGAAATTTTATTAACGTTCTTTTACCTTTCTATGGTCTGTTTTCTAACTTTATACATTTTACTCTCCGAGGCGGATTGCTAATCTCTGAATGTTTTCTTTTATCGTAGCTTGCATTATTTCATCTCCCTAAGAATACTGATGATAGTCTTGAGACTTTTGTCTGCTGTTTTCAACTGTTATTCATCTCTTAAGCTGTCCCTTACTGAATGCTTTCTTTTAATATCTGGTGTCACATGAATTTCATATTTAAGTGAGATTCTCAAAAAGATTGAACTAGATGAAGGGGTGTGTGTGTGTGTGTGTGTATGATTGCAGGTTTCACTATATGTAGGGTTTTGTTTTGTCTTTTTCTTTCCAAAGCCCCTCAGTTTTTACATAGATGAATTCTGTAACTTATTACCTAAAGAATACATACATAACTATGTTGCTGGGAACTGGGCCAGAAACAAGGCCAGAGTGAGGATGTCAGTGTTCAGTATAGACTGTCTTTCATTTGCTACCATTATTTGCAGTAAAGTCCCTCATCATCTCATGCTTCTTAGTCTCAGCCCCTTTTTTTTCCTGTAGATATGGGAGATTGGTGGTTTCCCTCTGCACAGAGCTGCAGACAAGCTGGAAGTGTAACTGTGTTTCATACTGTCTTAAACCGCCATCCGAGTTTCTGCCCCATGCTCACACCCACTTCGGCTCCTTGTGCAGCAGTTCCTGAGTCGAAGTCTCTGTAGCACGAGGCAGCTGGCTGTGCACTGGCCCTGCACTGTTGTTTGCTCGATCGTGTCAGTCAATGTGTCTTCCCACTGCTTTCCATTTTCCAAAATGCCTGTTGAAACCTCCTGTTCTTATCTACTTTTCTGTTCTCCTTGTGGCTGTAGATTATTAACTTTTTAAAAGAAATTATCGTTTTGCTATTCCTATAATGATTTTTAGAAGGGACAGAGCTATGCCGATGGAATTAAATCTGTTAAGATTAAGACTGAATGGGAATCTAAATGATAGTCAAACATCTTCATTAAAAAATCTACAGATTCTGCTAGGAAGTGGTAGCTACAGAGCAGAGGAAGTGAGAGTAGCTTCTGAACTGTCTAATCGTAATTAATAGATAACGGTAACAGATGACTGCTAGTGAGACCAGTGACTGAAACTCAGGGAACATATCCCACCGCTTGTAAGAAAAATTATAGTATTAGTATAATCACACAGGTGCTAATCTTTTCAGTGTTAAATTTGAAGAATACTGCAGCACTTTATTAACTTTAAAAATAAGATAGAAATATTGGGAAATGTAACAAAATGTCCAATATGATGAAAAGACATCCTGTATACCAACAGCAGTGTCTGTTTTACATATTCTGTGTGCATCCTTATATTTCTTTATAAAATAACCAGCATTTGAAAATAATATTACAAAGAAATACATGTTTCTGCTCTCCTGAAATATAAAGAGATCTGGCAAATTCCTGTTAATGGAATCTGTTAGCTGAATCTGAGAATTACTTGCTCCTTCAGTCTGAACAAAAATGCTCTTTGGTGCTTGGTCACAACTCACATGTGGATACCAGCAAGCTGAAATAGAGCTAATCGAGAGCCCAGGCCAATGAGTATACGAGGAATAATGCCTTAGCTCATGGGAGCTTGGTGGAAAATAATGTCCTTGCCCTCATGCTTGGGTAATGAGAGGGGAAGAGCAAGAAACTTTTAATGAATATTTAATATAATTGAATAAATTATAAATTTCAAATTGCTAAGTTTACTTAAATTTTACAAAATTCGATAAAGTTGACCAAATTCAGTTTTCTTTCAGTTAGCAGAAATAGAGCCTCATGAGCAAAGGGGAGTTTGGTTATAGACAAATTAAGAAAGTTACATATGCTCTACTTATATTTGTATTGTAAACTTTATACTCACTATGCTAAGTCACTTCAGTCGTGTCCAACTCTGTACAGCCCCATAGAGGGCAGCCCACCAGGCTACCCCGTCCCTGAGATTCTCCAGGCAAGAACACTGGAGTGGGTTGCCATTTCCTTCTCCAGTGCATGAAAGTGAAAGTGAAGGCCCTCAGTCATGTCCAACTCTTTGCGACCCCATGGACTGCAGCCCACCAGGCTCCTCCATCCATGGGATTTTCTAGGCAAGAGTACTGGAGTGGGGTGCCATCACCTTCTCCATATACTCACTATAGTTATACACAATTATAATCATATTATCCTCATATTTGCTAAATATTGATAAAGATTTTTCAAAATAGCACTATTTGCTTTTGATCTTTTTATTTCAGTGTTTATTTTCCAAATTAGTTTGCCTGTATGGGCTTAACTTCACATTCTGAAATCCTGTTTGGGAAAAAATGCCAACTTGGACAATAAGATTTCAAAAAGATGCTTTTTGCATATAAGAGTGAACAAATTTAAGGACAAGGAGTACTGTTTCAGTGGTTTTGTATTCTAGATCTATAGGTTACAGGTAAATTAAACAAGTTACTTTAAGTATTTTGATACCTCTGTATCCCCATACATAGATTTTATAGTAACTTTTCCAACTTTTATAAATGTAGAGTGATGCCACACAGGTTATAATTATGTAATATCTCTTTAAAGGATAAAGTAACATATATGATACTAATCATATTTTAATATAAATAATTATTATTATTTTGAAATAATCCCCAGAAGTTTTCAGCAAGACTAACTCCTTAAATTCATTGTTTCAAGATTGTGTCATTGAAGATGGAGAAGTTATTTGAAATTAGAATGCAAGATATAGCTAGGGTTTATTCTCTTATTATTGAATTAGTTCATTGATTAAAAATTAGGTGCATCTATGAAAGATTTTTGGAGAAGGAAATGGAAACCCACTCCAATACTAAGCCTGGAAAATCCCATGGATGGAGAAGCCTGGTAGGCTGCAGTCCATGGGGTCGCAAAGAGTCGGACACGACTGAGAGACTTCACTTCACTTCATTACATGAGCGATTTGGGGGCTTTCCAGGTGGTGCTGGTGGTGAAGAATTCGCCTACCAATGCAGAACATGCAAGAGATGAGGGTTCAGTTTCTGGGTTGGGAAGATCCCCTGGAGGAGGAAATGGCAACCCACTGCAGTGATCTTGCCTGGAGAATTCCATGGACAGAGAAGCCTGGTGGGCTCCAGTCCATGAGACCACAGCGTCAGACAGGACTGAGCACACACGTTGTCATTGCCATGAGAGATTTTGATATAGAACTAAGTCAGCTGGGGAAAAAGTGTCGATTAGAGGGCAAGTTTCTGAGGGAAGAGGTGATTTTCTGTGTCCAGAATCATTAAAAATGATTTCCTTCTTAGCAGTTAGCGTCCCATTCATCAGCTTTTGAAACTTCCTCAAGTGTGTCAGAGTTAAAGTAATTCTTGTTGCTGGTAGTGATTGGTGGGGGCACAGTCTAGAGCCTTCTCCCCCAGGTCTCTAAATGATGATGTAAACACCTGATTTTCTGTAGTACGTACTTTTTGATAAAACTAGCTAGGTTGGATTTGCTGATTTTGTTGATTGGTTGACTTGTTAAATATTCAAATATCCTATTGTGTTTAGACAACTTTATCCTATTGTTTGACTTTTCAGGATCAGTTGAGTTCAGTTCAGTTTGATCTCTCAGTCGTGTCCAACTCTTTGACTCCATGGACTGCAGAACTCTCCACCAACTCCCAGAGTTTACCCAAACCCATGTCCATTGAGTCAGTGATGCCATCCAACCATCTTATCCTCTGTTGGCCCCTTCTCCTCCTACTTTCAATCTTTCTCAGCATCAGGGTGTTTTCCAATGAGTCAGTTCTTTGTATCAGGTGGCCAAAGTATTGGAGTTTTCAGCTTCAGCATCAGTCCTTCCAGTGAATATTCAGGGCTGATTTCCTTTAGGATTGACTGGTTGGATCGCCTTGTAGTCCCACAGACTCTCAAGAGTCTTCTCCAGCACCACAGTTCAAAAGCATCAATTCTTTGGCGCTCAGCTTTGTTTATAGTCCGACTCTCACATCTATACATGACTACTGGAAAAAACATTGTATTGACTTAGATGGACCTTTGTTGGAAAAGTAATGTCTCTACCTTGTAATATGCTGTCTAGGTTGATCACAACTTTTCTTCCAAGGAGCAAGTGTCTTAATTTCATGGCTGCAGTCACCATCTGCAGTGATTTTGGAGCCCAAAAAAATAAAGTCTGCCACTATTTCCACTCTTTCCCCATCCATTTGCCATGAAATGATGGGACCAGATGCCATGATCTTGTTTTCTGAATGTTGAGTTTTAAGCCAAGTTTTTCACTCTTTTCTTTCATTCTCATCAAGAGACTCTTTAATTCTTCTTCGCTGTCTGCCATAAGGGTGATGTCATCTGCATATCTGAGATTATTGATATTTCTCCCGGCAATCTTAATTCCAGCTTGTGCCTCCTCCAGCCCAGCTTTTCTCATGATGTACTCTGCATATAAGTTAAATAAGCAGGGTGACGATATACAGCCTTGACATACTCCTTTTCCTATTTGGAACCAGTCTGTTATTCCATGTCTACTTCTAACTGTTGCTTCCTGCCCTGCGTACAGATTTCTCAAGAGGCAGTTCAGGTGGCCTGGTAGTCAATTTGGCCTTATGAAGCATCACTACACTATGATTTTCATAAATTTATTGTTCTACTTTATAAATATTACTGATTTGGCTAGTAAATGGCCCCCATGATCACCACCTCCTGGCATTTATATCCTAGGATAATCCTCTACTAAGTGTAGATAGCCCTCAGTCTCACAGTCTACAAGTAACTAGAGACAGCAAATAAAGACATGAATAAGGTAATAGATTCTTCCCCAGTCAAGCATAAAATGATACTGCAGCCCAGGTTGACACCTTCGACTTCAGCCTTGCAGACAAACCAACTAAACAGGGCTCAGAAACTGAGTTAGCAAATGTGTGTTGTTTTAAAGCATGACATTTATGGCTATATTGTTACACATCAACAGATAACTAATCTAGTTGTTTTAATGTGATTATAATTGTATTGTACCCGAAGAACTGAACACTTTTTTGTATTCTAATTAGAGAGTGAAACATGGCATCTGAACCACATAAATAATGAGTAAAGATGGTTTGCATTTATAACACTTAACAGTACATTGTTGTAAACAACTGCTTCTAACCAATCCAAAATTATATTCAAAAATGATTTGTTAGAAAGCTTTTTATAGAATAATAATGGTTTCTGCAATGCAGTTTCCTACAGATAATCTCCTGAAGAGAAATTCCATTTGGCAAGAATGTTCAATAAATACATATTAAATATGCGTTTATTCCTGAATGACTTTTGTTGCTTGTTTGTTAATGGGATGTATGACACAGAGTTATACTTGTGTCAGTTCATCAAATTCTAACTGCATGACATTGTTTGTTCATATAAAGGCATCAATTAATTCACATTAAAATTATTATAAAATATTAAATATACAACAAAGGAAAATAATAACATAAATTCCATGAAAAAAATCATCTAACTTCAACGGTTGATTCATATCAGTCTGATTTAGTGCACATCTTGATCTATTTCCTCAGACTTCATACAACTGCACCTGTAAATATTTCAATATGCATTTCTAAATTCCAAAAAAAAAGACATAATTTTAGTATCTTTCTCACAGCTACCAAGGTTCATAATTTCATCAAATATTCTACTAGTGTTCAAATTTCCAAACATCTCACACAAATGTCATATTATTTACAGGTTGTTCATTCAAATCTTGAGCCATATAAAGCACCCAGAATCTTTGTTTAATCTATAATCTCTCCCATTTCTTCCTTTTTTTTTTTTCTTGCAAGTTATTTGATGATGAAACCAAGTTTTTGTTCAGCATCTTTTTCACAGTATGGATTCTGCTGATTTCATCCCCTGTGGTGCTACTCAGTACATTTTTCTATCTCTATATTTTCTATAAATTGATGTTTTGGCAAGATTACTTCACAGGCAGTGTTTGTCTTCTAGCAAGTAGCACATGATGTCAAGTAGAATCTAATTTGTATTTTTAATTGAATAAACTGAAAAATGTAATAAATGGTCAGTTATTTGAAAGCTTTCTATTTTTGGGGACTGGAGGGTGAGTTATTTCCCATGTTTTTTATAGTCTAAGAAACCTTGCCATTGTCATTCTTTTAAGCAAAGTAACATTAGAAAAGCAAACATTATGTTGCATTTATGTAAATTAATTTCAATTTGTGAGTTCAAGCAAAATTACAATCAGTAAATCTCTTTTCTAGTGATTATAAAGTATGCAATATTTTATTTTAGAATATTCAGTGTATTATAAATGTGTTAGGGGAAGCACACTGACTGAAACTGCCCACCCTGGCCAGGCACCATTGTAAGCATTTGCATGAGTTGTTTTATGACAAGAGGTCCTGGTAAGGAACATGGAACTAATAAGCCACCACCAACTGGAAGAGTTAAGGAAAGGTCAAAAGGAGACACCACATGTCCGACCGCCTCCCAGAATCTTTCTCTCTTGCATCCATCTTGGCTGAACAAGGCGTGCACCACCAGTAAGGACTCTGAGTCAGAATGATTGGCTAAAGACAACCTGCAAACTAATCCCTTCACCATAAAACCCAAGACTGCAGCCATGTGGCAGAACTGTTCTCCTAGGTTCCCTTACCCTACTGCTCTCCACCCGGGTGCACTTTCCCAATAAAATCTCTTGCTTTGTTAGCACATGTGTCTCCTCGGACAATTCATTTCTGAGTGTTAGATAAGAGCTCAGGCCCGGGAAAGGGTCCCCCTTCCTGCAACAAATGGACCTATAGAATTTTACAGAGGTGCACAGTGAGAGAAGTGATTCNCCTTACCCTACTGCTCTCCACCCGGGTGCACTTTCCCAATAAAATCTCTTGCTTTGTTAGCACATGTGTCTCCTCGGACAATTCATTTCTGAGTGTTAGATAAGAGCTCAGGCCCGGGAAAGGGTCCCCCTTCCTGCAACAAATGGACCTATAGAATTTTACAGAGGTGCACAGTGAGAGAAGTGATTCATTCCAGCTAGGTTTTACTGCCAGTTTTCATAAGCAGAACTCCAAAGGAGTAAAAACTTATGCAAAAATTTGAATGCCTCTTCAAGTTTTATTTATAATTACCTTTGATAAGTAAAACCACAAACATAGAAGGAAAGAGATATTCTATTGCTACAGGCTTTCTAAAATGGTGGACAAATAGTGGAATTTTTAAATAATATATGTTTCTTTTAAAATTACACTTGAGCTTGCTAAGTGGTTTAATGTATGCAATGGAGCATGATGGATTTCCTCATAGTTCTCACAATTGTTTGGTTTGAAAAAGGGAATTCATACAGATTGCTTCCTTAGAATGCTACTGTGAAAACATTTTAAATGCAAAACAGATTTCCAGTGAGATTTCTATAAAAGAGTTTAACAGAAGACAAAAGTTTTCACTGAAACAGCAAAAACAGTATTTGTTCTATAAATTTTATACCTTAAAATATATAGAAAAATTCTGGAATTTTTATTATAATTATAGCATTTTTATAACATATTATCCACAGCTATACATTTCTTTTGCCTTGTCCATATAAAAATCTTAGAGAATTTAAAAGATATTGCACTGAAGAACTAAAAAAAATTATATATATATATATATATGTTGTCACTTATCAGACAACGTTCATGAGAAAAAGACACATCTGTCTCCCACATAAACACCAAGAGATAACAAAGATCTAGACAGGTAGATTAATAAATCAGACTATGACTTGATAAACATATTATTAATGTACTTCCTTCAAGTTTTGCTAGAAAATTATTCTTAGTACTTCCCTCACCTTCTCAATTTAAAATTGCAATCCTACCACTATTCTATCTTCCATGAGAATTCCTTATTCTCCTTACTCTTTTTTTTTCTTTCTGAAGCACTTGTCACTTTATAATCTACTATGTAATTTATTTATTTAACATCTTTCATCGCCATCGTTACCCACTAAAGTGTCAGTTCTTATGGATGGGGAATTTTTACTATTTTTCTTTTTAGCTGATTTATGCCCAGCACTGAAAGCAATGACTGGTTCTTATTAGCTTTCAAGAAATATACATGAGTGAATGAGTTCCAAAAAGCAAAAAGAAGAATTTATGGTGACTCAGTTTTTTACTTTCTTGATTCTCAGATTGGTTTGGTGTAGGTGACAGATTTAGTATAGGTGACAGTTTTGGTGTATCTGATGCCAATGAAGGACAGAATTAGCTGTTATTAAAATGATTTGTCTGTCAGTAAGCAATGTAGATATAATACCAGAATGGAGTCATTAATACAAATTCTATAGACATTAAAAAAATAATAAAATATTTTATTGTATTTATTTCATCAATGGAAAAAAATCTTTTAAAAGTTTGATGGGAATGTGTGAGCAAAGTGCTAAAATTATTGTGTCCTGCTTGTAAGTAATTAATGACAATCATGTATATATACTTATATTTAAAAGGGGATCCACCATATGAACACTTTCCTTGCAAAAGTAAACATTAATGTTCCAGTAATATTATGAAATTTAAGAAATTTTCAGTAAGTAAAATTGTTTCAAACATTTGATTGACAAAGATGAATGGAATTTATATTCTATATTAAAAGAGGTTTTGATAAATGACTACCCTAATAAACTGGGGGAAATTCTTCAAGAATTGGGAATACCAGACAACCTGACCTGCCTCTTGAGAAATCTGTATGCAGGTCAGGAAGCAACAGTTAGAACTGGACATGGAACAACAGACTGGTTCCAAATAGGAAAAGGAGTACATCAAGGCTGTATATTGTCACCCTGCTTATTTAGCTTATATGCAGAGTACATCATGAGAAATGCTGGACTGGAAGAAACACAAGCTGGAATCAAGATTGCTGGGAGAAATATCAATAACCTCAGATATGCAGATGACACCACCCTTATGGCAGAAAGTGAAGAAGAACGAAAGAGCCTCTTGATGAAAGTGAAAGAGGAGAG
>SJYX01002376.1:198221-208460 GCA_006410675.1 Oreotragus oreotragus | reverse complement strand
GGTCAGGACTGCTTCCCCTGCATAACTCTGCATATTCCATTATTTCTTTATGTACAACTTAGGGTATATAAGCTGATTTTGAAAATAAAGTTGTGAGTCTTGCACTGGGCTCCGCCATGTTGTTCTTTTCTCCCCTTTTCTGGCTCAATTCCCATCTGGAGCTCAGAGGCTCACGAAGTCTACTTACTTGCCCTGGCTTCTAAGATCCATGCGAGAGGGAGCCCAAGGCAGGGCACCCTCCGCTATTCAAGTGGGCACTGGTGGCCTAACGTAGATGGTGCAAACCTCTTGTCTCGAGGTTTTATTAGTTTTCCACGTAAACCAAGTTATTCAGCCTCTTTTTTCCACTAATTTTCCTACTACACGATTCTTTCCTAATCTCTTTATATTTCTAAATAAATAGTCCTTTCCCAGACTCCGACTCCATCCCCGCTTTGAATTCCCTGGATCCACTGGGGCTGGACCCCGGGACTCAGTATCGTATGATGTTTGGCAGAGGAAAGGAATAATGGAGTTATTCATTCTTCCTTCAGAATTCCCCAATGTAAAGAAGGGCAAACTGGAACACAGCTGGGACATTGTGCTACATAGTTAAAGTTTTCTGTGCTGTACTTAGTCAGGTTGGACTTTTTGTGATTCCATAGCTCCTCCCCAGGCTCCTCCATCCATGGGGATTTTCCAAGCAAGAATACTGGAGTGGGTTGCCGTGCCCTCCTCCAGGGGATCTTCCAAACCCAGGGATCAAACCCAGGTCTCTTGCATTGCAGGTGAATTCTTTACCAGCTGAGCCACCCAGGAAACCCAAAGTAAGTATAATTAACATCTAATTCCAACCTTTTTCTCCCTTGCTTTGACTCTAAAGGTTGGGTAAATAAACATTAGCCTCTTCGCAGTAAGTCTTGACCATGTGACTGTCCTGAGTATAAAGTAAAAGTGCTTTTAACTTTTGGAAAGGTTCAAGAAGCTACTCTTTTCTCAAAGAAAGTGATGTTTCAGTGCTCTATTGCCGTCTCAGAAATCAGACCCAAACATTTTGGATTAAAATAGGGGTTTGCAAACTAGATTCCTAGTGGTAAATAAAGTTTATTGTAACATAGCATATTGTTAACATTAAACTTTTATTTTTTTAATTTAAATTTATTTAATTGGAAGCTAATTACTTTACAATATTGTATTGGTTTTGCCATACATCATCATGAATCCGCTACGGGTGTACACGTGTTCCCCATTCTGAACCCCCATCCCACCTCCCTCCCTGTACCATCCCTCTGGGTCATCCCAGTGCACCAGCCCCAAGCATCCTGTATCCTGCATCGAACCTGGACTGGCAATTAGTTTCTTATATGATATTATTCATGTTTCAATGCCATTTGTTAAATATATTCAATGCAATCTTAATACAACAGCAATTTTAGGTTTTTTTGTTTCAATTTCATGAAACAGCACTTTTTAATCATTGAAATTTTACACAATTTTCTTTTTATATTTGAACTTGTATTCCAATTTCACTTTTCCATAGTGCTTTTTCAAATATATATTTATGACTGAAGGTCTTTAAACTGTTTATCTTATGATGTATCTTAGCCAAAATTTTTGAAAAATATTTTTTTCTTATGACCATTTGGCTCTAGGATGGTTTTCTGGATTATTTTAGCATTCTTCAGTCACTAAGCCATGTCCAACTCTTTGCAACCCCATGGACTGCAGCATGCCAGGCTTCTCTGTTCTCTACTATGTCCCAAAGTTTGCTCAAATTCATGTCCATTGAGTTGGTGATTGTCCATCTCATCCTCTGCCGACCCGTTCTTTTGCCTTCAATCTTTCCCAGCATCAGTATCTTTTCCAGTGAGTCAACTCTTCTCATCAGGTGGCCAAAATATAGGATCTTCAGCTTCAGCATCAATACTTCCAATGAATATTCAAGGTTGATTTCCTTTAAGGTTGACTGGTTTGATCTCCTTGCAGTCCAAGGGACTCTCAAGAGTCTTCTCCAGCACCACAATTTGAAAGCAACAGTTCTTTGGCACTCAGCCTTCTTTAAGGTCCAGTTCTCACATCTGTATATGACTACTGGGAGAACCATAGATTTGACTATATGGACTTTTGTCAACAAAGTGATGTCTCTGCTTTTTATTAATAATATGCTATCTAGGTCTGTCATGGCTTTCCTTCCAAGGAGCAAGTGTCTTTTAATTTCATGGCTGCAGTTATTTTCCACAGTGATTTTGGAGCATAAGAAAATAAAGTGTGTCACTGTTTCCACTTTTTCTAGTGCCATGATCTTAGTTATTTTCATGTTGAATTTTAAGCCAGCTTTTTTACTCTCCTCTTTCATCGTCATCAAGAGGCTCTTTAGTTTCTCTTCTCTTTCTGCCATTAAAGTGTTACTATTTGCATATCTGAAGTTGTTGATATTTCTCCTGGCAATCCTGATTCCAGTTTGTGATTCATCCAGCTGGGCATTTCAAGAAGGGTGACAACACAAAGCCTTGCTGTACTCATTTCCAATTTTGAACAAGTCAGTTGTTCTCCATTTCTAACTGATGCTTTTTGATCTGCACATAGATTTCTTAGGAGACAGGTGTGGTGGTCTGGCATTCCCATCTCTTTAAGAATTTTCCACAGTTTGTTGTGATCCACACAGTCAAAGGCTTTAGCATAGTCAATGAAGCAGAAGTAGATGTTCTTTTCTGGAATTTCCTTGCTTTCTCTATGATCCAGCAAATGTTGGCAATTTGACTTTGTTTTAGCATTGCAGTTACATAAATAATGATCCAAACNCACAGTTTGTTGTGATCCACACAGTCAAAGGCTTTAGCATAGTCAATGAAGCAGAAGTAGATGTTCTTTTCTGGAATTTCCTTGCTTTCTCTATGATCCAACAAATGTTGGCAATTTGACTTTATTTTAGCATTGCAGTTACATAAATAATGATCCAAACAGCGTAAACATATCAAATTGTTTGAAAAATGATTATTAAACATAAAAAGTACTGTGTTATGTGGAATGCTTGTTTTAATAAAATGATTGTATATTATTTTTTCTCATGTAATTCATTATGTTGATATATTACTTATTGCTAGTACACATGATTAAAAATTTCTCAAGACATGTAAATGGACAACAGTTTGCAACATGTCATTTCAGTGGAAATCCACATATCCTCTGATTCTGTAGTGGCAGGCAGATTTGCAGAGCTTTCTCTTAACTACTCCATTTTATAACTAAGGCTATAACGTCCAAAGTAAAAATTATAGAAGGCATTGCATATAAAATTCCCATTCATGGCAATGAAAAAGACTTTTATCTGGTAAGGAATGTAAATCTTTTTTTTTTTTTAAGGTGGTATTTGAATTCAATGTTTTTTAAATTTTATTTATTTACTTACTTACTTGTCTGTACAGGTCTTCATTGCAACATACAGAATCTTTAGTTGCTTCATGCAGATTCTTACTTGCATCATGCAGGATCCAGTTCCCCAACCAGAGATCTAACTTGGATCCCTTGCATTGGGAGTGTGCAGTCTTTGCTGCTGGACCACCAAGGAAGTGGAGAAGGAAATGGCAAACCACTCCAGTATTCTTGCCTGGAGAATCCCATGGACAGAGGAGCCTGGTGGGCTGCTGTCCATGAAGTCGCACAGAGTTTGACACGACCTACGTGACTTAGCATGCATGCCTGCATTGGAGAAGGAAATGGCAACCCACCCCAGTATTNACCAAGGAAGTGGAGAAGGAAATGGCAAACCACTCCAGTATTCTTGCCTGGAGAATCCCATGGACAGAGGAGCCTGGTGGGCTGCTGTCCATGAAGTCGCACAGAGTTTGACACGACCTACGTGACTTAGCATGCATGCCTGCATTGGAGAAGGAAATGGCAACCCACCCCAGTATTCTTGCCTGGAGAATCCCGGGGATGGAGGAGCCTGGTAGGCTGCCATCTATGGGGTCACACAGAGTCAGACACGACTGAAGCAACTTAGCGGCAGCAGCAGTAGCACCAAGGAAGTCCCAGTAATGTAAATCTTAAGTCAAAATTTCATGTGAACAGTGTTACTGAGTTCCTCATTAATTAAAGAGTTAGAAAAGTCCTTGAGAGATCTTCATTTTATATTTAAGAGTTATGATTTATGTTTTAAAAGTTGTAATTGAGCAAAGGAGACAATACTCGTCATCAATTCTATTTTTTTTTTTTGATGTAAGAACTGAGAAGACTCGTTGACATTAGAAAAAGATTTAATAATATCACATATAATCTATTATTATATCAACTTATTATCATGCTCATAATATTGATAAATTTCATTNTGAGCAAAGGAGACAATACTCGTCATCAATTCTATTTTTTTTTTATGTAAGAACTGAGAAGACTCGTTGACATTAGAAAAAGATTTAATAATATCACATATAATCTATTATTATATCAACTTATTATCATGCTCATAATATTGATAAATTTCATTTATTATTCAATATTCTTTATGGTTGATTTGCCAACAATACTGTTTATTCACTATTGCTGAAAGCAAAGATTGAGAAACTACCACACCTGAAAAAAGATCTGTCACCCAGTCATTTGACCATCCCAGAGGTCTCTATGTCTGGAGGCAATTTTCCAGTAAAAGTAGGAAAAAGCAGTAAGAGTAATAGTAATAGTAAGTGTAGGAAAAAAATGAGCTATCCCTTCTTTTGCTTTACCTTAATTTGTAGGTATATAAATCCAGAGAATGGTACTTATCAAATCTACTTGAAAACTAATTCCCCTTCTCTCATTAAGAAAAGCTTCTTATAGATTTGGTTATCAGCATGCATCAGATTATTTTGTTTGTTTATTTGTTTTTTTGTAAGCATGTTTAAGGTAAAAAGCCCCTACAAGGACAAATCAAAGATCTACTATTTAAACTTTTCCCCTTTATCTGATTTGTATTTTGATATATGAATATACTGTTTCCTTTTACACTGCAGAATCATTTTGAGATAAATAGTATTAATATATTTTTAAGCATTCACATGATTAAATAAAATTCTGCAAATATCATTGAAACTTATAACTAGAATGGCCACAGATGAAGTATACATGAAGCATAGTTTGTTGTTGTTTTTGTGTCAGAGCTGATTCTGATCTGTAGTTTACTCACCAAAAGAAGTATGAGAATAATTAGGCCAAGTATTCAACATGAAAAGGTGAAAGTGAAAGTTGCTTAACTAAGTTGTGTCCGACTCTCTGCAACCCCATGAGCTATACAGTCCCTGGAATTCTCCAGGCCAGAATACTGGAGTAGGTAGCCATTCCCTCTTCCAGGGGATCTTCCCGACCCAGGGATTGAACCTAAGTTTCCTGAGTTGCAGGGGGATTCTTTACAAGCTAAGTCATCAGGGAAACTCAATATTCAATATGCAGGGTTTTAAACGAAGCTTTTATAGGAGCAGAGTCATTCATAGCAGGACATAGTCTTAGTGCTATTTTGTAGTCAGTGTTATAAAAACAATGGTTTTTAATTTGTAACTATTTTATAAGGAATACTTGTAGCATTTTTACTTAATTATTTTATCTTTTATTCAGGATAAATTTGAAAGAGTAACTTTAATAGACCTGGTATTTTGGGGGAACCGATAAAAGTTACTAACACACAGAACTGAGTAAAGTTTCTTTCATGATGCCTGCTTCTATAAGGCGGGGAAGGCAATGGCACCCCACCCCAGTACTCTTGCCTGGAAAATCCAATGGACGGAGGAGCCTGGTGGGCTGCAGTCCATGGGGTCGCTAACAGTTGGACAGACTAGCGACTTCACTTTCACTTTTCTCTTTCATGCATTGGAGAAGGAAATGGCAACCCACTCCATTATTCTTGCCTGAAGAATCCCAGGGATGGGGGAGCCTGGTGGGCTGCCGTCTATGGGGTCACACAGAGTCGGACACGACTGAAGTGACTTAGCAGCAGCAGCAGCTTCTATAAGGAGCTGACTTGTGAGGTAACCAAGAAGACCTTAGAATTGCTACAAATGTATATGGGGACCTTTGCAATAAAGCTGGTTAGAACTTGGGCAAAAAAGATAATCCATAAATGATATATGACTGGACAACAAAACCGACCCATTTGAAACTGTCCTCATTTCTGATGTCTAGGGCAGAAGGACGGAGAAGGCAATGGCAACCCACTCCAGCACTCTTGCCTGGAAAACCCCATGGGCAGAGGAGCCTGGTAGGCTGCAGTCCACGGGGTCGCTACGAGTCAGACATGACTGAGCGACTTCACTTTCACTTTTCTCTTTCATGCACTGGAGAAGGAAATGGCAACCCACTCCAGTGTTCTTGCCTGGAGAATCCCAGTGACGGAGGAGCCTTGTGGGCTGCCGTCTATGGGGTCGCACAGAGTCGGACACGACTGAAGCGACTTAGCAGCAGCAGCAGCAGGGCAGAAGGAAGACTGACAACATTTTTGACGTAGTTTGTGCTTAATGGATATCTTCTAACTTGAATTTTATCTAGATGGTATCTCAGTTTTGTTTTCTGATAGTAACTTTTTACTCGAGGTGATTAGCCCTCTCAGTTCTAGTTTCAATTCCTTAGCCGCTGTGGACACATCGCTTATTCCCTGGTTTGGCATTCTCTTGTAGATATTTCTCTAAGGCACTTCTGTTGTTTACTGTGCGTGTCTCTACACTTTGTCTTATGTGCTTTTCAGTGTGTCCTGTTCTAGTGGATTTCCATCACTCTGCTAGTGCCTTCCACATTCTGAAAATCTGCTGTTTCATAAGTCAAATTTTATGCCATTTGATTCTTATATTTATTTGTTTCATTGATTACTCTAATTGCTTTATAGAAAAATTCAACATTTTTAAAAAATCATGATGGATATTTTCCTATCTTTGCATGTAAATAAACAAAAATTCTTTTTAAAAAAATATTCATGCATTTCCTGTGGGAGTTTTGCTTTAAAGGGCTATTTTCTGTGTGGTTTTCTTTTTTGTAATAATATTTTAATAAATAATAGTATAGTTATTTTCATCGAGGTCTATAAATTTATTTTTCTCTCCTTGCTAATGTTTGCTTGCAATTACTTTGCTAATCAAAGGTAATTAAATGTAGTAAAACATTGAGTACCAGGACTGAGTAATCTATATACCTTATTTTATTCCTCTGTGAAAAGAACTCTGTAAAATTGATACCATGATATCCACCTTTCCAACTGAAACTGAGGATTATAGGTTTTAAGTATATTTCCCAGTCTGTTGTTAAAACAATAAAGTGAAAGTGAAGTCACTCAGCCGTGTCCGACTCTTTGCGACCCATGGACTGTAGCCCACCAAGCTCCTCCGTCCATGGGATTCTCCGGGCAAGGATACTGGAAGACGTTCATTTTAAATCCTGATTTTTTTAACTCCTCATTTTGTATTCTTCAACCATTCAAACATACAATTCATATTATTATTCAGTGAATAATTGATGGTACCCATTTTGTTCAGATTCTAACGGTACCTTTCANAGGCAAGGATACTGGAAGACGTTCATTTTAAATCCTGATTTTTTTAACTCCTCATTTTGTATTCTTCAACCATTCAAACATACAATTCATATTATTATTCAGTGAATAATTGATGGTACCCATTTTGTTCAGATTCTAACGGTACCTTTCATCAGCTCACTTAAAGGAAGATTTACCTACGTAGACAAAGAACAAGTGACATGGCCCTTCAAGTGCTTTCTTTAGCACACATTGGTAGGATTATATCTTAACAAGTGTCCTTCTTTGAGAAAAGGGCCACAGTTTGTTTATTTGTTACTTAAGTTTTCTAACACTTCATGGATATTTTAATGAGAAATAGAAGCAATCACAAGCACGGGGACTCAGCTAACAACTTCTGGAAGTCTTGGTTTGTGTTCATTGATGCAAATGTAATATTTGTACATCAAAGAAACCTTTGAAGCCAGCATTTTCTCACCCAGATATTAATTTAAGAATCTTTGCTTTTCTTGCCTGTTTCTTGGACTATTTTGTTTCAGATACATTCTATTGCTCTATATACATGTCTAAAACATAAAAAGATAAACTATATTAATCTGATTTTAATGAGAAAGAATCATATACAAACACTTCCCAAAAGAAAAAATTTGATAGAAATAATGGTATCAACATGGATAATGTAATTCAATTCAAAAGTAACCTGTCACCTTTATAATCATCTTGGAATTTTTTTAAAGAAACATGACTTAATTTAAACTTGAAAATTTATTCACAGATATTACCACCTGTCTAATAATAAATGCTATGAGATTCAAAACTCTAAGTCTGTTCACTAAATATTATTCCTGTTCTCAAAAGCATAATCTGTATTTTGAATAACAAGAAAAAAATAACTTCTTGTCTCAGATCATTTTCAGCAAACTGTTTCTTAGTCCCTTCTACTGTGTGTGTCAGCCATTTTGTTTTTCTGCCTTTATCTCTCCTCAGAGATTTTTCACACAAAAAAATTAATTTATGTAAATTTCTATGTTTCCTGCCTTCTATCCTTCCAGCCATCAGCCAGGCTGTTTTCCACACTATGACCATTTCTTCTTGCCTGGTACCCACATACTTAGCTACTTTCCATTTCTCTATGGATGCAGCTACTCATTTTCAACCCCTCAGAGGTTTTCCTTCATCCCAAAAAGTCTGATAAAAATACTGTAGCTCTGAGCTCTACTCTCTGCTATTCCAGACCAATTTCATTCTTTGTTGTTGTAATGCTACTAACATTTCTTTCCATTAAATGCCACTTCCTGTCTTTTGCATATCCCATTTTTGTAGACTCAGTTAAGCTCTATCTTTTACATGAAATCTTCTTGAAAATACAAATGCTAACTGTCCTTTGGATTTCCAAACCCCTTAATTATTTGTTGTTGTTTAATTGCCAAGTCATGTCCAACTTTTTGTGACCCCCATGGATTGTAGCTCACCAGGCTCTTCTGTCCATGGGATTTCCCAGGCGTGCATACTGGAGTGGATTGCCATTTCCTCCTACAGGAGATCTTCCCAACCCAACCCAAGGATTGAAATCACAGTCTCCTGTGTTGGCAGGTGGATGGGTTCTTTACCAGTGAGCCACCAGTAAAGTTCAGAGTTACATTATGAGAACTCAGAAAGAATTAAGAGAAAGGTATTTGACAACACTGTTCTTCTCCATCTTGGTTTGGCTCACTCTTCTGGTTTGATTTTGCTATAAAGTACATATGGATAAGTTACCCTATGACACTTAACAGGTCAGCAATCAGCCAACATAACATACCCCAGCAGCCACCAATTCTGTCAAATAAACTTGACTAAAAAGAGCAATCACTTTTTCTTGTGAAATATTTTGAACTTTCCCTTAATAAAACTCGCTCTTGCTTTTATTTAGAGTTATGACCTGTATGGAGGAGGTTGTCTGTTACATAAATGCATTGATAAAGTATAGTTTTCAAAAAGATAAAAGCATGACTTTAAAAATTAATTCATCTCAAAGATTTTATTTCCTTAATTATTAAAAGAATGATATGAATTCAAATTCAAATTTGACATATATATGTCACGTATATACATATATATGTATTTGCTACTGGACACAATATGTTTGCATCAGTTCAGTTCAATCGTTCAGTCGTGTCCAACTCTTTGCGACCCCATGAATCGCAGCACGCCAGGCCTCCCTGTCCATCACCAACTCCTGGAGTTCACTCAGACTCACATCCATCGAGTCAGTGATGTCATCCAGCCATCTCATCCTCTGTTGTCCCCTTCTCCTCCTGCCCCCAATCCCTTCCAGCATCAGAGTCTTTTCCAATGAGTCAGCTCTTGGCATGAGGTGGCAAAAGTACTGGAGTTTCAGCTTTAGCATCATTCCTTCTAAAGAAATCCCAGGGCTGATCTCCTTCAGAATGGACTGGTTGGATCTCCTTGCAGTCCAAGGGACTCTCAAGAGTCTTCTCCAACACCACAGTTATTTTATCGCCCAGAAATGAAATACATTAGTCAAAAATAATGAAAGAATATAATACTCTATGTCAATTATACTTCAGTTATACATTTAAAAAAGTGAAAATCACCAGAAAGATCTGCAGTATACCTAAGACTCCATTGTCAGACCAGGCCACACCACCTTTGCCCATTTTCTGGCAGTAAATTGAGTCTTCAGTTTCTGAGCTACTCTTTGATAGCTATTAAGCAAGAATCAAGTTCTAGTAGGAATAGGAACTGAAGTTGCAAAGATATTTTGAAAAGAG
>SJYX01002376.1:172131-197760 GCA_006410675.1 Oreotragus oreotragus | reverse complement strand
TTTTTTTTTTTTTTTCTGTTTGTTTCTTTAAAGAAAAATGAATCCAGTTCAAGAAAAACATCAAGCATCATGTAATAAAAGTAGGGAAGGCAGTACTCAGCTGAAATTTCTGAAAAACTGCAAGAAGGAAAAACAAATATGAAATCCATGTTTCAACATGCAGCAAGTGACTCTCAGATTTCCTCAGACTTATGACTGCCTTCCTCAAGTTCCTGCCTCTAGACTGTAAATCCTGCTCCCTCTTGGGGTCTCTGGCTTCTGCTTTTATAATGTACCTTATAATGTCTTTACTGGAGCACAATTGTAGGTCTCTGAAAGCCTTGGCATCATTTCTTCCTGTTTCTTTGTGTTTTTCCTCACCATCCCCTTTCCTTCATTATTGCTCTCACAAAATTATTACTGTGTTTGTTTATCTTTAGGGAGAAAAAAATAAAGGCTATTCTTATTCTAGGAATTTGCCCTAATATATATGTAAAGTTTTTACATATATATATATATATATATATATATATATATGTATGTATTTTTAGTTTCAGAAAGTCTTAAAATTTTCTTTTTTCAGGACCCAGCACTTTCTCTAGCTTGCCTTTTTCATGTCTTTAAGTCAGAAAAAATACAAAACTAAACAATAAAAGGAAAATAGCTTCAAGGTTGTGTCTTTTGCTCTGTGTATGATTTATACAAGCCTCTAATATTATCTTTTTCTTCCATAATAGTATTAATTTGCATTATCACAATCAATTGTAGTCATTTTTTCAAATCTCTTACTCTTTTTACTTTCAATATATTTGTTATTGAAAAAGGAGATTGAAGTTATAAAAGGATTATAGGAAAGAATGAAGTTTCTTTTCAGGTGCAAAGACTCAACCTGAGCCATCTCTGATGAAAAAATCATTAAGGAGATAGTTTATTAGTACACATAAAAATATTGCAAGAAGTACATCAGAGAGGACAACTTCCAATTAAAACGCATTTAGAGATCTCTCTCCAACTCTCCTTTCTGTGTCCTCTGTATTCTGGCTTTATTCTATGTGTATTTCTCAAAAAAACTAGCATTTACTTTTCCAACTCTAAGATCATGTACTCACAGCTTTGTGATAAATCTCTTTTCTCCCACATACCATTGAACAGAAACCATGGAAATAAGCTTCTTTCTGACTTTAGTTACATGTTTGTATTTTGGTCCACTTTGTTTACTGAAATGATCATATGAGTTTATTCCTTTATTCTATTAATATGCTGTTATTCTGTTAATATTATTAATAATATTAATAAAATATTATATTAATATTTAACATATATTCCTGGAATAAACCACATTAGGTCAGTTTTCCAGTTATCTATTGAATAACCAACCATCCTAAACTTGTTGTGGTTATTCAGTTGCCAAGTTGTGTCTGACTCTTCATGACCCCATGCAACATGCCTGTCCCTCACCATCTCCTGGAGTTTGCCCAAGTTCATGTCCGTTGAATCAGTGATGCCATTCAACCATCTCATCAGGTGCTATAATAACAAAAGTGATTTATTTATATTTGATGGTGCAGGTGGGCTTTTTTTTTTTGCTCACAGCCTCATAAGGTTGCAGTCAGATGGTGGTCCAGCTGGAGTGCCCCCAGTCTTCATCAACGTGTAAGGGAGTTGATGCTCTCTGTAGGGTGTCACTTTAGCAGAGGCTGCAAACTGTAATGTGTGCATGCAGGCTAAGTTGCTTCAGTCATGTCTGACTCTCTGTGACCCTATAAATTATTGCTTGCCAGGCTCCTCTGTCCATGGGAAGAATACTGGAGTGGATTTCCATGCCTTCCTCCAGAGGATCTCCTTGATCCAGGGTTTGAACCTGTGTCTCCTGTGTCTTCTGAATTGGCAAGTAGGTTCTTTACCACTAATGCCACCTGGGAAGCCCACAAACTGTAATACCTACTGGAAATTTCTCCATGTGATCTTGGCTTCCCTACTCTGATGACTGGATTCCAAAGTCACTGAATCCTGAGAGAAAACTGGACAAGAGCTACTTTGCTGCTTAAAATCTGGCCTAGAGCCATGAAGCATCAACCATACTGCTTCCTACACGTTAAAAGCAAGTAACTAAGTCAGCCCATATCCAAGGGAAGAGTAAGTATTCTTGTTGAGAGACAGTGAAAAAATTTGTGAACATGTTTAAAAGCCATCACAGTCACTATTATCCTTTTTATTGAATATATAACTAGATATAATTTGTAAATATTTGTTTAGGATTTTTGTATCTATGGTTGTGAAAGAGACTGCTTAATAATTTTGTTTCTTGTAATTTCTTTGTATGTGGTTGGACAGGGTTCCTTCTTTTTTTTCTGTGGAAGAGTATGTATGAGCTTGGTATTATTTCTTTATAATGTTTGGCAATATTTAGCAATGAAGACTTCTGTGCTTGAGGTTTAGTTTCTGAGAAAGTTTTTAATCATAAAGCCCATTTTCTGAAAACAAAATACTGTTCAGATTTTTCTACCTTTTGTCTACTTTGTTACAGCTTTTTCTTTCTAGGTATATTTACATCTTATAACTTGTCAAATTTATTGGCATATACTTTCATTGACTTGGTAGTTTTCTAATGTTCATAAAATTTGTAAATGTGTATTCTCATTTCTGAATTGTTAAGAGAGTTTTCTCTCTTTTTTCCATGATCAGAATTTTTCAGTTTAACTCTTCAGAAATCCAACTTTGTTTCAGTTCTCTAGCTCCGTTTTTCTAGCCCTTTGATTTATTTACACATGTATATTATTCTTTTCCTTCTACTTATTTTGGGTAAATATATATATTTTTTCTTTTTCTAGATTCTTAGGATGTGGTTCCTTATTTATAACTATTTTTAGAAAATGTTACTTTAGTAACTACAATATACATTATTAACATCTCATACTCACCTTGAATTAATGTATCATTTTATTTCTTAATTTTTTTATTTTTTTAATTTTATTTTTATTTTATTTTACTTTACAATACTGTATTGGTTTTGCCATACATTGACATGAATCCACCACGGTTATATAGAAGCTCCCGATCCTGAACCCCCCTCCCACCTCCCACCCCATATCATCTCTCTGAATCATCCCCGTGCACCAGCCCCAAGCATCCTGTATCCTGTATCATACACAGACTAGCGCTTCGTTTCTTACATGATAGTATACATGTTTCAATGCCATTCTCCCAAATCATCCCACCCTCGCCCTCTCCCTCAGAGTCCAAAAGTCCGTTCTATACATCTGTGTCCCTTTTGCTGTCTCGAATATACCATTTTAAATATAATGTAAGAAGTTTACAATAACATACTTCCTTTGACTCCTTCTGATACTTTGTGCTATTACTGTAGCCTTTTTTCTCATATTATAAACTAAATAAGATATTGTTAAGATTTTGCTTTATAAAATAATTTGTAAGACTTATCAAGCAAGAAAATTCCTATTGGCTCAACCTTCAAAACATATCAAGAATCTTGAGAGATGGATGTATGGATACCTGTGTGCTTCAGCACATATAATAAAATGTTACCAATGGAATATGGATAGTAAGTATATAGGTGGTCTCTCTATAATTCTTTCAATTCTTTTCTACATTTGAAAAAATTTTTATACAACATTTTTAAGAAACATCTTTTTAAGTAAACAAATATTGAGAGAATTCATCACGAGTAGATCTACACTGTAAGAAATGTTAAAGGAATTTGGGGGAGGGGTGATGGGTTTTGCATGGCCCTATGATTGAGTTTTCTGTCACTTTTCCTGTGGCCTATATTCTGCTTCATGGGAGAGAAAGATGTGTGAAACTGTCTGGATCTCTCTTCTAACTCTTGCTCTGCTCCTGGTCTTTCTTAAAAGCATTTGGTGATGACTAATGGAAAAGCTCTTGAGACTGAATATGAAATCACAGGGTTTCAGGAGACTCATATTATCTAAGCTGTCTCTTTATCTTCTATTTACTCTTTAAGAATGTTTTAAATTTTCAGCTGATTTTTTTCTTAACTGCTTTTACAATATTCACTTTTTCTTCTGGTGCTTTGTCCAAAGTAAAACAGTTCTTGTATATCATCTCTTCCCAGGGAAATTTGTCACTCTGAAATTGAGAATACTTATTGTTTTGTGACCCTGTATCTTTAATGAACTTAAAACAGACAACACAATTATATACATTGTTCAACTCTTTTTTCTGTTATTAGTGAAGTAACAATATTTTCTTGGGCTTTTCAACATCATAAACTGAAATGGAATTGTCAGCTTCGCTACTGGTAGATATTTTTGATAGATACAGAATTTTATGTTGACAGATCTTTTTGTTTTCTCTTCAACATCCAAAAGATATCTTTTCATATTTATCTGGATTTTATCATTGCTGATGATAAGTTAAAAAACTAGGTTTTGTCCATTTTTATTATGCCTCTTCTTTGGCTGGTATAAAGAATTTTTTCTTTATTTTGATTTTCAACATTTGACTATCAGTTATCTAGATGTAATGTTTATCATCCATCATTCCAGTAGTCATGTATGCATAGAAGAGTTGGACGATAAAGAAAGCTGAGTGCTAAAGAATTGATGCCATTGAACTGGTGGTGTTGGAGAAGACTCTTGAGAGTCCCTTGGACTGTAAGGAGATCCAATCAGTCCATATTAAAGGAAATCAGTCCTGAAAACTCATTGGAAGGACTGATGTTGAAGCTGAAACTCCAGTCCTTTGGCCACCTGATTGAAGAACTGACTCATTGGAAAAGACCCTGATGCTGGGAAAGATTGAAGGCAGGAGGAGAAGGGGATGACAGAGTATGAGACTGGATGGCATCACCGACCCAATGGACATGAGTTTGAGTAAACTCCAGGAGTTGGTGATGGACAGGGAGGACTGGTGTGCTGCAGTCCTTGGGTCACAAAGAGTCAGACAGGATTGAGCGACTGAACTGAACTGTGTTTATCACGTGTGTTTACCATGTTTGAAATTTTCTGAAATTCTTGGATTTATGAGTTAATAGTTTCTTAAAAAATTTTTATCAAGGTATTTCTTCAAGTATTTTTTCCATCTCAATTTTTATCTTCTTTTATTTTCTTCCTTTCCATTAAAGATCTCTTGGACTCTTTAATATAGCCACTTGTTTCCCTAAGGCTTGATCATATATGTATTGTTGACTAAAAAAATTGCACAGCCTAAAAGTTGAGAATAAAGTTTTACTCAACAGACATTCTGAAGAATTCAAGCCTGAGAAACAACTTCTCAGATAGCGCTAGGGGACTGCTCTTAAAGGAGGAGCCAGGGTATATTAGAATTTTTGTGACAGACACCGGGGAGACAGCAAAAGTAACTGTTAATTAAAGAAAACCAGACATCTCAAATTAAGGAACTTGGCTTTTCTATGTAAGAAAAATCTGGGCTCATTTAAGTCATTCCTTTGATATGTACCTCAGCCATCTGAGGTCAGTATCTGGTATTTTGGCATCCTCTGTCCATCTTTGTTCCATCAGGACTCACTGTTAGGATGGGGATGGGGGACTGTAATGTGATGGCGTGGTGGCTGCAACATCCTTTTGTCTACTGATATGATCGGCAGGTACCATTTTTCATTCTCAGTGCATATAAACAAATAACGAGCCAGGAAAAAAGAAATAGGAAACCTAAGTTAGTTTTGGATAACTTAACTAAGTTTCCACACAGACTTTCTCTGTTTTAATTGGGATAGTTTTTACTTATCTTTTATTTCGCAGTGCTTAATTTGCTGTTAAGGATGGTCAGTAAATCTTTCATTGAATGATTTCCATTTTCTTCTTTGTTTATATTCTTTCATTTTCCATTTTTTTACTTATATCCATTGTTTCCTTTATATACCATTGACCTTTATATCATTTATAGTTGTGGTTTCAAATTCCTTGTCAACTTATTTCAAACTATACAGTAACTCTGAGTCTGTTTTTGTTTGTTTCTTTCTTTTCTTTACCATTTTCTTTCTTTTTTGTGGAGGGTAGGAGGCTCTCTTGGTTATGGGTCATGTTTTCCTATATCTTCACACTTCCAGTGATTAATTATATGCTAGACATTGCCAATCCTATGTTGCTTACGGTCTAGAATTAATTTTTTTTTTTTTCCTTTAAAGGATGCTAACCTTCTTTCTGGAAGACTGTTGTTAATAAAATGATGAATAAGCCTGACTGTCTCAAGACTGTTTCAGTTTTTTGGGGGGACATTTTAGCCATTTTCTAGTGTTATGGTAGCCTTATTTCCAAAGTATAGTTTTCATTTATAGTTACTTCAGGCCGAATCTTCTTTCAAAACTCTTTCATTTTTATTTATTTAAGTTTACTACTAAGAGAGAAAATATTCCTTCTTGGTTTGTTAAGACATGGTATCAGAGAGTCAGAAGGTTTGTCTGTGCTGATGTTCGTTTGTCCTATTGTGCATGAATTCAGACAGAAGGATAGTGAAGAACACTGATGTCATGCTCACTGTTATGAGCACTTTCTCATGAGCAATACAGACAGGACCACTTTACAAACTGTTATTACTTTTGGAATACCTCCCAGGATGGAAGAGAATAATTCTCTCATTTCATCTTTAAGAAATTGTTGGATTTTGGTCATTACCCTCATTCTTTTGCATTAAAATTGAATTTTTACTTTCATAGCATCAAAACGTATGAGATCAGTGTATTAAAATGTGTGAAGTCAGCTGAATAAACTAGGGCTGACAGTTTTAATTCATTTCCATGCAGTCAATATGCTCCAAAATGAAACAGTTTATAAAAACAACTCAGAAAGCACTTCACAGGGATTGTTTAGTACTACATGATGGAAAGATAGTTTGAGCTTGTCTTGTACAAAGATAAAAACAAATTTGCTACTTGGAATTAATAAAAAAGAAATTAAAGACTTTCTGCTATAAATATAGGGCCAGATGCATGCTTTTCTTTTTTTTCTTCCTCTTTTTAAAGTGAGATTTGGCTTTATATTTGATGGGTTTTAAAATATGAAAAAAATTCAAAGTAAAAAATTTTATTTTTCCTTTAGAAGGTATGTTAGCAAATTACTGCTTGATTGAATGTTTTCACTAAAAATGAAAGCTTTGTTTCACATGCTTTACTAAAAATTTCTATTAAAATTATATGTATATGAAAAGTAAATACATATATAACTTCTTATGTAAAAATAAATTACGTTAATAGGCAAATATATATTTTAATCACAATAGGATCTATTATTACTAATATTTGACTCATTAATTTGATGCATATATCACTTACAAAATAAAATTTTGAAGTACCAAACATATTCTATAAGATGGTCTTCTGAGGATGTCTATTTTTGGCCAATGGTGACAGAACTTAATTTCTTCAAATGAGTAAAATATTACAGAATATAGTAAATAATGTTTCTCAAGACACTGGACACCAGGCAACCAAGAACAGTGATTTGTGGGAAAAGGGAGTTAAAAAAAATGAACCCTGGGGTAACCCCAGCTTACTGCATGTGGAAATATTTCAGGCCAGAGAGCAACTGGTGAGGCTAAGAGAAACACAACAGACTAAATGAGTGGGTGAGATAAAGCTCTGTGTCAGGGAGGTAAAGAAAATACAGTGCTTAGGGCAGAACAACAGAAAGAAAAGAGCTGCTTATGGGATGAGCTCCCATCATTTGTAGTCAGTATTGCTCCAGGATTCAGCTAAGTAATGATTAACATTTACATATGAGGGAATCTGAGGTGAAGGAAGGAACACATGAAAGAATTATAGGGACATCCCAGTGCTTCCACACTGGGATGGTGTAAGTGCCTTTTCACACCAGCCATCATCAGCCCAGGGTATTGAGTAAAGTGCTCAGAAGTATTTGTCTCAAGAAATGTGCAAATTGTCCTTGTAATTACATTGTTCTGGTCCCATTCAGTAAAGATTAAAACTTAATCTGCACATTTCAAAATGTTTCCAAGTGTCTTAACTAATTGAAGATGAACAACAGGGCAAAATTCACAGTACCTGGAATTTGATAAAACATTACTAAGCATGCTAAGAAGCAAGAAAGTGCTACACATCACAATGAACAAATTGATCAGATATCTTGGCTTTGAAATGACAAATGTATAAAATGATGATCAACTGAATAAAAAAAGAACAGTAGCTTAGTTTCTGTCACTGTATCCCATACGTTCAAGAGTATAGAAAAAGACTGAACATGAAAAGTAGAAACAAAGAGGAATCAAAAAGACATAATTTAATTTTTAGAAATGAAATTATTCAATATAATATCTAAGATGAAAAGTACACATGATACAATTAATAGACGATTAAATATTACAAAAAAGTAGTGATTTTAAAGATATAGCAATAGAAATTATCTAAAGTAAAACATAGGAAAAACAAAGAAAATCTAATGAGTATCATTTAGCTAAGGGACAATTTCAAGTGCCAAATATAATACCTGTGTAATTGAAGGAATTACAAAGGAGGAGTGGTTTTAAAATATGCCCACAAATTCCTTGCTGTGAGATGTAGCCTAATCTCCAGCCCCTTGAGCATGGGATGGACCTAATGACTTGCTTCTAAGGCATAAAATAAATTGGCAATGGTTTTCAGAGATTAGGTCATAAAGGTCTTATAGATTCCTTTTCAATTACTCTCTCTTGAGGACATTAACTGCTGCAAAAGGCCCATGTGGAGAGAAATGAAAGCCATCTGCCAGCAAGAATCAAGAAATTGAGGCCTCATGTCATCAACCAGATGAGTGAATCATCTTTGAAGCAAACTCTTCAACCCAGCCAAGCTTTCAGAGCCAGGAGATAACTATAATCACATGATATCTCTGGATGCATAGCAATAAGCTTCTTCTGAAACTCTGTCCCACATAAATTGTTATATACATATGTATGCAAATATTATTTAAGCTACTAGATTTTAGTAGTAATATGGTATGACTCAGTTCAGTTCAGTCGCTCAGTTGTGTCCAGCTCTTTGCGACCTCATGAACCACAGCACACCAGCCTCTCTGTCCATCACCAACTCCCGGAGTCCACCCAAACCCATGTCCATTGAGTCGGTGATGCCATCCAACCATCTCATCATCTATCGTCCCCTCCTCCTCCTGCCCTCAATCTTTCCCGGCATCAGGGTCTTTTCAAATGAGTCAGCTCTTCGCATGAGGTGGCCAAAGTATTGGATATGACTAATAGATGACTAAGACATACTCTGGTATCTTAAAGCAAGGAATGAGCATAAAATTATCCTATAGGTAGGACTGGCTTTAAAACTGGGCAATGGGAAGAATCTGGGAAAATTTAAGGTTGCTGTAAAAGCCAGAAAAGACTAGAAGAAACATACAGAAGCGCCATTGCTTTGGAGGAGGCCATGGATGAGGGCTTAAAAGAAAGTGAGAAAAATCCTATTGAAAATTGGAGGAAAGTAGATACTTATAATTTAATGGGAGAGAACAACACTGCCTCCTCTGATAATATGCAACATGGAAAATATACTTAATGAACTACATGATCTATCTAAGGATATTTCCAGCCTACGTGATGCCTGCAGACTGGGTGGTATCTTGCTGCTTAGAATAAAATATGAGAAGATAGACTATTACATAAAAATAATCAGAAGTTTTATATGGTTGAAAATTCTCAGACTTTTCAAAGGACTATATATTATATATATGTATATATAAAATAGAATTTTTTCTCATTTGATAAAGGTCTTTCTCCATACAGATTTTTTTTAACATTTTTATTGAAATATAGTTGATTTACCAAATAGAAGGGGGAAAAGTGTAGGCTGAAGTTAAAGTTCCATACTTTGGCCACTTGATGTGAAGAGTTGACTCATTGGAAAAGAACCTAATGCTGAGAAAGATTGAAGGCAAAAGGAGAAGGGGGCAACAGAGGATAAGATGGTTAGATAGCATCACTGACTCAATGGACATGGATTTGAGCAAACTCTGGAAGATAGAGGAAGACAGAGAAGCCTGGCCTGCTGCCGTCCACAGTGTCACAAAGAGTCAGATGTGAATTAATGACTAAAAAAGAAAACTTGATTTACAATGTTGTGTTAGTTTCAGGTGTACAGCAGAGTGAATCAGTTTTATGTATATATATATATATATCTCTTCACACTTTCTATTTTTTTAGACTCTTTCCCCATATAAGCTATTATAGAGTATTGAGTAGAGTTCCCTGTGCTATGCAGAAGGTTCTTATTAGTTACTTATTTTATATATAGTAGTGTGTATATGTCAATCCCTATCTCCCAATTATCCCTCCACCACCATCACCTGGTAGCCTTGTTTGTTTCTACATCTGTAACTCCACTTCTGTTTTGTGAATAAGCTCATTTGTACCTTTTTATAAGATTTCACGTATAAATGATATCATATGATATTTGTCTTTCTGTGTCTAATTTACTTCACTTAGTATAGCAATCTCTAAGTCCATCCATGTTACTGTAAATCGCATTTATTGGTTCTTTTTTATGGCTGAGTAATATCCCATTGTATGTTTGTTGTTCAGTTTCTCAGTCTTTGTGACCCCATGGACTGAAGCACACCAGGCTTCCCTGTCCTTCACTAACTCCTGGAGCTTGCTTAAACTCATGTCCATTGAGTCAGTTATGCCATCCAACCATCGTACCCTCTGTCATCCACTTCTCCTCCTGCCTTTAATCTTCCCCAGAATCAGGGTCTTTTCCATGAGTCAGTTCTTCGCATCAGGTGGCCAAAGTATTGGAGTTTCAGCTTCAGCATCAGTCCTTCCAATGAATATTTAGGATTGATTTCCTTTAGGATTGACTGGTTAGATCTCCTTGCAGTCCAATGGACTCTCAAGAGTCTTCTCCAACACCACAGTTCAAAAGCATCAATTCTTTGGCACTCAGCCTTCTTTATGGTCCATCTCTCAGATCCATATATAACTACTGGAAAACCATACTTTGACTATATGGACCTTTGTCAGCAAAGTAATGTCTCTGCTTTTCAATACACTGTCTAGGTTGGTCATAGCTTTTTTTCCAAGGAGCAAGCATCTTTTAATTTCATGGCTGCAGCACCATCTGTAGTGATTTTGAAGTCCAAGAAAATAAAGTCTGTCACTGTTTCCATTGTTTTCCTATCTATTTGCTATGAGGTGATGGGACTGGATGCCATGATCTTCATTTTTGAATGTGCAGTATTAAGCCAGTTTTTTCACTTTCTTCTTTTACCTTCATCAGGAAGCTCTTTAGTTCCTCTTCACTTTCTGCCATAAAGGTGGTGTCATCTGCATATCTGAGGTTATTGATATTTCTTCCAGCAATGTTGATTCTAGCTTGTGCTTCATCCAGTCTGGTATTTCACTTGATGTATTCTGCATATAAGTTAAATAAGCAGGGTGAAAATATACAGCCTTGATATATTGTATATATGTACCACATATTCTTTATCCATACCTCTGCTGATAGACATTTAGGTTGCTTCCATGTCCTAGCTATTGTAAATAGTGCTGCAGTTGAACATTGGGATATGTGTATCTTTTTGAATTATGGTTTTCTCTGAGTATATGCCCAGCAGTGGGATTGCTAGCCATAAGGTATCTCTATTTGTAGTATTTTAAGGAAGCCCCATACTGTTCTCCATAGTGACTGTACCTATTTGCATTCCACCAACAGTGTAAGAGGGTTCCCTTTACTCAACACCCTCTCCAGCATTTATTGTTTGTAGATTTTTTTGATGATGGCCATTCTTATCAGTGTGAATTGATATCTCATTGTAGCTTTGATTTGCATCTCTCTAATAATTAGCAATATTGAGCATCTTTTCATGTGCTTTTTAGCCATCTGTATGTCTTCTTCGGAGAAATTCTTTTTAGATCGTCTACCTGTTACTTTTCCCACAGAATTTCAAGGTGATTTCTTTTCCACCATTTTTGACACAGTGCTTACATTAAGGCTGGAACATACTAAAGCTTCAATAAACACTTATTCAGTAAAAATTATGACTTGCATTGATATTAACACAACTGTGTTTAATGCAGTTTATATGATTGACAGTAATATAATTATAATAAAATTATTATTTTTATATGATTTATTTTTACTCATGACACTTCTAACACCAAATATGTGGGATTCTTCCATACCATCAGCCAATTCTCCAACACTCTAGTCAGCAAACTAGGTGTCCTATAGTTCCATTCAGTTCTGGCACCAACTATAAGGAGTCATTGTCCAGACCCTACAGCTTTAAGGACTTGGTCCCACAAGATTGTCCAAAGTATTGAGTCTCAGGGCATATTTTTTTGGCCAACTTGGCTGTAATTTCCTACCCATAATCCCCATCCTTTCAGAAAATTGGGTAGAATGGCTCATAGAATTCAGGAAAACACTTTACTTAGTATCAGTGGTTTATTATAAAGGGTACAAATGAAGAGGTACATAGAATGAGGACTGGAAGAGATTCAAACACAGGAGCTTCTATCCCCATGGAATTGGAGTGCACAAGGCTACGGTTTTTCCTGTGGTCATGTATGGATGTGAGAGTTGGACTGTGAAGAAAGCTGAGTGGGGAAGAATTGATGCTTTTGAACTGTGGTGTTGGAGAAGACTCTTGAGAGTCTCTTGGACTGCAAGGAGATCCAACCAGTCCCCATTCTGAAGGAGATCAACCCTGGGATTTCTTTGGAAGGAATGATGCTAAAGCTGAAACTCCAATACTTTGGCCACCTCATGCGAAGAGTTGACTCATTGGAAAAGACTCTGATGCTAGGAGGGATTGAGGGCAGGAGGAGAAGGAGACGACCGAGGATGAGATGGCTGGATGGCATCACTGACTCGATGGATCTGAGTCTGAGTGAACTCCGGGAGTTGGTGATGGACAGGGAGGCCTGGTGTGCTGCGATTCATGGGGTCGCAAAGAGTCGGACACGACTGAGAGACTGAACTGAACTGAACTGACTGATCCTTCCAGTGTGCTGGAAGTGTTCACTAACTGTGTGTTGCTCTGAACCCCTTTGGTGAGGGGTTTTTATAGGGATTTCATTATGTAGGCATGATTGATTAAATCAGTGGACACTGGGGACTGACACAGTCTTTACCCTTTGTCCTCTCCCTGGTGGTTGGGGGATGAACCTGGACTTCCAAGCTTCTAGTCATACTGGATCTTTCTGGTAACCAGGGTCCATCCTGAAACTTCCTAGGAGTTCTTCAGCCAAGCGCCATCTTATTAGCATACCAAAAGTACCATTGTCACCCAAGAGATTCCAGAAGTTTTGAGGCAAGGACAAAGATCAAACATTTATTTATTTTTCTTAATTTTCCCTCACACATAAATAAAAGGTGTGATTAGAATTGTTTATTGGGCTTTCCTGATGGTTCAGATGGTAAAAAATCTGTTTGCAATGCAGGAGACCCAGGTTCCATCGTGGGTTGGGAAGATCCCCTGATAAAGGGAATGGCTAACCACTCCAGGATTCTTGCATGGATTATGCATGACAATTACTAGGAAAGAAATTTTTCTTATATTTATACTGTCATTAATAAGAAAAAGTTTGAATAATGTGCTTGTCTACACAGATTGAAGTCTTTCTGATTTTTGGAGGCAACACAACAACAAAAATCCAGTGTTTCCTAAAACAGAACTGACTCAATTTCTCAAATATTTGTTAACTATTTATTCATATATATATATATATATATATATGGAACAGATAAACTTCCAAAATTATTTTGAAGTGATAACTTTAGTTTGCTTACTTCCCTGGTGGCTCAGATGGTAAAGAATCTGCCTGCCAGTGCAGTAGACTCGGGTTAGATCCCTGGGTTGGGAAAAGACCCTGGAGAAGGGAATGGCAACCCACTCCAGTATTCCTGCCTGGAGAATTCTATGAACAGAGGAGCCTGGAAGGCTACAGTCCATGAGGTTGCTAAGAGTAGGACACAACTTAGCGACTTGCACTTTCACTTTAGTTTGCTTAGCTTATTTTTGCTACTTTTAGTCTTTTGGAAGAGATATTCTTATGTGTCTTGTTTTCTCATTGGAAATCTGAACTGTTAAAATGCATCCAATAATTTAAAAATAGATAGGCCCAGCTTGGAAGATGTTGAAGGAATGACATCAGTTTTCATGGAACTTGTCTCATTCTTCAGCCACTGGGGAAAAGAAAATAAAAACCAAAACAAAAAGAAAACTTAGCTTTTAATTAGGCTTCTGAGAAATTCCACTGTTCTTGTCTGTTATATCAGGAGATGGAGAAGAAAACAGACAAAAGAAAATGACTTTACTATTTCTTTCCCAGAAAGGTGTTGAAATGTTAATAGCTGTTAAAAGAAAGGCATATGCAATTGACCCTTGAACATGGGTTTTAACTGTGTGAGTTCACTTATAAGCAGATTATTTTTGATAAATATGCTGAAAATTTTTTGAAGATTTGCAACAATTTGAAAAATCAAACAATATAGCTTAGAAACATCAAAAAACTAAGAAAAGTGTATGTAGATCCTCGTCTATTTCATAAATTTCTACCATATACATAAATATACATAAATCTACTATAAAAAGTTAAAATTTATCAAAACTTGTGCACAAGCTTATAGACTATACATGGCACCATTCACAGTTGTGAAAAATGAAGCAAATGCAAAGATGCTGTGTTAGATCATAACTGCATAAAATTAGCTGTGATACATATTGCACTGCTGTACTAATTCTTTAGACACCTCCTGTTGCTATTCAGGTGAGCTTAAGTGACGCATGTATCTGCTTAAACTATCATATGAAGGTAATCATCTCTCTCTGAGAATTCACAGTTGTGAAAAATGAAGCAAATGCAAAGATGCTGTGTTAGATCATAACTGCATAAAATTAGCTGTGATACATATTGCACTGCTGTACTAATTCTTTAGACACCTCCTGTTGCTATTCAGGTGAGCTTAAGTGACGCATGTATCTGCTTAAACTATCATATGAAGGTAATCATCTCTCTCTGAGCAGTTGGTCTCTCCAGTATAGTGCATACTGCAGTAGAAAGTGATCTCTTGCAGTTCTTTTGTATTTTTTCATTGTGTTTAGTGCACACAAACTCATGTGACTAACACCATGGGGCCTATGTAAAATGCCAGTAGTGATGCCAGAAGTGCTCTCAAGAAGCAGAGAAAAGTCACTACATTACTAGAAGTTGAATTGTTTGATACAACAGATTGAGGTCTGCATAACATGATTTGAGAAAAAGCAAAGTCATTATATGACAACTTAAATAGAAAGTGAAGGACCTAAAACTTGAGAATTTAATGGCAGCAAAGGATGGTTTGATAATTTTAGAAAGAGATTTGGCTTCAGAAATGTCAACAGGAGAAGCAGCTTCTGCTGACTAAGAGGCAGCAGGTGAGTTCCCAGATGCCATAAAATCATTGAGAGATACAGGTACTGAAACTGCATCCAAAAGGGGAAGGGTTTGTACTGTATAGAAACAATTTTATCAAAAATGAAAAAGTAACATAGTGCTTTTATATTGTATTTCTATAAAGTTACACCAAGCATGCCTGTCTTCTTGCCTCCCTTTCCACCTCTTCCACCTCCTCTGCCTCTGCTACCATTAAAACAGCATGACCGTCCCCTCCCCCCACTCCTCCTCCTCCTTCCTCTCCTCTTAGGCCTGCTCATCATGAAGATGACAAAGTTGAAGACTTTTATGATGATCCACTTCTACTTTATGAATAGTAAATAATCATCATCATGTGCATATAGTAAATTTATCTGTTGTATGTGTCTTCATATGAAAATCTAATAACTGTGTGGTAAGAATTGGATGAAACATTTTTGTGTCATCATCATCGCCTAAGCATTCACTGGGTGAATTATCGTATGCAAGACTTGTATTGAAGTGGGTAGTCTATCCTTACACAGGCATAATGTGAGTGATATTTAATATAAAATTAATATATTGGTTTTCTTATTGTTTTATAAAACTGTTCAAAGAATTAGGGCTTCCCCAGTGGTTCAGTGGTGAAGAATCTGCCTGCCAGTGCAGGAGATGCACGAGTCATAGGTTCAACCCCTGGGTCAGGAAGATCTCCTGGAGGAGGAAATGACAAACCCTTCCAGTATTCTTGCCTGAAATATCCAATGAACAGAGGAACCTGGCAGGCTATAGTCCATAGGGTTGCAAAGAGTTGGGCTCAACTGATTGAGCACTTCAAAAATTACAGTACCATACAGTAAGCCTCTCTCATAATTGGGAAGCAGTAAATCAGCCTATTCACAGGTAAATGATTTTTTACTAAAGAGCCTTTTGATAAAAATGAAAAAGAGGAGAGTGAAAAAGCTGGTTTAAAACTCAACATTCAAAAAACGAAGATCATGGCATCTGGTCCCATCACTTCATGGAAAATAGATGGGGAAACAATGGAAACAGTGAGAGACTTTATTTTTTGGGGCTCCAAAATCACTGCAGATGGTGACTTCAGCCATGAAATTAAAAGACACTTGCTCCTTGGAAGAAAAGCTATGACTAACCTAGACAGCATATTAAAAAGCAGAGACATTACTTTGCCAACAAAGGTCCATCTAGTCAAGGCTATGGTTTTTCCTGTGGTCATGTATGGATGTGAGTGTTGGACTATAAAGAAAGCTGAGCGTAGAAGAATTGATGCTTTTGAACTGTGGTGTTGGAGAAGACTCTTGAGAGTCCCTTGGACTGCAAGAAAATCAAACTAGTCAATCCTGAAAGAAATTAATGCTGAATATTCATTGGAAAGACTCATGCTAAAGTTGAAGCTCTAATAGTTTGGCTACCTGATGCAAAAAACTGACTCCTTGGAAAAGCCCCTAATGTTGCAAAAGATTGAAGCCAGGTGGAGAAGGGGATGACAGAGGATGAGATGGTTGGGTGGCATCACCAACTCAATGGACATTAGTTTGAGCAAGCACAGGGAAGCCTGGCATGCTGCAGTCCACGGAGTAGCAAAGACTCAGACACAACTGAGCAACTGAACTGAACTGAACTGGTAGCAATGTTTCCAGTAGTCTCTCATGAATATGATTGTAATACTGTATACTATAAAAATTGTATAACAGTTCTTTAATTAGCATACAGTTTGCTGCTGCTGCTGTTGCTGCTGCTTCTAAGTCGCTTCAGTCATGTCTGACTCTGTGTGACCCCATAGATGGCAGCCCACCAGGCTCTCCATTCCCTGGGATTCTCTAGGCAAGAACACTGGAGTGGGTGCCATTTCCTTCCCCAATGCATGCAAGTGAAAAGTGAAGGGGAAGTCGCTCAATTGTGCCTGGCTCTTAGTGACCCCATGGACTGCAGCCTATCAGGCTCCTCCATCCATGGGATTTTTCAGGCAAGAGTGGAGTACTGGAGTGGGGTGCCATTGCCTTCTCTGAGTGTACAGTGTAGGCTACCATAAGGCAATATTATTGCTACTTCTTTGTTATCTATCCATGAGTCATTATATTGTAAAGAAATGTGAATTTCCTTTTTGTACTATTTTTATGTTGATGTCATGTCAGTAATATGCATAAATCTATAATGCTTTGTATCATAAAGGACAATATTAATGTAAGTACTGACAGACAATTCATCTTATAAACAGACAATGTAAGCTTATGGTATTGGTACACTGCTATACTGTAAATCCATTTTCTCTTGTAATTTTCTTAATAACATTTTATTTTCTTTAGCTTACTTTAGTGTAAGAATACAGCAAAAGTGTTAGTCGCTCAGTCATGTCTGACTCTTTGCGACCCCATGGACTATAGCATGCCAGCATCCTCTGTCCATGAAATTCTTCACACAAGAACACTGGAGTGGGTTGACATTTCTCCAAGAGATCTTCTTGACCCAAGAATAGAACCTGGATCATCTGCATTTCAGGCACATTCCTTACCATCTGAGCCACCAGGGAAGCCCAAGAAAACAGTACATATATATAGAAAATCCTTGTTGTTTATGTTATTGGTATGGTAGCTAACAGTAGCTACATTTATTACAGTTAGTTACACCTTGGGGGAGTCAAAAGTTCTATGTGAATTTTTGACTGCACAGAGAATTAGCACCGGTAACCCCTATGTTGTTCAAGGGTTAATTGAGGAGTTTACATTGCTAAGATTCCATTGTTTCGCACATTCTGTAGTCCTATCTGAAGAACTTGGTTTTGTAACATTATCAAATATAATCTGAAATGAGAGTAAAATAGTAGAAGACAGATTCTATCAGGATACGGTACAGTTGTTAAACATAATCAAGGAATGTCCCAATAATGTTCATTGGTCCTGAGGAAACCAGGTATGCAGAAAAAGACAGACACACAGAGAACAGCTGAGCCACAATCATGCACATCCTTGAAGACCTGTCGCCCAGGTGCTTACCAAAGCCTTGCGTTCAGAGGGTATTCTAGTCCTAGCCACATAAAATTCCTCTTACATGGATGTGGCATTCCAGGTCTCTTACACCCATGTATGTCCTTAATCTTACTCTTCACTGCCAGAAATATCCTGTGTATCTTTATTCCCTATGATGTACATTATTTAGTAAAAACATAAGGAAATGGACTAGATTATGGACTGAAGTATTCATAAAATCTACTTCAAAAGAATTTCAGATCTCACTTAATATGTAATGAACTTATAAAATTATAACAGGAATATTCATGCAAGAGACTTGATTATTAAATATATTCATTGATATTGATCAATTATAATCACTTTTCAAAATATATTTACATAAAAATAACTAGTTGCAAGACTGTATATCAATAATTCTTAGGATATACTTATTTTCACTTAGAAAGGCAAACCCAAGGGAATCATATGCAGTGATCCTATTCAGGCTTCTCTTTGAAGCCTGAATTGAAATATGAAATTAAAATAAGCCAAGTTAATTCAAATGTCTGTAAATATTCAATATATATACTGTGTTTATTCTTTTGCATTCTAGGTAGCCTTACATAAAGTCAAATGTATTTTTTTTAATTAAATGAATGATCTTTAATATTTAGTTTTCTACTCACTAGTGGTTTCTTTTTCTTTTTTCTTTACTTTTGAGGACCTTCAGATTCTGTTTAATAACATAGTTCTTCGTTGGAATCTTTATTATTCTAAAAAGCTTGACTTCATTGACTATAATTTGTCACGTCAAACTTAATGAATTTGATATTCTAAAAATAAGGCTTGTAAAATCTCTTCTCAAAAATCTGCAATTCCAAAACTGTTTATATTGTGTATTTTCGTCTCTTTTGTTTCTCAGCACTCATTTTTAACTCCCCTTATTCTGCTCTTCTTGAATATACAGATGATCCAAGTGGAAATAAAGTGACTGAGTGCTTATCTTTGTGGGGTGCATTAGATTTTTCTGGCCACTTGAGTACATTTAGTAAACTGCTACTCCGGTGCAGTAAGTGGAACTCCAATAGCCTAAAATCATTAATGCACTTAATAATTTGGCATTTGTAACTGCCAGTGATGGCCGTACATTTGCTTTCAGATTCTCATAGCAATAATTATGAAGAAAGAATTTGTGCCCCCCCAAAATCCATGATTAGCTATTAGAATTATGTAGGCCTTGTTAAATTTATAATAAACCCCTTTACCATCCGATACTAAATAAAAGATACTTCACCAGATGTGGCCAAAGATTTTGTTTCTTCTCAAAATACAAAGTGTATTCCTGTTTCTCCCTGCAGTGAGAGAAACCACTTACATATACTCTAGTATTTCAGTGCTTTACTTTCATTCTCTTTTCATAATTAACCAAATTACCACTTGAAAAACTGATGTAGTCTCTTTGAGCATTGGCACAGTAAAGAATTTAATGGTTTTGATTAACAAGGGGCTCAATCCACAAAGTAGGAAACAAATTTTTTAATAGAAAAATAATAGTTTTTTTTTAACATACATTGAAGGCATAATCACATAATTCTAATTTTATATGTTTGATTTTAAGTGAGTACTGTGTTATCATAGGCAGCCACTGGTGCCAAGTAATTAGTTTTAGTCAATAGACTGGCTTTATGGCTCATTTAAGGCCACTCATTATCTCTCACTACAGTGTGATGCACCTTTGTCAATGTAACAATCAGGGAAAAAGCATCTTTAGGATATGCATTTCCCTAAGGATAGGCAAATATTACAGGAAATCTAAATCACCCTCCAAGTTCTAATTCTAAAAGCTCAGCAAAATTCAGTATGTGTGTTTATATATCTTTATTTCCTGGTATTCACTTCTTAATTAGTGAGAGGTAAACTGGGCTATGTAATCCCAAGGGGAACTGATGTGCGGGCTGAGTTTAATTGGTGGTTTAGNCTGAGCCACAATCATGCACATCCTTGAAGACCTGCTGCCCAGGTGCTTACCAAAGCCTTGCGTTCAGAGGGTATTCTAGTCCTAGCCACATAAAATTCCTCTTACATGGATGTGGCATTCCAGGTCTCTTACACCCATGTATGTCCTTAATCTTACTCTTCACTGCCAGAAATATCCTGTGTATCTTTATTCCCTATGATGTACATTATTTAGTAAAAACATAAGGAAATGGACTAGATTATGGACTGAAGTATTCATAAAATCTACTTCAAAAGAATTTCAGATCTCACTTAATATGTAATGAACTTATAAAATTATAACAGGAATATTCATGCAAGAGACTTGATTATTAAATATATTCATTGATATTGATCAATTATAATCACTTTTCAAAATATATTTACATAAAAATAACTAGTTGCAAGACTGTATATCAATAATTCTTAGGATATACTTATTTTCACTTAGAAAGGCAAACCCAAGGGAATCATATGCAGTGATCCTATTCAGGCTTCTCTTTGAAGCCTGAATTGAAATATGAAATTAAAATAAGCCAAGTTAATTCAAATGTCTGTAAATATTCAATATATATACTGTGTTTATTCTTTTGCATTCTAGGTAGCCTTACATAAAGTCAAATGTATTTTTTTTAATTAAATGAATGATCTTTAATGTTTAGTTTTCTACTCACTAGTGGTTTCTTTTTCTTTTTTCTTTACTTTTGAGGACCTTCAGATTCTGTTTAATAACATAGTTCTTCGTTGGAATCTTTATTATTCTAAAAAGCTTGACTTCATTGACTATAATTTGTCACGTCAAACTTAATGAATTTGATATTCTAAAAATAAGGCTTGTAAAATCTCTTCTCAAAAATCTGCAATTCCAAAACTGTTTATATTGTGTATTTTCATCTCTTTTGTTTCTCAGCACTCATTTTTAACTCCCCTTATTCTGCTCTTCTTGAATATACAGATGATCCAAGTGGAAATAAAGTGACTGAGTGCTTATCTTTGTGGGGTGCATTAGATTTTTCTGGCCACTTGAGTACATTTAGTAAACTGCTACTCCGGTGCAGTAAGTGGAACTCCAATAGCCTAAAATCATTAATGCACTTAATAATTTGGCATTTGTAACTGCCAGTGATGGCCGTACATTTGCTTTCAGATTCTCATAGCAATAATTATGAAGAAAGAATTTGTGCCCCCCCAAAATCCATGATTAGCTATTAGAATTATGTAGGCCTTGTTAAATTTATAATAAACCCCTTTACCATCCGATACTAAATAAAAGATACTTCACCAGATGTGGCCAAAGATTTTGTTTCTTCTCAAAATACAAAGTGTATTCCTGTTTCTCCCTGCAGTGAGAGAAACCACTTACATATACTCTAGTATTTCAGTGCTTTACTTTCATTCTCTTTTCATAATTAACCAAATTACCACTTGAAAAACTGATGTAGTCTCTTTGAGCATTGGCACAGTAAAGAATTTAATGGTTTTGATTAACAAGGGGCTCAATCCACAAAGTAGGAAACAAATTTTTTAATAGAAAAATAATAGTTTTTTTTTAACATACATTGAAGGCATAATCACATAATTCTAATTTTATATGTTTGATTTTAAGTGAGTACTGTGTTATCATAGGCAGCCACTGGTGCCAAGTAATTAGTTTTAGTCAATAGACTGGCTTTATGGCTCATTTAAGGCCACTCATTATCTCTCACTACAGTGTGATGCACCTTTGTCAATGTAACAATCAGGGAAAAAGCATCTTTAGGATATGCATTTCCCTAAGGATAGGCAAATATTACAGGAAATCTAAATCACCCTCCAAGTTCTAATTCTAAAAGCTCAGCAAAATTCAGTATGTGTGTTTATATATCTTTATTTCCTGGTATTCACTTCTTAATTAGTGAGAGGTAAACTGGGCTATGTAATCCCAAGGGGAACTGATGTGCGGGCTGAGTTTAATTGGTGGTTTAGAACCCTTGGAAATTGCTGCTATCCTTAGAGTTCAGGTGACTGTCTGTCATACCGGTGTCAGTAAGAGGAGCCTTTATGGATCATGACTCAGTTTTTAAGCCTGATCATGAAACTGCTTCATATGCTATGCTTTTGTAAATTCTTTTGCTGTGCTCTGTAAAGTGTTGCATCTCAGGTATAGACATAAAATTATTTTATTTATAATTGTTACTCACTTTGTTCTGTAATCACCATTTTTGCTGGAAATCAAAATTACTTTTGGACTTCTCATCTGCTTCTACAGGTTGTTATTCACCTTAGGTTATTAAAACAGCTCTGTTCAGTTATTGAAATCCTATTCTCCATGTTTTAAAACAGAGGTTCATGGTTGACTTAGTGTTCTTCCCACCCCCCACTGCAGGCTCAGTGAGGCCCCAGTAGCTTGTCTTACAGGAGTTGGTGAACTTGGTCTGCTTCTTTCAATGTTGTCTTTCCTCTGTCTTTACTCCCAGAAGATAGGATAAGGAAAAGAAAGAGGTTTTGATTTTTGAGTGTGTATGACAGTTTAGTTAATTCCTTGAGTCATAATGTGGGCAGGAACACATTGAAGGTAGTTAAGCTGTGGTCCTTTTCATGGTGGTCATCCCGTCTCATCTATTTTGTGGTTTAGAGAATCAGTGAAAAGACAGGCAAAAACCTTACTAGGAAAAGAAAGAGGTTTTGATTTTTGAGTGTGTATGACAGTTTAGTTAATTCCTTGAGTCATAATGTGGGCAGGAACACATTGAAGGTAGTTAAGCTGTGGTCCTTTTCATGGTGGTCATCCCGTCTCATCTATTTTGTGGTTTAGAGAATCAGTGAAAAGACAGGCAAAAACCTTACTGAGAAGATCCTGACTCTGGATTTTGTGGCTTGCCATCAAGTTAACATTATTGCCAATGGAGTTGATTTGTGCTTTACTTCAATGTAATTTAATTCAACAACCAATCAATCATTAAACATTATGTGCTGACTTTGTTTATCTTATAGAGACAGACTTGAAAAAGGAGTCCACAAGCATGAAAGAGAAAGATGTCTAAAGAGATACTTAAAAATAATTTAGGTGATTATACATTATATTTGGGGATCATTAAGGAAGTTGAAACTCATCAACTGAAGAGATGTATCATGGAAGGTGGGAATATAAATCGAGTCTTATGGAGTGATTAAAGTTTGAGTTGCAAGATTAGGTTTGTCCCCTGCGAGAGTATCAGCCTCCCCCAGTATCCACTCAGAGAATGTGTAGAAATTCTAGGGCTTTGTTTTCCCACCATAGTAAGCTAAGCCACAGCATATCCAGCATTTGCCAAGAATCAAATCAATAAAAAGCAGTATTGAACTAGAACAAGATGAAACCATGTAAATTACCCTAGTGAATGATGAGAGAACATGCTCAAGTGAACATGAAATAAAAATGAGATTTTAGTGGTCAATAGCTAGTGAAGGTCAGATCCTTGAAAAAACTAGTATTTGAGACACTGAAGTAAAAGTATGCATGGGACCATTTTATGAGCAAAGAAAAGATATCTTGGAAAGGAAAATTATATGAGTAAAATCACATTGTCAGGAAGGCAAAGGCTATAAGTTTCAGTAATGCAAAACAGGTGAGAAGAGGAACGAATTGGTAGAATCTGTGACTAATTAGATAGTAGAAAATTAGGTGGCTCAGATGGTAAAGAATCTATCTGCCTGCAATGCAGGAGACTCAAGTTTGATCTCTGGGTTGGGAAGATCCTCTGAAGAAGGAAACAGCAATCCACTCCAGTGTTCTTGCCTGGAGAATTCCATGGACAGAGGAGCCAGGTGGGCCACACGGGGCTGCAAAGAGTTGGAAATGACTGAGCGACTAATAGACACAATGACACAAAGAAAGGAGTCGAAACTTGTCCAAAATTTTGAATATTTTATTTGGAGACATAGATTGGAGAAAAGCGTAAATATAAAAAAGTGAAAGTATTAGTTGCTCAGTTGTGTCCAACTCTGTGACTCCATGGACTGTAACTTACCAGGGTCCTCTATCCATGGGGTTTTCCAGACAAGAATACTGGAGTAGGTAGCTATTCCCTTCTCCTGGGGATCTTCCTGACTCAGGTATCAAACCCAGTCTCCTGCATTGGCAGCAGATTCTTTACTCTCTGAACCACCAGAGAAGCCCTATAAATATAAAGGCAAGTGATAAAAATTTAGAAGTCAAATGGGGTCAGAATAATTGAAACAGAGCAGGTCCTTGCCACTTCTATGAACTTGCCTGCCTTTTGTCTGTGGAACAATTTTAGCCAAAGAATAAGTTTAATCAGGGAAGTGAGAAAATGCATAAACAAAGGGAAACAGTCAAAGAGACCAGCTAATAATGTAATCAGTAAGCATAGTCAAGAACCTTTAGTTCCTTCTCAAGGGTTATAGATAATATTGTAAGCCCTGTCCTCTGAGCTGTCTTGTAGATACTGAAACTCCCACCAAGTGGAAGAAGTTAACAACATGGTGACCAGACTGCAGCCATGACAAAAGCTGCCACGATTTCAAGAACTGGCCTCAAGAAATGGAAACAAACCAACCCTGGAACTGAAGATTAACTGTACCTAAAACAATTAAGATGTCACTGGTCAGACCACCAACAACCAATTTGAATATGACTGTCAGAGCTGACTGTGCTGTTTCTGCATGTAGCCCCTTCCCTCTCTATATTAAATTTCTTGCTCCTGATTTTTGGAGGCGGAAGTGGGGTGGAAGTTAGCTTTTGATGAGACATCCAGTTCTCCCCACCCACCCCACTCCCTAGTTGCCAGCATCCAAAATAAAAGCAAACTTTCCTTTCCAGCTTTTGAGCATGAGCAGCTGGACCTGTGTTCAATAACATTACAGCCCTTCTTTCTCACATCCTTGTTTGTAACTTTGAGAAAGGCAAGATGGAAAAAACAAAAACAAAAAACTGATCAAACTAAACAAATAATAAGATCTTTATATTTGAAGATTTTGATATAATCTCTCTATCTCTACTATACAATAAAAATCAGCCTCATGAGATAAGCTGAAACTTTATACATTTAAGAGAGCACAGATAGAAGCCTTTGCTACCTATCAAATAAATTTGTAAGAATCTAGCCTTTTTTTTTCTTTTTTTTTGCATTTCTTTTTCTTGGGGATGGTCGTGATCCCTGCCTCCTGTACAATGTCACAAACCTCTGTCAGTAGTTCTTTAGGCACTCTGTCAATCAGATCTAATCCCTTGAATCTATTTGTCACTTCCACTGTATAATTGTAAGAGATTTGATTCAGGTCATACCTGAATGGTCTAGTGATTTTCTCTACTTTCTTCAATTTAAGTCTGAATTTTGCAATAAGGAGTTCATGATCTGAGCCACAGCTTCTG
>SJYX01002376.1:105043-169446 GCA_006410675.1 Oreotragus oreotragus | reverse complement strand
TATTAAGAAGAGGTGGCAAGAATACACAGAACTATACAAAAAAGATCTTCACAACCCAGATAATCACAATGGTGTGTTCACTCACCTAGGGCCATACATCCTGGAATGTGAAGTTAAGTGGGCCTTAAGAAGCATCACCTCGAACAAAGCTAGTGGAGTTGATGGAATTCCAGTTGAGCTATTTCAATTCCTGAAAGATGATGCTGTGAAAGTGCTGCACTCAATATGCCAACAACTTTGGAAAGCTCAGCAGTGGCCACAGGACTGGAAAAGGTCAGTTTTCATTCCAATCCCAAAGAAAGGCAATGCCAAAGAATGCTCAAACTACCACACAGTTGCACTCATCTAGCAAAGTAATGCTCAAAAGTCTCAAAGCCTGGTTTCAATAGTACACGAACTGTGAAATTCCAGATGTTCAAGCTGGATTTAGAAAAGGCAAAGGAACTAGAGATCAAATTGCCAACATCCACTGGATCATAGAAAAAGCAAGAAAGTTCCAGGAAAATATCTCTCCACCTTACTGACTATGCCAGAGACTTTGACTATGTGAATCACAACAAATTGTGGAAAATTCTTCAAGAGATTGGAATACCAGACTACCTGAGCTGCTTCCTGAGAAATCTGTATGCAGGTCAGGAAGCAACAGTTAGAACTGGACATGGAACAACAGACTGGTTCCAAATAGGGAAAGGAGTATGTCAAGGCTGTATATTGTCACCTTGCTTATTTAACTTATATGAGAAATGCTGGGCTGGATGAACCACAGGCTGGAATCAAGATTGCTGGGAGAAATATCAATAACCTCAGATATGCAGATGACACCACCCTTACAGCAGAAAGGGAAAAACTAAAGAGCCTCTTGATGAAAGTGAAAGAGGAGAGTGAAAAATTGGCTTAAAACTCAACATTCAGAAAACTAAGATCATGGCATCTGGTCACATCACTTCATGGCAAATAGATGGGGAAACAATGGCAGACTTTGTTTTCTTGAACTTCAAAATCACTGCAGATGGTGACACAGCCATGAAATTTAAAGACTTGGAATTAGGAAGACTTTCAAGCTTGCTGCTTGGAAGGAAAGTTAGGACCAACTTAGACAGCATATTAAAAAGCAGAGACGTTACTTTGCCAACAAAGTTCCAACTAGTCAAGGCTATGGTTTTTCCAGTAGTCATGCATGAATGTGAGAGTTGGATGATAAAAAAAAGCTGAGCGCCGAAGAACTGATGCTTTTGAACTGTGGTGCTGGAGAAGACTCTTGAGAGTTCCCTGGACTGCAAGGAGATCCAACCAATCTATCCTAAATGAAATCAGTCCTGAATATTCATTGGAAGGACTGATGCTGAAGCTGAAACTCCAATCCTTTGGCCACCTGATGTGAAGAACTGACTCACTGGAAAAGACCCTGATGCTGAGAAAGATTGAAGGCAGGAGGAGAAGGGGAACTGCTTGGAAGGAAAGTTAGGACCAACTTAGACAGCATATTAAAAAGCAGAGACGTTACTTTGCCAACAAAGTTCCAACTAGTCAAGGCTATGGTTTTTCCAGTAGTCATGCATGAATGTGAGAGTTGGATGATAAAAAAAAGCTGAGCGCCGAAGAACTGATGCTTTTGAACTGTGGTGCTGGAGAAGACTCTTGAGAGTTCCCTGGACTGCAAGGAGATCCAACCAATCTATCCTAAATGAAATCAGTCCTGAATATTCATTGGAAGGACTGATGCTGAAGCTGAAACTCCAATCCTTTGGCCACCTGATGTGAAGAACTGACTCACTGGAAAAGACCCTGATGCTGAGAAAGATTGAAGGCAGGAGGAGAAGGGGACAAGAGGAGATCAGATGGTTGGATGGCAACGCCAGCATGATGGACATGACTTTGAGTAAACTCCGGGAGTTGGTGATGGACAGGTAGGCCTGACCTGCTGCATTCCATGGGGTTACAGAGCCAGACACGACTGAGCGACTGAACTGAACTCAACTGAGAGTTGCCTCACCTTACTGCTATAGCTAGAAAGTGAAAGTTGTTCAGTCATGTCCGACTCTTTGTGGCCCCATGGACTGTAGCCCACAAGGCTCCTCTCTCCATGGGATTCTCCAGGCAAAAATACTGGATTAGGTTGCCATTCCTTCTCCAGAGGATCTTCCTGACCCAGGGATTGAACATTGTTCTCTTCCATTGCAGGCAGATTCTTTACTTGCTAGACATTTTTTTGAATATCTACAGAGAAAAGTGATGCATTAAGAAATACCAAAGGTTTCAGAAGTTCGCTTATGTTCTTAGATGGACCCTATATGTTTAGACCAGGAGAAGGCAATGGCACCCCACTCCAGTACTCTTGCCTGGAAAATCCCATGGACAGAGGAGCCTGGTGGGCTACAGTCCATTGGGTTGCTGAGAGCTGGACACGACTCAGTGACTTCACTTTCACTTTTCACTTTCCACTTTCATGCATTGGAGAAGGAAATGGCAACCCACTCCAGTGTTCTTGCTTGGAGAATCCCAGGGACGGCGGAGTCTGGTGGGCTGCTGTCTATGGGGTCGCACAGAGTCGGACACGACTAAAGCACAGCAGCAGCATATGTTTAGACCACTGTTACTCCAGAATTATTATTTTGTTTACTTTTATGAACCAGAACTCAGTAAAGTCAAAATCAAGAAAAACAATGAACTAAGAAGGAATCCGAGCTGATTTTCAAGTCATTAAGTCTGTGGAAGAGAATGATGGAAAACTGGAAATACAGTTATGTGTTGTTCTTGTGTTCCTTTGCTCTAGTCACACCCTGGAAGGTGGGAAAGCCTGTCAGTAATGATGAGTCCTTGTAATGTCTTTTTTTTTTTTTTTGTATATACTACTACAAACTAGCACCAAAAATGACATCATGAGAAGTAGCAAAGGAAAGTATATGAGTGCTTAGTTGTGTGCAGCCCCTTAGCTGCAGTCCTCAGGCTTCTCTGTGCGGTACTTTTCAGGCAAGGAAACTGGAGTGGGTTGCCGTTTCCTCCTCCAGGAGATCTTTCTGATCCGGGGATCGAACATTGTCTCCTGCGTTGCCTGCACCACAGATGAATTCTTTACCTGCTGAGCCACTGGGGTAGCTCAAAGGAAAGTATATATTATACTAATATCTAGTAAGTTCTAGGGCTCAGGGTTCATTTATAATTTATGCAAATGAAGAAAATATATAAGATTAATTCAATAAGCTTTGTGTTCTTTTACTTTGCTATTTTTTCTGTCAAATTATTACATCTTTGAATCTGTTCTCTTAAAGGTAGTTGCACAACTATACAATAAAGGCACAAATATCTAAAACTTATGAAGTCTCAAATAATCATTTCAAAATTTAAAAATCAAAAGTGAGAAAAATTTCAAATAATTCCAAGTGAAACTGCATTTTAAAATAGAATTTTAACTTCAGAGATTCCTGATGATATATATGCCTACGTCTGTGATTTTGTTTTGTACATCTGAAGGAACTCAACTTTTCAGTCATCCAAATTGTAATAGGTCACATAGAATTTTGGAAAGATAGAAGATTTGAAGGTTAGAGTCTTGATTTTGTGCTTTTGCTCAACTCTTTTCTAATTACGAATACATTATGTTAGGTTCTTTGAGCATTAGATCTTAATCTATGATACTACTACCATCATGTGTGTGTATGGTTTAGACACTTAGTCATGTCTGACTCTGTGACCCCATGGACTATACCCACCAGGCTCCTCTGTCCGTGGAATTCTCCATGCAAGAATACTGGAGTGGGTTGCCATTTCCTTCTCTGACTAACATCATAGTAGTTAACAAATGCTACAGGATAAATGGGGCTTCCCTGGTAGCTCAGACGGTAAAGCGTCTGCCTGCAATATGGGAGACCCGGGTTCCATCCCTGAGTCAGGAAGATCCCCTGGAGAAGGAAATGGCAACCGGCTCCAGTACTCTTGCATGGAAAATCCCATGGACCGAGGAGCCTGGTAGGCTACAGTCTATGGGGTCCCAAAGAGTTGGACAGGACTGAGCGACTTCACTTCAAGGGATAAATATGTGAATGCATTGTTCTGAGAAATGTACATGTTTCAATCCATTTAATTCTCATATTAATTAGTCTGTGAGATACATACTGTTTTACAGATGAGGAAATTGAGACATATAAAGAGTAAGTATATAGGATCAAAAAGCTAGTAAATAGTGGAGCTAAGACATACCCAGGCTGGTTGACCTTAACCTAACAAATTTACTTTAAATAGTGCACAGTAATAATACTTAATTCATAGTATTAGACTACATATCAAATCAGGTAAGTTGGCAAATGTTCATCGCTTGTGAGATTTGATCATTGATTTAAAATGTTGGTTAAATTACACTTTGCACAAAAGATTGTACTGAATGAAGTCTAATTTTAAACATGATTACTATATTTAAAGGTTTACACATAATTGCATAAAGATTGTAAAAACCATCACATATTTCTACTTAATTTCTCCCCATATGCAAACCTGTGATATATGTCCTGCTGATTTATGGAACAGTCTAAAGTCATTAGACACCCAGCTGTGACTTGGTATGCAATATGTAGTTAAGACAAATCACTGAGATACATTTGCAAGTAACCAACACAGATTTGTCACAGTACAAAACATTCTTATGTAAGCTAACAATAAATATGAAACTCAATGTTTAAACTACTTTTTATAAGTAGGCAGTAATTTGACTTTTATTTCTGATTTTCAGCTTTCTAATTTGACACATTGGAAGTTTGAGACGGCTTACATGTATCTGAATATTCTGTGGCCAAAAAGTGAGAACTTATTTAAAATTGCTATTTTCACCTCTCCTCTTAAATAAAAAAAAGAAGTGACACAGCAGAAGGAAGTCATAGGTGCACATATGATTTTCATATCAATATTTCATATTTCAAACATGAAAAAATTCATATCAAGATTTTGTATTTTCTATTTAATAAAAATAAATTCAAACTTTATTTCATCATTTGAGAGCTTTTTATTTTGTAATCATTTCTAGATAATGTGCAATTCTTGATTTTCATTTTTTCTGCCTCATTCTCCCACTATAGGAAAAAAACAAAAGGTTAATTTTCAGATAATTTTTATTGTTTGGTAATTTGATAGGGAATGAATGTGTTTTTTTTTTTTAATCTTTATTGCTGTATCATTAATTGCTATCAATTTATTTCCTAAATTACTCTCCAATTTATTAGGGGCAATTGATGGCATCAGTTCAGTTCAGTTCTGTTGCTCAGTCGTGTCCAATTCTTTGTGACCCCACGAATCGCAGCACGCCAGGCCTCCCTGTCACCAGCTCCCGGAGTTCACCCAAACGCAGGTCCATTGAGTTGGTGATGCATCCAGCCTCTCATCCTCTGTCGTCCCTTTCTCCTCCTGCCCCTAATCCCTTCCAGCATCAGGGTCTTTTCCAATGAGTCAACTCTTCACATGAGGTGGCCAAAGTATTGGAGTTTCAGCTTCAGCATCAGTCCTTTCAATGAATACCCAGGACTGATCTCCTTCCATACAATCCCAATACTTTCTTCTCCCCTGCTGTTTTTTTCTTTTTTTTAAAGTAGCACTGTCACTCTAACACATAATGTAATTTAGTTACTTTGTTGATGTGATGCTCCTTGTTGTTTGTTGTGGCAGTGGTGATGCTTATATTTCTACTTCCACTAGAATATAAGCTCTATAATAGTAGATTTTTGTTTACTTATATGGTTATGTTATTAGCACATGGTCTAATGCCAAGCTCATAGAAGTCACTCATTTATGTTGTTAAGTGAATGGATGGTTGGTGGGTAGATGGACAGATGCATGTATACATCCATCAGATTAAAGATGCCCCTCACATAAGTTGTAAATAGACACATTTTATTACAGTTTAATAATCAATCAAGTAAAAGTTACATAGCTTTAACTATAATGTCACTATGAAATGTCACTTCACAAAGTCATTGAATCTGATAGCAATTTTTACGGTTTGGGGACAAAATAGAGTTGAAATAAAATATAGCCACGTGCTTAGTTGCTCAGTCATGTCCATTTCTCTGTGACCCCATGGACTGTAGCCCTCCAGGCTCTTCTGTTCATGGGATTCTCCAGGCAAGATTACTGGAGTGGATTGCCATTTCCTTCTCCAAGGGATCTTCCCAACCCAAGGATCGAACCCACATCTTATCTCTTGTGGCAGATTCTTTATCTGCTGAGACATCAGGGAAGCCCAATAAAATATAGATTGTCCTCTAAATCCCCTGATATTATTTCTAGATTATCCTTCCTTTATAGTTGCAACTCAGTTCTGGAAGGTTTGATTGCAATAGCTAATCAGATAAGTATTACTTTACTTAAGGATAAGGAAAGTCAGTCTTATAATAGCTTCCTTAGAAACAGGCATATTTAACCAAAGACTCAATATAGCTTCTTTCTTAGTTGACTGCATAGCATCATAGATTTCATTAAGCTCCTGGTAAGTATATTTCTTTTTTTTTAAGTTGCAGTTCAGAGCTAACCTCACAAAAAGATAGTTATGGTACATCTTCAGAATTTTTAATACATTTGTTTCATATGTTTTACTAATAAGTTTCCAAAGTATCAGGACTAAGAAATGAGAAAACTACCAGCAAGTACCTTCACAGATCCTGTCAGCATCCTTTCCTTACATATGATCTGAAGAGTCTTTCCTTCCACTTGTGATCACCCCAATTTTAGCACATGGTCTAATGCCAAGCTCATAGAAGTCACTCATTTATGTTGTTAAGTGAATGGGTGGTTGGTGGGTAGATGGACATGCTGGGTTAACACGCTGAGTCTTTTGAGACTTTTTAAGAATGGTCTAAGGGAACAGAGTGTTACTCTATTTTCAATATGATCCCTGTAAGTTTTGTCATGAAAAACAAGAGTGGAATCAACATACAGAAATACTAGGGGGGAGTATACTTAAAATATATTTACAGAAAATTGAATAGTTATTGTAAGGCATGCATGTAAATCTGTTACTCAAAGTTTATTACTGTCTGTTTTCCATCCAGAAATTTGAAACTAGATTACCTTAACAAAGCAAAAGCCCAATTAATTGATAATATTAACTTGAGAATTCCTGGTTCTTAGCATCTTGCCTGGCTCACAGTAGCATATTAACACAGATCTGTTCAAATAATGCATACCTGAAAGGATGAATCCAGAAGTGAAAAGGAAGCAGAAAGAATAGTTATAAATTCAACATCATAGCTGCAAAGCCTATAATCTAGTTAATATAGGCAATCTACCTGCCTTTCCCGTAACACTAGACTCAACCAAATCACAAATGGGCGTTCCAGGTGGTGTTATTGTAAAGAATCTGCCCACCAATGCAGAAGAAGCAAAAGACACAAGTTTGATCCCTGGGTCAGGAAGATACCCTGGAGAAGGAAATGGCAACTCACTCCAGTATTCTTGCCTGGAGTATTCCATGAACAGAGGAGCCTGGTGGGCTACGGTCCATGGGGTCACAGAGAATCAGACCTGACTGAGAGACCAAGCGCAAATCACATAAAGAAAAGGAATCCAGATGTAAAAAAATCACAAATTTGTTCAAACATTTGACAAACCAAATTGTGTTATTAAAACTATTTTAAAAGTTTGTCAGCAATTTTTAGAATAGAACTTTCCTTTCTAACCAAAGAAATTATATTTCATATGGGGCACTGGTCTTATCCTATCAAGTTGCAAAATCAGTATGTTTCTAATCTAAAGGATAGTAAATAAATTCGTTTAAAGAAATAGTTGTAGAGTATTAGATCTTTTACAAAGAAAAATGACATTTTATAAATGTAAACAATCACAATCTCCACTACCTTATGAAACTCATCTCTATCAATTTCAACACATAATTAACATTTTAGAAATACTTTTTGATACTTATATCCAGATAGAAGTATAGAAATAGTCAGAGTACTTCTCAACAAACTCTTTTTGGGAAGAAAAATTGATTTTCTTTCCAACTAAGTTACACCATTGCTTTGGCAACATCAGTGCACTTGCATGCACTTAAATCTCTTATTCCCACCAGGGTCTCAGTGTGAGTGTGTCAGACAAAAAAATCTTTTATATATTTATTAGTATCAAAACATTTCATGTTACCACTGTGGCATTTCCAATTCTTCTTTTGAGCTTGTATTCAGTGCTGAGGATGAATGAAGATGACTATTGAAGTTTAAACACCGTATCTTCCTTGTATAATTTCCAGTATGACTCTAGGTCCAAATTGCAAAGTGTCACAAAGAATCTGAATCCAGTTTATTCATGTTCAGGCAACTGTGTGCAAACAATGCTAGAAAATTGAACTGGTTACAGCTATATGAGCCCTATTTTATGCTGATATGTTATAGATAATTTCAAACTAAAATGAAAATGATATTTTGATGAAAATAAATCTTTCTCAATTTGTCTCCTTTGAGTTACTATATGATATAGCAATTAATGATTTATTGTCAAGAGATGAATATGGCCCTTGAGAGAGTCACTAAAACTGTTCTTTTAAAACCACAGAAAGGTTGGGAAAGATTATTGTGTCCCTAGAACTTACAGATGTTGCATAATGCACACATGCTGATATGCATATATATACACAACCAATTGTGTGTGTATACATAACTGCAACAACTGATCCATTATTGGCAGTCTCTGTTAAAGAGTTTTTCCAGTGTTCTTATCATCTTTTGGAACATCCTGCAGACTATATTCTACATATAACTCTAGACAAAACAGAATTTAAAGCATTACATTCCATTTGCTTATTAATTCACTTTACATTTGTAAGCAAATAATACTGTGTAATTTGCAAAGAAATAACACTATGTTATGGAGACAAATGTCAAAAGACCCTAGTTTTAGTTTTCCAGAGGATCTTCCCGACCCAGGGATCCAACTCGGGTCTCGTGCATTGCAAGCAGAGTCTTTACCATCTAAGCCATATTATGGTGACAAATGTCAAAAGATCCTGATTTTGGTTCTGACCTTGTTATCAGTTATGCTACCTTTATAGATTAGTTATAAAAATCCCTGTTCTACAGTTTCCTAACCTATAGACTGAGCATGCTATTATTTGTTCTATCTGAGAGAACATTTGGGAATGTTACATTAATGGTTTTATAAAAATTTTGAAAACAAGTAAATCGTATAAACATAAATAATATTCTTAAATCACATAATAAAACAAATGATACAGCAGGAACAATAAATTCTTTATTCTATACATTCTCTTGTACAAATTTCAGTAAATTCTTGAATATTTTTGCTACATATATATTAGTTTGATTTCCTACATATTTAGTTTAATTCAACAAATATTAATTGAGCACCTAATATATGTCAATTCCTGAAACTGGCATTGCAGGGAACATAAAATGAACAAAATATAATTCCTGCTCTTAAGGAGCTTACAGTCTTTATTCGGGAAATAAGATAGGGGCTTGATTGTTATAATGTAAAGCAAAATATCTATTCCATAAAAGAATTGCCAAAAGATGTTATGAATTTCAAGAAAGATATCAAGTAAAAAGGTAGCATGTGACATGAATTTTCAAGAATGGGTAGACCTTTCCCCTCCCTACCACTCCTCACTCCCAAATCCCAAGACCATATTCTAGAAGTCACTTAGTCAAGTGGGATAGTAAGCTAAAACTCAAAGAATTTAGAGAGGATGAATGTTCTAGGAAATGTATGCTCTCTAGTAAAATTTCAACATACAGTAATCTGGCAAGATGTATTAGAAACTATATTTAAGAAGAGTTGTGGGTATACAATTAGGCATTTGTACCTTAGTTCGTATATAAAAGGTAGACACTAAGAATCCCTGAGGAGGGGACCAATATGTGAAGGCTCCACAGTCTTCTAAAGCAGTGGGACTCTAGGAAGACCAACGTGACATGGTTATGGTGAAGAATTTGGGAATGGGGTGCCTAAGGGCAATGACATGAGTTAGGATGATATTACACTGTCTACACAGGAGAAAAGTCACTTTTGGTGAGAGTAGAATGGAGTTTTAAAAGAGTTAAAGATTACAGAAATGAGAAAGCAAGACTGATTAAATTTAAGACACAAGGTAAATGGAGACAGACAACTCTCCAGGTTTTGAACCCAGTTTAACATGGTGCATTGGGAAATGATAGGACAACAGTGGTCAAATTCATGAGATGGATAAGTCAAGAGAAGAACTGAGAATTCAGGAGACAGATTTGGTTTTCAGGGATTAGAATGTTTGAGGGGATTTTTGATTTGGACTATAGAGATAATATCCAGCATAAATCTTGAATCTCTATAAAATATGCAGGCTTGGAAAATGATGTCAACTTGGACATAATCCATTGAAGAGTTGTTCTGGTAGTGGATGGGATGGGACTAACAAAAACAAGTTTAGACCACTGGAAAATATTTACACTTGAAGATAGAAGAAGAAACAGGTGGCATGTGATAGAAACAGGTGATAGTATCCAAAGCAAGAAGGAAAAGCCTGCCAATATGATAACATGTAACAATGTTGGGTATTTTTAAAAGTTGGTAATTTTATAAGTGTGATGAAAATTTGTCAAAAGTAATTTATCAAAAAGTAAAGAGAATGGATTTAGGGGGAATGTCTTTGGATGTGGCTTCTGAATGATCAAAGTGGGGAGAATATATTCATTTTCAATGCCTTACAAATATTTGACATCTTGTTCTGAATTTTTAAAGGATGGTAAGGAAAACAAGCATGTTTCCTCTGGCTTCATAGAACTTACAGTAACAGAAGGGAATTCATAATAATAAATGCACAGATATTCAATTAAACATTTGAGAAATGTTTTAAGGCAAGATAGTGGGAATATATAATAGAAGAAACTGATTTGGTCTAAATGATGAAGAAAGGATTCCCAGAGGAGTTCTTGTGTAAGCTGAGATGGAGAACAAACTGGGAAAAGGGGAAAGAGGGCTGAGAGTATCTGAAACGTGGGAAAAGCGAGCAAAAGGCCCTGAGTGTGGAGGCAGCACTGGAGACACTGAAGAAATGATGTGTCTGAAGCACCATGGGCAAGCGTGAGCGTGGTGGGTGAATCATTCATTCCTTCGTCTTAATTTATGAATGCCAATAGACTGAGGGCTTCCCAGGTGGCGCTAGTGGCAAAGAACCTGCCTGTCAATGCAGGAGCCGTAAGAGAGGTGGGTTTGATCCCTGGGTGGGGAAGATCCCCTGGAGAAGAGCATGGCAACACACTCCAGTACTTTTGCCTGGAGAGGCCCATGGACAGAGCAGCCTGGTGGACTCCAGTCTATAGGGTGGCAAAGGTCAGACATGACCGAAAGAAGTTCATAGATCACAATGACAGAACGCATAATGTGACAGGTACTGGGAAGTACAGTGCCTAGTGAACAAGTGAGGTGAGGTTGCTGCAGCTGCTGCTGCTAAGTCACTTCAGTCGTGTCTGACTCTGTGCGACCCCGTAGACTGCAGCCTCATGAAAGTGAGAAGTGAAAGTGAATCGCTCAGTCGTGTCTGACTCTTCGCCACCCCATGGACTGCAGCCCACCAGGCTCCTCCGTCCATGGGATTTTCCAGGCATGAGTACTGGAGTAGGGTGCCATTGCCTTCTCCAAGGTGAGGCTAGATTGGTGAAAAGAAGCCAGCTCATACAGATCTTTCTTATGCTACTTTAAAGAATTCATTTTTCCTTGGCAAGCAATGGGAAGCCATTCAAAACATTCAAGAAGAGGAGTGAACTTATATTTTTATTTTAAAATGTATTTTTACCTAAGCTACAGGGTGAAGAATGAGTGAAGGTGGTAGTGTCAGATGCAGAAACCCACGATGAGAGACTAATGCAGTATTCCCGTGAGAATTCAGAGTCACTCTGTCTAGGGCAGTGACATCAGAGATGGTGCAAGAAGACACATTCAGAATTCATTTAGGAGGCACAGTCAAGACATGGTGATGGACTGGATACAGGGGTGAAGAATAAGGGGCCATCAAGGATGATTCCCCGGTTTCTGGTTTACCTTTAATGACTGTTAGTGCTATTCTAGGTATAAGGAAAACTGAAGAAGTGATGGGTGGTGACCAAGGTAAAACAAGGTTTTGAAATTTTTATTCTATTACTGTGATAATGAAAATCATCAATTTAGCCACACAAAGTCCTATTTCCAACCAATACCAAGTGTTAGTTTGACTGAGACTATCAATGTGTATCCATAGTGTTCATCTCTCTATGCACAGCTAATTAGGGGTTTTTGAATCTGCAGGACTGGCCTCATTAGCACAAGCCCCAATCAACAGAGCTAACCAGGACAGAAAGATAAAAAGAAATGCACGCTTTGTGATGGAGACTGCTTTCATGTGCAGGACACTATTTTCCAGAACAAATAAATATAGTTGAGAGATAATTCAGATCAACAAATAATTAAGGGTACAGGAGGGAAGAGATAAAAATAGTCTCAAGGAACTTGTATATTATACTCTAAAACAGGAATTTTTCATTTCTTCCTGGCATGCAAACTCTTTATTGTTATTCATACTTAATGCACATGTTATCGTTTCCATTAACTTACAAGCAAGATTTTCACTTTTTTTTAAATTAATATTTCCCAGTCTAAACTTTGAATGAAGTATGCTGCATTAAGTAGATCATATTTTGACTCTACAATATTACCCAATTTCCCCTGCCAACATGCAGCAACATTCAGTGATATTTTGCCCTGGTAAATATCCTGTTTTCACTATGCCAGCACATGGTGTTTCTCCTCACTCTCTTATGCCTCCATGTAGAATGCCTAAAGCTATATTTTCTAGGCCATCTAAATCTAGAAAAGATCCCATTTTGAAAAAGAAAAAAAAATATTTCCCTATGCTGAGTCATTTTCCTCCTTTTGTTTCCCCAGGATTTTTTTTTTTTTCAGACTACAGGATTAGCGTATATTTAATGTCCAAAAAATTAATAACCCAGGAATGAGATGAAATAGAATATCAAACTTTGCTAAACAAAACCTACCAGACAGGAAGAATGTTAGGAATTTGAGAGATATATATTTTTATAAATATATCAAACTACATGTGATATTATGTATGTTTTTAATCCAACAATATATAGTAAATATAATTATGTGTTATATGAAATTCAAGCCCATTTAAAAAAAGAGATTTCTGCTTCTCTCTCCTATAAATAATTGTCTTAGTTTAGTTCTTTCAGAAGCAGGCCTTAAGACAAGGTTCCAGTGCAATATTTTATCTGAAAGGTGATTCCAAGAAATTCTAGTAGGGGTATGAGGAAGTAATAAAAGGGAAGAAAGGCAATCAATAAAAATTTTCTCTTATTGATGTAACACTGTTGTTAATGAACTTAGTCCTTTTGGAATTCTGGAAATCTGTAGAACAGTCATTCTGGAGTTACTCTTCCTGGGGGCTAGAACATTATGCAGTGGTTGAGGACTGCTGGTGCAGAGCAATGGAAGGGTTGGTTGTGATGGTGGTACATTCTGGAAATTTTGAACAACAGTGCATGGTTAGATCTCAGCTCCCAAAGAAATCTCGCATACAATTGGCAAGAGCACAGCCATGCTCTTCTTGGGAAGAGCACAACCATGTTTTACTCAACATTCTCTTACTGATGGGCATTTATATTGTTTCACATTTTCTCACTGTTGTAAGTGGCCACGATAACCTAATACATGACTATTTTCCAGGCTGTCTGATTTTCATAATTCATAAATGAAATTAAGGAAGAATTTTTAAAAAATGAAACCACTAATCTTTGGGTATGTTTTGAGATGAAGAGACATGACTTTCTTCTCTTTATATGATTGTATCATATAATATAACTTTAAATGTAATATTGAAAATTTTGATTTAATATCTAAAATAGCTAAATTGTTAAATTTCCTTTATTGCTTTAACATCTCCCACCATTGCTATGAGAAAATATTAGTATTTTTGAACTAAAATAAATGTATCCAATGTTATAACATTTTAACATTACAACGTTAAAATGTATCTGATTTTCCATTGTAGGATAAAGACAACATCACTTTTAAAAAACAACAGAGAGAAAATCTTTAATATCTAGCAATAGACAAAGAGTTCTTAGACAACATCACAAGCATGACCCACAAAAGGAAAAAATAAATTGGAATTCGTCAAGACTAAAACCTTTGATCTGCAAAATACCATGTGAAGAGGACGACAAGACAAGGTGTAAGTTGGGAGGAACTACTTAAAAGTCACCTATCTGGCAAATGACTTACATACAGAGTATAAAAATAGCCCTAAAAATTCAGCTATTAAAGAATCAAATTAGAAAGTAGCTAAACATTTCACAGAAGAGGATATTCAGATGGCAGATGAAAAGGTGCTCAACTTCATTAGCCATTAGGAAAATGCAAAACCTCAATGTGATATCATGACACCCCAATCAGGAGAGTTGAAGTAACAAAAAAGCGGCGACACTAAATTTGGTGAGAATGCATGGAAATCAGATCATTCATACATTGCTGGTGGGAATGGAAACTGGTGCGATCACTCCAGGAAACAACTTGACAGCTTCTTATAAAGCTACACATGCAACTACCACGCCACCCAGCAGTGGCACTCTTGAACACGTATCTTGGGAATGGAAACTTCCATTCACCAGACAGTGTATCCATGAATGTTCACAGCAGCTTTATCTGTAATAATTCAACACTGGAAACAACCCAGATGTCCCTCAATGGGTGAAATGGTCACACAAACTGTAGGTACATTCATGCTTCACAATACTGCTCTGCAATATAAATGTACAGACTGCTGATACATGCTGCAATGTGGATAATTCCCCAGAGAATTAAGCTGACTGCAAAAAGATATTGCACTTATATAGTGCAAATTTAATATACTCCAAATTTATATAGTGTGTGATAGCGTTTATATAACATTCCTGAAATGACAAAATTGTGGAAATGAAGAGCAAATTAACTGTTGCCAGGATTATAGGATGGATTGGAGGAGGGATGCAGAAGGGAAGTGAACGTGGTTATAAGTATACAACACTATAGGGGTTCCAATGCTGACAGAACTGTGTATCTTGTCTGTGGTGGTGAATACATGAACCTACAAATGTAATAAAAATACACAGAACTAAATACACACACACATACAAATACATGATGTTATCACTGGGGAAACAGGATCTCCCTATATTATCTCTTACAACTACATGTGAATCTATAATTATCTCAAAATAAAAGTTTATTTTAAAAAGTGAACAGCATCTCTGTCTAGAATATAAACACATATGCAAATATGAGTGGTTACCTTTGAAGGATGCCAAACCTGTACTTATTTACTAACTATTGTCTAATTTTTCTAACAATTTTTTGTATCCTAAAATGAGCATAGCTATTCAAAAATTTTATATTATAAAGTAAAGCCATGGGACTTACTTTATTTGAAGAGCTAATATACTTTATGCCAGATAAATAAGAACATTAAAATACTATGGAATATTCTTCCCTGGCCATCTTCAAGATAAGGAAAAGGAAGTCAGAATTAGCCATGAAAAGAAGTTTTAAAGAACTTAATTTGAAAGATCTTCCTTTATTAAATCAATATCTAAAAACACACACACACACACACAAAAATACTTTTTGCCAAATTCTTAGGCTGCATTGCCTCATTTACTCATCCTGGTGATATGAGGTAAGTACTGTTATTACCATCCTGTTTTTGCAGATGAGCAAGAAATTATTTTGGGGCTCCCCTGGTGGCTCAGCTGGTAAAAAATCTGCCTGCAATGCGGGAGACCTGGGTTTGATCCCTCAGTTGGGAAGATCCCCTGGAGAAGGGAAAGGCTGCCCATTCTAGTATTCTGGCCTGAAGAATTCCAGGGATCATATAGTCAGTCCATGGGGTCTCAAAGAGTTGGACAGGACTGAGTGGCTTTCACTTACAAGGAATTATGTAGTGCTTGTTAAAGACCAGCAGTGTCCTATACGTTTTACATATATTAGTTCATTAATTAGAGAACCCCATTTTATCCATAAGGGAGCTGAGGGAGATGATGTAATGAAGAACCTGACTGTCTGAATGTGGACCGCTCTATGGCTGTCTCTTATACACATCTNTGGACAGGACTGAGTGGCTTTCACTTACAAGGAATTATGTAGTGCTTGTTAAAGACCAGCAGTGTCCTATACGTTTTACATATATTAGTTCATTAATTAGAGAACCCCATTTTATCCATAAGGGAGCTGAGGGAGATGATGTAATGAAGAACCTGACTGTCTGAATGTGGACCGCTCTATGGTGTCCCCAGGAACACTAACGCATAGGACTTTTAAACCATCTGCTCAAGGTCACATAGCTACTACCAGTAAAAATCAGGACTTGAACTTACATTCTTCGCGCTACACCAGTCTCTATCAAATTGTAGCTGTTTTGACCCCAAATGTCAGAACTTTCAAGTGGCTTGTTTAAGGCCCCATGTCTTCCCCTTCCTCCAGCCCTACTGTATCAAAACCTCTGGTGCCAAGACTGGAATCTGTATTTTCAACAACCAGTCTGAGAGGTTTTTATTCACATTTAAGGCAAAATCCAACACAGGACAGATTTCTGTAAGTTTCAAATGCAATATCTAGTACATTAAAAATAATGTCATATTCCATTAATCTTAAGATTCAGTTTTTTCACACTTTAACATCTTTAAAATAGGACTGCCTGTTATAACTGATGGTGTCTTGCAACAAAATAATGTTGTTTTAGATTTCATATCATATGGAGGCTCCCTGTATAATAAAATACCCAAAACATTGCTTATTAAACACTGTTATTTTCAGTCTTGGGTCCCTCTGAACAGGTGGCCACCTACATGTAATGAGAGTGAGAGGCAAGATGATGGAATGAGGACAGGACATCATCTATCATAACTCAATTCACACACACCATGGAAAAGTCACCAATCATCCTGGGTTAGAATAGATGAAATAATGTGTGTGAAAGCACTTTGAAAGTGATAAATCATATTAATGGCATGTATAAGTGTGTGCATATGCATGGGCTTGAAGTAAAATCATTAGAGAAAGTGAAAATAATTTGAAAATGCTCTGACATTTGTGGACAGGATAGACATTATGATTCTCAACTTTACTCTTCTGTCTCTAAGAATATCATCCTATCAGTAAAAAGTGTCCATTCTCTTTACAACAGCCAAGACATGGAAGCAGTCTAAATGCCCATCAACAGAGGAATGGATAAAGAAAACGTGGTACATATATTAAATGGAATATTACTCAGCCATTAAAATGGATGAAATGCCATTGGCAGCAACACCAGTGGACCTAGAGATTGTCATACTGAGTTAAGTAAGTCAGATAAGGAGAAATACCATATGCCATCCCTTATATGCAGAATCTAAAAAAAAAAAAAAAGATAGAACTAAACTTACAAAAAAAGAAAGAAACTCATAGATGTAGGGAATGAACCTATGGTTGCTGGGGAGAAGGATGCAGGAAAGGATAGCTAAGGAGTTTGAGATGGACATGTACACATTACTATATTTAAAATGGATAAGCAACAAGGACCTACTGTGTAGCACAGGAAACTCTGCTGAATGTTATGTGACAGCCTGGATGGGAGGGCACTTTGGGGGAGAATGGGTTTGTGTATATGTATGGCTGAGTCTCTTCACTGTTCACCTGAAAGTATCACAACATTGTTAATTGGCTATACTCCAATACAAAATAAAAAGTTAAATAAAGTTTTTAAAAGTTAGTTAATTCTTCAATATTCTAGGAAATTAAATGTCTTACGTACCTTATGTCATTTGAGCTTTCCTGCAGTCCTATGAAATAAGCGTATTATTACTGTTGATATTATCCCTATTTTACAGGAGAGAAAACTGAGTTGTTAGGGACATTAAATAGTAACTAAAATTATACAATGAAAAAATGGTGGAGAAAGAGTATGAACAGAGGCAGTCTGAAGCAGAAACTTGCTTGTTGAAATACATCTTAAAGGAAAATGTACTCTACAGACTAAACTATGTGCTATGAATCCAGAGAAGCAGAAAAGAGGAAGTGAACAGAGAAACCATGTTGTAAACATAATCACTGCAAAGGAAGGAAGAGAAAGCAAAAGGAGCATGTGGTGAATATTTGTATATATATGCATCGTAGCTCCTTTATGTTTATTATCATTTTTGCCACATACTAGCACTGTACCATCTTTTATTTTGGGCTCATTGGGCTGTTGAATTGTGTGTTTTTGAAATCGAGACATATAATTCAAAGCAGAATAAAAATAAAATATTAAAATTAATAGACATCTCTGTTACCAATTTTGAAAATTAAATTTTCTCATTATTTTGTTCCATGTGTAAGAATCTTGTATTTGATACCTAAAATATTATCCAGAACTAAATAAATATCTTAGTTTTATAATTTATTATTATTCAACTCTAAAATATTTGCATACTAAAATATACTTCATTTCAAATCTACTGGATGATTGGATCCCAAGATGCAGCCAAAGATGTATATCTCCAGCAAACTCTAGAAAGGAGCTAAGGCTGAATTTAGCTCATGTGATCTCCTGAATGTAAAATTAAGCATAGTATAGTATAGTGAAGTTGTTCAGTTGTGTCTGACTCTTTGTGACCCTGTGGACTGTAGCTTACAAGGCTTCTCCGTCCATGGGATTCTCCAGGCAAGAATACTGGAGTGGCTTACCATTTCCTTCTTCAGGGGATCTTCCTGACCCAGGGATCAAACCCAGGTCTCTCACATTGGAGGCAGACGCTTTAACCTCTGAGCCACCAGGGAAACCCCCAAAATTAAGCATAATAGTCTATAATTAATATATTTTGATTAAAAGAAGGGATTCTATGTCATATTATTCTCATGTATAAGGATAACATCAACACAAAACATGCAGAATTAGACTCCTTTTCCTTAGTTTATTCGTGGAAACATTAAAAAGGTTTGCCTTTTTATTAAGAAATACAATAATTTTCTTTTAAACTAAGAAGTGCTTGAAAATTGTATTGGAAATGGGTAAACTGATGTCTCATTTGCCTCGATTCCTTATTTTTCTCAGCACCTAGGAGATGTCTTCTGTCTGTGAAATGTCACTGATTTTATAACTGAAAGTTGACATGACTGTTTATTTCCTGTGTTCATTGAGTAAGTTTTGTTCTAAATGTAGGTCTAAATCAAGAATTAATTTGGTAATCATTAATTCAATAACCTCTGTAGAACCTAGGTAAACTGGAAGCTCTTAAATCTGTAAAAAGACATATCCCTTGCCATGGAGGTGGTTACAACTTCAACTGGGAAGCAGATGTGCAGACAAGTAAAGAATAATTTAAAGAATATAAGTACCATAGGAATCAAATATGGACAAAGTCTTTAATTTGACTATTAAAACAGCTCATGAAGAATAACCAGTACTTTAACAGGCAGTTATGGAGCAATTAGGTAGTTGATTTCTGAGGATGCTTAATAGGTCTATTACTGTTAACTGTATTTCCAAAGTTTCAATGGATATAGAGCTATAACACCAAAGATGAAGGAAAAAACTAAGCTAAATAGGCAACAGGGAAATAATAATAAACAAGTTTTAGGATTCCACTTATAATTTGTTTCACTCAAATCATTGTCAAGCAGTACTATTATTTTCCCTTGGAAGACCTATATTCACCCAACAGTGCCTCCATGAAATATGTTATTAAAACTTTCATCCTGGAAAATAGTAGTACTGTTAATCTGTAGTCAGTTATTTCATATACCATACAGAAGCCCACAGTCACTAAATTGAGCCACCATTCTTAAATCACAGTTTATTCAGGAAAATTTTAGTGCCTACTTGTTTAACACAGTCTTATAAATGATCCCTCAGAAAGGATGTAAAAATCAACACTTATCTTTAATGGGCTAATTGTGCTTCACTGCAGTGTTGAGTCTATAAAAGCTATTCAATAGTGAGAGAAATGATGGCATTTTCCTCTTACTTTGAAAATATAATTGCTATTCTAAATATCTTTTTGTTTCTAACCTAAGTGCTTATTAACAGCAGAAATGTCCCCCAAACACTAGAAGAGTATTTAACATAATTTCATTTATTGAAAGAAAAATCCAAGGGAAGATTACATACAGCTATCTGCAACTATTAGCAGAAGGAAAATATCAAAAGGAAAAGTAAGTTAAATCTAAACTTTGAGATCTAAAATGTAACTAATATTCGATATGAATTTAACACAGCATATATTTTATTGAACGTATACATTTAAATATACTGATGCCTCAAGAAATAAAAATGGTAGCCTGGAAATCCAGGATAAGAATTGACAGCCATACTAACACAAACTGAGACTAACAGGCTAATCCCTATTTCATAGAATTCCCCATCACTTTATTGAAAAATAAGATTACATTTAAACTCAACTTATGGAAAATTAGTACAATTGAAATTAAATTCATCAGTTGTAAATGTTCCTGTAAGAAAAACTATTTCAGTTTTTACCCAAAGTTTAACCCTTGCCTTATTCAAATTTTGAATTCCAATTCCTTAATTCCAATATACTCAATGTAGATTCAGAGTAATGAAATCACCAATCATGATTTATTAAGCCTTATATTAATGTCAACAAAGAAGTCCATATACAAATATATGGAATATTGATCTCTCCCTAACCTAACTTTCACTTCTGTTTCCAAACAGACATGTACATATGATAGATTGATTCTGAACTGGCATATTTCACTTTAAAATGTCAAGTTTTTAAGTCTTACTTTTTCTATGTAATAACATACATATTTACTTATAAATAGTATGGATATCAGCAGAGAACTTTTTATACCATATTTGAAAAAAAGCTCTGATCATTCTGCAGTAGCTTTTCTAAGTAGAAAATGCCAGAGACATTGCTTTTTAAAAATAAGCACTAAGAAAACTAATCAAGCCAGTTAGTCACAAAGGGAGCGTTGTAGGAAAGGAAATAACTTGGGATTGAACCCTATGATTTTATTGTTTTCACAGAAAATGCAATAACTCCTCCTTGACATCAACTACCCAGTTGCAAGAAGAGTATACCTTCTGCCTTGTTGAGATGCAGACGAAGCAATTAGTAAGAAGTATCCATCACCCAAGAAGAAAATGAATTCAGAACGATTTTTTTTTCCAGTTTAAACGTCTGTTGAGAGGCTCTGAATTTTGAAAGGCACATTAAAAAAAAAAGTTTGTTGATAAAGAACATGCATTCGATAGAATCGTTTGAAGTCATTCTATCAAAGTCTGATTATGTAGTCTATCAGTATCTTTCAGTTCACTAATCAGAACAAACAAAAATTGATCATGAAAAACACCCCAGCCAGTTTCATACAGTCTTAAGTATGGAACTAAATTAATTGTTCTTCAGGTTACACATTTTGACAGATAAGTTTATTATAAAGTCTTTAAAATAAAAATGCATGTTTGGTGAAAAGTTAGTACAGTTGTCATTCATATTTTGTCATATTTTAAAATATAAAAGTAAAGAATGGTATATATTTTTTTTTACCATTTTTAACATGATGTAACTGACCAGCTGGTTTGCAATTCTCATTATTATTAATTATCACAATTCATTGCCATGCCAAAGTCGATGCTGTGATGTAGGTGAAATGAAATACCATTAGTTTAGCCTATTACATGACATTGTGATGCACCATGCAGTTTTCAAATCTCTGAAAGAAATTTAATGGCAGGCCAAACTTCTAACACATTAAGTGCTATGAATCACATAAAAACAGAAAACATTTTAATCCAGGGGTACGTGGCATATTGTAATTCATGATAGAACTAAAAAATGGGTAGCAGGAAAAAAAGAAAAAGAAAGCAGGGCTAGGTCTGTATTATAATTATGTAAGAGAAGACTCAGATTTTTTAAAAGCACAAAACTAAAGTTGTTATTTTTAAATAATGTGTGTTCAATAAGTAATATAAATCCTACAAATAGGAAGTGGCTATTATTTCTATTGAAAAGTAATAACACTGGGCAGGATTTGAAACTTGGAAACTTTGGTGAATTTCAATAACTAAGATGCCATTGTTTTTAGGATGCACTCTTATTTTATATATCACTACACAGAAATGCTGCTAATTGTAATTAAAATATGCTTGATTGCAAAGATGTTAAAATGTGGAGAAACAAGCATCTTTGAACTGATGAAACAGAGTAATGCTTCTTATTAATTAGGATCAACTACTGGCAGTAGATTATATGATATAATCTTTCTCCCAGGAAATTAAAAGCTCCATTGCCTAATGCCTTCCTATGAAAGAACAACAACAAAATACTGGCATCAATTACACTTAAAATGTTACCAAAAAGGAAAAGGGGAGGGGTACATTGGAGAGTTCAACTCATATACAAAAGTATTAGGAAAAGGAAGGCAGTTGGTAAACAGATTAAGTGCTTTAAAGTTGTCCTTATTATAGCTAATATTAAAGAAGGGAATACCTCACAATTTACATTTCCTGTATGCCAACCTTTTAAAAATTTCTGCATTTTTATCCATTGCCTTTCAATTAAAGCAACTAAACATTTGCTCTGAGTGAAAAACATTGATTCTATGTTTGTTGGTTTATATAAGCGATCTAGAACCCATTTGAGTTATATATTTTAATTTATTACCATACCAATAAAGTTGATTGATTTGCAGTTCTGATTACTCTTTTTGTTTTTGGCATTCATCTGCAATTTCTCATTTAATCAAAATGACTTTTTGGAGTACCAGCCAGTTCTCATGAACTTCTGAAGGCTTGTGTATCCTTACTGTGTGAAAGGTTATAGAAAGCTTTAGTATTTTGTAAATGTTAAGTAGTAGAACTGTATTTTTTGCTGACAGCAGTTTCTTTGTTCAGGGTAACTTGGGAGAAAAGACTTGATTCTTTTTCTGGGAAGGACATATACATATCCAAATATTCTGAATGTAGATTTTGTTTTGTTGTGATTTTTGCAAAAGCCTCACTCAAATAAAGGTCAAGGAAAGAAAGCCAGATACAATAAGTTAAGCCTCTCTTTTGATCTAGAATATTTTTATTGATATTATCAGAAATGAATATGCAGAAAATAAATTAAAAAATATGATTCACTAATATGGGAGAGTGGAGAAAAGTGGGTTAGTTGCCACATAAAATGGAAGTCAAGGTGAAGGGAGATTTAGTAAATATTAAGCTAAGTGCCTCAAATATTGTTTACTTTAATTTCTTTGGTTTGTTAAAATAGGTGACTATAATTTTGAAAGTTTTTTCAATGTGCCTGATCTGTTCAAATGTTACTAAATTCATCTGTTTATTCTGCTTAAGTTAAAGAACTTGAGTTAGCTCTATTCTATTACTACTGGAATACTCAGACTGGTCCCCTCTTTAATTATGAAAATACACATTAAATTACAAGTTCATATTTGTTTCATATTTTACTTTCAAAAGTTATTTTTTTAACATGTATGACATATAAGGGAGAGTGCATCAGAGATTCCCTATCAGAATTTCTTCCTGCAGACATTACAGTATATGAAGCACTAAAGATTTATCCCATGGTAACATAACCAGTAAATTGTATAACTAGTCTCATTTTGGTGATAAGTGAACATTGTCCAACAAACACACATACTGCTTTTCATACCTTACCTGGAAAGAGGCTTTATTGAACATAGCTGTAAAATTATCTTTGAAGTTGAATTACTGAATTTGCACAAACATTTCTACAGAATTTTCTTTTAAAAATATCAAGCGTTGTCATTTTTCCACTATACTTTGTTGTGCTTTTTATATTAATATTTGCAAATGTTATAATTTAATACTTATATCCCAATTACTTGCATAATCAGTTTTTTAATCCTGGGGTGTTGAAAGAACATATAATAATAATAGTATTCTTCTTTAGACAAAGTCTTTTTAAATGAAGCTAAAAGCTGAGATAATTTAAGGAAAAAGATCTTCAAATTTTCAGAACCAACAGGTTTAAGTGAAATTTACAATGCATTGGAAAACTGGCTGGTTAAAGGTATGATTTGTCCTCAGGTAGCTCAAAATCATTTTTACAGGTTTTTGTTTTTTTGTAAAAGTGTTTTTTAATCTTGGCAAAATAATAAAATAATATTTCACAATTTGCACAGAGTCTGACTAAAGGGCAGAGGCATTTTACCCTCGGTGTTTAGAATAAAGCCAGATTTTTCAGGCCCAGTTCCACTGTAGAGTTTGTATGCACTGCAATCACAGACATTTTCTTGCTCCCTCTAAAGCTAGGGCCAATTTCATTTCAAATGGAGGTTAGAGTAAAAAATCACGCTTGTGTTTTACAACCTTCTGCGCTAATTATAATCTTAACAACCTTTTGTTCTGGTTGACCCATTTAATAACCTGGAAGAAAAAAAGTGTTGCTCCCATGTCTGGTCTCAATGGAAGTTATTTTCTAATGGACAATAAGCCAAAAGGCCATGGCTGTCTAGGAGGTCAAACAACAAATATCTCGTCTGCATGGGCTTACGCAGTAGCTTCGGTCCTTTCTTCTTCAGAAGCGGCTTTGTTGTCTTGCCTGTATTTTGCACATTTAGGCTCTGTAGTTTGTTTATAAAATAGTTTTACACAAACCACTCTTAGCAGTGCAAGCTTCTGAGTTGAAAATTATTCAGGCTTGTCTCATTGAAGGCACTTGGTTTCCATGGCAATTTATAAAAGATGGTGGTTTGGTTTCTTCGTTGGAACAGATGACTTAGTTTGGGTGTTCAAGTGGCCGCAAGCAAACTCCGATAAGCCTGTGTAATGTGTAAGCCCAGGTTTACCATCCTGGATAGTAGTGCATGCAAAAGGAGACAGCATACAGTTATCTAGCTTAGCCATGGGAGGAAAACAAATAATAATAATAAAGGTGGGATAGGGATAAGGTGGGGAGGAAGAAGAATGTTTTAAATAATTCTGAGTTCGGGTTATTGTCAAGGAAGGGTAACAACCAAAGGTAAAGGGGCCTACATTTATTTAATTCTCTATGCAAAACCTTCTCAAAAGGAAAATAAATGCCAGCTCTTCACGTACCCTGTTTACAGTGAGGTTTTCGTTGGCAGGCCATTAGGTTTCCATAGTAACAAGCAAACTATTCATTTGAAACAAAACCAGCCATGACTTTGTGCTTTGACAAGGATTTCTATAGCTCTTTTTTTTTTTTTTTCCGAGTTCAACCAGATGACCAGATGATGCTGTATGTAATCTTTTTAGCCATAGAAGCACCTGAAGGTCTCTTCTCTACTCAGGTCAAGATTTTCTTTTATTTGTAGTGAGGAATAAGTTATATTTCCATGATGTCTTTTTATCCCCAGTGCTTAAAAAATTTTGTTTTTATTATTTTATTTTTGAGTCAGTAGTCAGTGGAGGAATCTTTGGTAGTTTGTTTTTTCAGTGTCCATTTACAAAGACTCTTTCTTCATGCTAGTGCCTGGTGAATCTTTTATAGCCTCTGCCAGGGTAAGGTCACCTTCGAGGACTTAAGATAGAGATGAGGACGATAACCGGAAAAAGCCATATATGTACTAAAATTCCAACAGCACCATCAACGGAATCTAAAGACAAGGAAATAAATGCCAAGAAACAAATGGAAAAGGAGACTAAATACCCCATGTAGCTACCAATACAACTTTAGTGAACTAACAAAACAATTTTAGTACACAGAAGATATTTTTGGAAAACATTTGTTGCTTTGGTTTGGTTTGTTTTATTTATCACATTCATTTCCAAGACAAGTGAAAAGGAAAATAACTTGAATATATGCCTAGAAATTTGATAAAATTAAACTATTTTCAGATTTTTGAATTGATATGCTACAAAACCTGTTCAAAAGATATTTATATGAAATTGTGGCTTAGCTCAATCTCAGAGTTTTGTTGGCCACATGAAGGCATTCACACGGAGAAAATTTTCAAAAATCTAAAAAAGTCAGCTTTAAAAAAAAAAAGTTTTCAGAGATGTTTAAGCTTAAAGACCATTGAGAGAAAATTTACTCTATGAAAACTAGGTAGGGATTATTATGAGTAAAGGAATTAACTGCTGCAAATAGTGGATTATATATATTTAGATCAGTCAATCATCTATAAATTAGGTAAATAATACGCTCCTTAGTGTAATTTTTTAAAGTGCTATGAAGTCTGTTCTAACTAAAAGTTGTTTCACCGATCAGCCTTGAGATGCCTCCTGTAGCTGATAATTTAAGTAAATTTCATATCCAGATAATACCTCTTAGAATGTGTAGTTTACCTAGGAGGACTAACAAGGACAAACCCAATAATTCATTAACCTGTCTTAGGTTACAAAATGGGTCTCACCTAGGAGCGAGCTGGGGTTAGAAAGAGACACACAATCTCAGCTTTTGATAGCATGGCCAGAGTGCTTCCTGAGCAATTAGGAAGAGGACTTTGGCCTCCAAGCTGGTTTACACGTAAAAATTAACATAAATTTAATATTCATCCAACAGTTTTCATCAAAATGAACTTAAAAAGTGATAGTTAAAGAGAAACAAATGTAATAGAATATTATCTCATAGCAAAGAAATTTTTTCCTTCAGTTAGATTTATTTTCTCTGATTTACAGAGGCTAAATAAAGATACCACCAATAAATAAAGATATCTTACTTAAAATAGTCACACATTTTTCTGGATTTAGTAGTTTAGGAGAAAAAAACTGTATGAAACTGTTCCGTCATATAATAATAAAGTGCCTATGGGTTTTCATGGTCATTTCATTGTGGCTACATTTCTCCTTTCTCTTTTTGGGAGAGTAAATTATGTTCTCTTGCTTTCCTCATTTGGAAAGTGTATTTGATTTATAATGATTTTCGGTGATTTAATTATCAAAATGTAAGGTTTCTGTATAAGATGGTAACTATCTTCAGTTAAAATATACTGTTACTATTGTGGATCCATGTTGTGAAATTCAAAAGAAATCTGTTTTCCCTCTGAGAAGAATGCTTGCTTTTCTGTGTGTTTGATAAACCTACTTCATTTGGATTTAGCTACTGATTTACTAAAGCAAAATGAGCCAGACACAAGGAGAAATTTTTACTAAAATTGTTACTTGAAATGTTAAGTGTAATGACAAAAAGGTGAAAAAAAAATGAGCAAAATGGCTCATTGTTATACACAATTTTTGTCTCTTAACAATATTCAAAAATGGAGTCAATTCAGTTTTTATGGGCAATCAGTGGACAGTTGTATAAATTTGACTTTCAACATCCAGACTGATATAATTTCTCACCAAATATACTCAATTAACAAAGACTCTGATTTGCTCTAGACTTATACAAAGTGGATTTTCATGCTCTTTTTGTAAGTGTTAAATAATTGATGAGTCATTCGTATATATTTAGTTTGATTGATACCTCTTTAAATAACCACAAAATTAAAGATTCCAGATGGTTCTATGAAAATCCTTCAATTGGAGGAATTTTTCATAAGAATAATTTTAAATTTCTCATCTTCACATGAATGATATAATGAGGATTTTTAAAAAACAGCCCAATACATAACTCTGATACTTTTTGCATTATTTATACTTTTCTATCTAAACAACATGTATGACATATAAGGGAGAGTGCATCAGAGATTCCCTATCAGAATTTCTTCCTGCAGACATTACAGTATATGAAGCACTAAAGATTTATCCCATGGTAACATAACCAGTAAATTGTATAACTAGTCTCATTTTGGTGATAAGTGAACATTGTCCAACAAACACACATACTGCTTTTCATACCTTACCTGGAAAGAGGCTTTATTGAACATAGCTGTAAAATTATCTTTGAAGTTGAATTACTGAATTTGCACAAACATTTCTACAGAATTTTCTTTTAAAAATATCAAGCGTTGTCATTTTTCCACTATACTTTGTTGTGCTTTTTATATTAATATTTGCAAATGTTATAATTTAATACTTATATCCCAATTACTTGCATAATCAGTTTTTTAATCCTGGGGTGTTGAAAGAACATATAATAATAATAGTATTCTTCTTTAGACAAAGTCTTTTTAAATGAAGCTAAAAGCTGAGATAATTTAAGGAAAAAGATCTTCAAATTTTCAGAACCAACAGGTTTAAGTGAAATTTACAATGCATTGGAAAACTGGCTGGTTAAAGGTATGATTTGTCCTCAGGTAGCTCAAAATCATTTTTACAGGTTTTTGTTTTTTTGTAAAAGTGTTTTTTAATCTTGGCAAAATAATAAAATAATATTTCACAATTTGCACAGAGTCTGACTAAAGGGCAGAGGCATTTTACCCTCGGTGTTTAGAATAAAGCCAGATTTTTCAGGCCCAGTTCCACTGTAGAGTTTGTATGCACTGCAATCACAGACATTTTCTTGCTCCCTCTAAAGCTAGGGCCAATTTCATTTCAAATGGAGGTTAGAGTAAAAAATCACGCTTGTGTTTTACCACCTTCTGCGCTAATTATAATCTTAACAACCTTTTGTTCTGGTTGACCCATTTAATAACCTGGAAGAAAAAAAGTGTTGCTCCCATGTCTGGTCTCAATGGAAGTTATTTTCTAATGGACAATAAGCCAAAAGGCCATGGCTGTCTAGGAGGTCAAACAACAAATATCTCGTCTGCATGGGCTTACGCAGTAGCTTCGGTCCTTTCTTCTTCAGAAGCGGCTTTGTTGTCTTGCCTGTATTTTGCACATTTAGGCTCTGTAGTTTGTTTATAAAATAGTTTTACACAAACCACTCTTAGCAGTGCAAGCTTCTGAGTTGAAAATTATTCAGGCTTGTCTCATTGAAGGCACTTGGTTTCCATGGCAATTTATAAAAGATGGTGGTTTGGTTTCTTCGTTGGAACAGATGACTTAGTTTGGGTGTTCAAGTGGCCGCAAGCAAACTCCGATAAGCCTGTGTAATGTGTAAGCCCAGGTTTACCATCCTGGATAGTAGTGCATGCAAAAGGAGACAGCATACAGTTATCTAGCTTAGCCATGGGAGGAAAACAAATAATAATAATAAAGGTGGGATAGGGATAAGGTGGGGAGGAAGAAGAATGTTTTAAATAATTCTGAGTTTGGGTTATTGTCAAGGAAGGGTAACAACCAAAGGTAAAGGGGCCTACATTTATTTAATTCTCTATGCAAAACCTTCTCAAAAGGAAAATAAATGCCAGCTCTTCACGTACCCTGTTTACAGTGAGGTTTTCGTTGGCAGGCCATTAGGTTTCCATAGTAACAAGCAAACTATTCATTTGAAACAAAACCAGCCATGACTTTGTGCTTTGACAAGGATTTCTATAGCTCTTTTTTTTTTTTTTTCCGAGTTCAACCAGATGACCAGATGATGCTGTATGTAATCTTTTTAGCCATAGAAGCACCTGAAGGTCTCTTCTCTACTCAGGTCAAGATTTTCTTTTATTTGTAGTGAGGAATAAGTTATATTTCCATGATGTCTTTTTATCCCCAGTGCTTAAAAAATTTTGTTTTTATTATTTTATTTTTGAGTCAGTAGTCAGTGGAGGAATCTTTGGTAGTTTGTTTTTTCAGTGTCCATTTACAAAGACTCTTTCTTCATGCTAGTGCCTGGTGAATCTTTTATAGCCTCTGCCAGGGGAAGGTCACCTTCGAGGACTTAAGATAGAGATGAGGACGATAACCGGAAAAAGCCATATATGTACTAAAATTCCAACAGCACCATCAACGGAATCTAAAGACAAGGAAATAAATGCCAAGAAACAAATGGAAAAGGAGACTAAATACCCCATGTAGCTACCAATACAACTTTAGTGAACTAACAAAACAATTTTAGTACACAGAAGATATTTTTGGAAAACATTTGTTGCTTTGGTTTGGTTTGTTTTATTTATCACATTCATTTCCAAGACAAGTGAAAAGGAAAATAACTTGAATATATGCCTAGAAATTTGATAAAATTAAACTATTTTCAGATTTTTGAATTGATATGCTACAAAACCTGTTCAAAAGATATTTATATGAAATTGTGGCTTAGCTCAATCTCAGAGTTTTGTTGGCCACATGAAGGCATTCACACGGAGAAAATTTTCAAAAATCTAAAAAAGTCAGCTTTAAAAAAAAAAAGTTTTCAGAGATGTTTAAGCTTAAAGACCATTGAGAGAAAATTTACTCTATGAAAACTAGGTAGGGATTATTATGAGTAAAGGAATTAACTGCTGCAAATAGTGGATTATATATATTTAGATCAGTCAATCATCTATAAATTAGGTAAATAATACGCTCCTTAGTGTAATTTTTTAAAGTGCTATGAAGTCTGTTCTAACTAAAAGTTGTTTCACCGATCAGCCTTGAGATGCCTCCTGTAGCTGATAATTTAAGTAAATTTCATATCCAGATAATACCTCTTAGAATGTGTAGTTTACCTAGGAGGACTAACAAGGACAAACCCAATAATTCATTAACCTGTCTTAGGTTACAAAATGGGTCTCACCTAGGAGCGAGCTGGGGTTAGAAAGAGACACACAATCTCAGCTTTTGATAGCATGGCCAGAGTGCTTCCTGAGCAATTAGGAAGAGGACTTTGGCCTCCAAGCTGGTTTACACGTAAAAATTAACATAAATTTAATATTCATCCAACAGTTTTCATCAAAATGAACTTAAAAAGTGATAGTTAAAGAGAAACAAATGTAATAGAATATTATCTCATAGCAAAGAAATTTTTTCCTTCAGTTAGATTTATTTTCTCTGATTTACAGAGGCTAAATAAAGATACCACCAATAAATAAAGATATCTTACTTAAAATAGTCACACATTTTTCTGGATTTAGTAGTTTAGGAGAAAAAAACTGTATGAAACTGTTCCGTCATATAATAATAAAGTGCCTATGGGTTTTCATGGTCATTTCATTGTGGCTACATTTCTCCTTTCTCTTTTTGGGAGAGTAAATTATGTTCTCTTGCTTTCCTCATTTGGAAAGTGTATTTGATTTATAATGATTTTCGGTGATTTAATTATCAAAATGTAAGGTTTCTGTATAAGATGGTAACTATCTTCAGTTAAAATATACTGTTACTATTGTGGATCCATGTTGTGAAATTCAAAAGAAATCTGTTTTCCCTCTGAGAAGAATGCTTGCTTTTCTGTGTGTTTGATAAACCTACTTCATTTGGATTTAGCTACTGATTTACTAAAGCAAAATGAGCCAGACACAAGGAGAAATTTTTACTAAAATTGTTACTTGAAATGTTAAGTGTAATGACAAAAAGGTGAAAAAAAAATGAGCAAAATGGCTCATTGTTATACACAATTTTTGTCTCTTAACAATATTCAAAAATGGAGTCAATTCAGTTTTTATGGGCAATCAGTGGACAGTTGTATAAATTTGACTTTCAACATCCAGACTGATATAATTTCTCACCAAATATACTCAATTAACAAAGACTCTGATTTGCTCTAGACTTATACAAAGTGGATTTTCATGCTCTTTTTGTAAGTGTTAAATAATTGATGAGTCATTCGTATATATTTAGTTTGATTGATACCTCTTTAAATAACCACAAAATTAAAGATTCCAGATGGTTCTATGAAAATCCTTCAATTGGAGGAATTTTTCATAAGAATAATTTTAAATTTCTCATCTTCACATGAATGATATAATGAGGATTTTTAAAAAACAGCCCAATACATAACTCTGATACTTTTTGCATTATTTATACTTTTCTATCTAAACCTCTTTTACTAAAAATGAATTTTTGGTAAAAAAAATACAATTTGAAGATATCATTATATCAGAATACTCAAACCAGAATCAATAGTGAAACCAAATTACTAAACAAGATTGTGATGCACATAGGAGATTTATTATACCAGGAAAAAAGTCAGGCTACTCCATTACTTAATATGTATACTGAGACTCATCACTAGATTGAATCTGTTAAAATGGTTGGCAGAAGTTAGACCTAGAAAATACATTCATAAACTTGGGGGAATAAAAATAGCCATGGTTATATAAATGTAGGTTGATTATTTGAATTAGCCAGATATTTTAATAATAGTTTTAAAATCCTCTGAAATAAATAATATAAACAAAAAATATTTTAAAACCTTAATTAAAAATCAAAGTGTGCTTACCTTATATGAACCAAAATCAAAATTATTTTAGGTCAAATAACTGAGATCTAGTGTCTACCACTGGATTTAATAATTTTATTTTAAAATACATTTGAAATTTTATTTTATTTTATTTTTTTATTTTTTATTTTTTTACACGAACTCCCAAACATGAACCCCCATCCCACCTCCCACCCCACATAGAGTTTCATGCATAGGAAATTTTTGAATAAATTCATTTTAATGATTAGGCCATATTAGCCTAATAGTCATTACTTTACCTTAACATCACACCAACAGATCCAAGAAGAGACACTTACTCTTAGTCGTTAGGTCTTGTTTTGCGCATTCTCCTTCTGCAATTGATACATCATCAATGGCAATGTCACCTTCTATGCCAGGACCTCGAATACCTTCAAAAATGAGCTACAAATATGAATGAAACAAACCATCCCACCTCCCACCCCACATAGAGTTTCATGCATAGGAAATTTTTGAATAAATTCATTTTAATGATTAGGCCATATTAGCCTAATAGTCATTACTTTACCTTAACATCACACCAACAGATCCAAGAAGAGACACTTACTCTTAGTCGTTAGGTCTTGTTTTGCGCATTCTCCTTCTGCAATTGATACATCATCAATGGCAATGTCACCTTCTATGCCAGGACCTCGAATACCTTCAAAAATGAGCTACAAATATGAATGAAACAAACCTAAATGTAGAACTTTGATTTGCAGATGAATTTTTACTGAGAAATAGAGGAGCCAAACCTAAAATTGACAATCCTGGTATTTATTATTGGTAGTCTTCAGAATTCTTGCTTGCAAAAAAACTTTCTCAACAAAACCAATAATAGGATCTTCCTTGTACAGCAGTTTTCCATTTTATAAGCTCTGTGTCAATTTTAAAACAAAACTAAACCTAATTGAATAATAGAATAAAAACAGATACAAAAAAACAAATCATATCACTTTTTGGTTTCAAGGGTAAGGACATTTTTTTCCTCTGAAGTAGATTCCTTCCAATGTTCTCTAAACATATCTCATAACAATGGCTTTCTATTAAAGATACATTTTTATGGATGAATCAGTTCCAGGTTCATTGTGACAGTGCTATGTTTACAGAAGCCCAGAACAAGTGTTTACACAGTGAATAAGTTAATCATATTCCCCATATGCTCTGTTTTTAAATACTTGGAGATATTCATGTGTTTAGTGGCAGATCTTCAAACTTCCAGTATCTAGAACATTGGTTGGCACTAAGTCTTAAGACATTAGTGTTGAAAGAATAGATGAATGAAATCAATCTACATTTATTACTAAATTCTGGATACAAAGTCAATATAAGGACAAATAACAAATTTTTATTTCATTTTTATAGACATAAGACTCTTCATAAATTTTCTGTCTTGTCTCACAAATTCTCCTTGCTTCCAGTATCCTCTTGGTAGAAAAAGTGACCTATGCACTTAGTGACTGTATTCCCAGAAAAATTTCTATGTACCAAAATGAAATACCTAGTTTGTTCTTTCTGAAGAAAAATTAACTTAATAAAGAGCTATGTTCAACATCAAACTAATGTGTGTAATTTAATATGATCTCTAATCATTTCATTGCAACAAATTAGAGCAAAAGACTATTTTTATGAATACAAAAAGTTTTGTTTCTGTCTTATCTTAGAGTGTTTAATATGACTCCTTAAAGGTAAATTTGTGGTGATTTTTCTGAGGACTTTCCTTTCCCTACTTAAATATGGTCCGTAAGAATGAGGATAAGTTTCATTTTATAGGGTAAAAAGATTTGAGAAGGTTTTTTTTTATTATATTATTATTATATTTAATTTAGAATTAAATTAGATATGTGAGGATTTCTTGCTTACCTATTTTGAGACAAGTATTATACGTTAATAGTGTCCAAAGCCATTTCTTTGAAAAGCATCCAATTTGTCTTATATCACTGAAGACAAAATAAAATGGCAGACCAGAGTTAAAATATTTAGAACCAAGTTGGGAAAGTATAAATGCTCCATCCTTAGACAGAATCAGGACTGAAACCTTAGTTTGGCTGCCTGGGAATGATAATTTGCATTTGACTTAGGGTGGTGTTTTGGAAGATATCTGGGTAGTGGCTAAAAAACACTCAGAGGACTCTTTAAATTACAAGAGAGAAAATTTTAAAAATCAATGGTATAAAAATTCAAAAGCACTGAATATGGAAAAGGAGAAGTCATTTTAATGGCAGCAGAATAGTCCATGTTATTGATAGAACAAAATTTATTTAATCAGTATGTATTGTTATTGTTAGACAATAAAATTATTTTCAGTTATTCTGAACAAGGCTGAAATGAATATATTTCACATAATTATTAAACACAATTATTTGGAACACATGGTTCTTCAGGATCATTTTAAATTGCCCTTATCAGCAGTCTATCTGTGAGAAAGTACTGCCTTTTTCCTAACAATGGGTTTTTAAGTAATGGGGCTTTTTTCCTTTTTTTTTTTTTTTTTTAATACGTGCTGCTTACCTGGTAAAGAATCAATGTTAAGAGTAAATCAATGGTTATTCCCACCCCCTTCTTAGTTTCAGTCATGTGATGCTGAGTCTTCTCTCCTGAAGATAACAACATGAATGGAATGTTATCTTGGAGAAAGTCAGAACTCAAAATTCATGCTATTATGAGTCTGATTCGACAATATCAAATATTTTCCACTTTGCCCCCAAGACAAACACTTTACTGAATAGAAGTAGGATGTTATCATCACAATTTTTTTCTTTTATGCATGTATTTTAAAGATTGAATGGAAGAAAGTGTAGATTTCTGCCTCCCAGTCAAATTTTAATCCTGGAAGGAAGTATGAACAAGGATGTATTATGCAAACTTTCCTTTCCACCAACCTGGCCTTATATTGACTTTTAAGCAGTGAGCAGCCATACCTTTCAGTAAAAGAATGATCCTGCCATTGCTCAAAGCATTTCATAAGTTCTGTTACTGAGTTTAAAGTATTAAACATTTCTATTTTTCCTATTAATTCTTTTTTTCTTCCCCTCTTTCTGCCTCCCTGTGCAGCTTGATCAAAAACACAAGATTGAACCTAGGCTTGTGCTAAAAACAAAGCTCTCCAAGCAGCAAGGCTGTGAAGGACACTGCCACCCTTCTTTTATGGTCAGATTGAGAGGGAGTATTGGGGAGCCTTTTATGGTAAACGTCAGGGAGTAGATTGACTGATGTATTTTAATATGTGTGCTGTTTGCCTACTGGCAATGTTGACCACAAGTGTGTAGTTGGATGAACAGCAGAAATACAAATCAGCAAAAGTTGAACTGTTATATGCCCAGAGGACTGCCTCTATCTAGAACATTCTTTTATAGGAATACTTCATGGTGATCCTAAATGAAGTAGCAAAACTGATTTGTAAACTTATTGTTTACATTTATCTGTACAACTATAGATAATACAGTTTGTCTCTGAATAAAGTTGATTACTTTCTATATAAGTGTAGCAGTATTTTAGTCATTGTGTGGAAAAAAAATCAGAGAATTAGTAGCAGTTATTACTGGGATGATAAAAATAACTTTTGACTATCAAACTCTTGGTACAGTTATAACTGGTACTTTTAATATTTATTTGAAATCTTGTGATGATAGGGAGATCCAATCCAACAGGCTAGAGAAACACTGTAACCTTCCTGATGGTCCTGTTTGGACAAGAAGAAAGAAAAATATACTGTCCAGTGTATTCATTTGTTTCCTTTAATTTCCATAGCAGCTTTGTTATTGGGAAGATATAGATTGTCTTTTTAATTCACTGGACTCTCACAAAGAAATATTTATTACATTATTCTCTTTATGCTCTGAACACCAACTACAATGCTATCTGAATTATTATGACACTTAGATTCTAATAGACTTATAAATGGCTTTGAGATGAAGACCTGGAGGGATACTTTCTCCTTTATATTGTTTTTGACTATGAGATAGATAAGAGAGATAAGATGTATATGTATTAAATTTAAATAATGTACCTTGGCCAAACTTTCAAGTGCTTTTAAAAATAAATCCTTGGTGACAAACATCTTTTTTCCTCAAATACAAAGATGAGAAACTATAATAGTCCATTATAATATGATGTATCTCAACTTGGAAGATATGATCTGTATGCAATGAAAAAAAATCTGAATTATATTCACTCAGAGAAGAAATGCTCTCTAATTTAATAGGTTAAATTATGTCATGTTTTAATTAAGTACCATCATGATTCTGACTACTATTTCATTACAAGGATAAGACTATGTTCCTTTCCTCTTCAATACTTCTGACACTTTTGGCTTAATTGCCTTCAAGAAGGAATTAATGGCATCTAGATTCTCAGGGACAGAATATTGATGTTCAGGTCTCCTAAAAGAGGGTTCAAATTACTCAGAGCCTGTTCTTCACATAGTCACACTGATCTTATATAAAATGGTTTCTCTTAACTGAAGTGACAAATTTAAAATGGTAATATTTTCACAGTGTGTGCATGCAATTCAGCAAACTTAATATGTGAGAAATACTGCATGATCAGAAAATTAATTCCTAGTGAGTAAATGCTAGTGGGAGTTAAAAAAAAATGTGTGAATTTCTGTATTAGAACTACACTACATAAAATTAATTCATCAATTGATAGTTTCTTACATTTATGTATAATGCTTTAAAGGATAAAGATATCATTATGTAGGAAAATACAGATGATGCTATTAGAGCTGATGTTCAAATATAATTTCTCAGAAAAGTAGGAAGAGTTACATGTAGCATTAAAGAGTTAAAGCAGATGGGGAGTCAAAGATTATAACACAGTTCTGATGATCTGACTTTAACATTAATGCATGACAGTGAAAAGTGAAAGTGAAGTTGCTCAGTCATGTCCGACTCTTAGTGACCCCATGGACTGCAGCCCACCAGGCTCCTCCATCCATGGGATTCTCCAGGCAAGAGTACTGGAGTAGGGTGCCATTGCCTTCTCCAACTGTAAGACTAACACTGCATTAATTTTACTTTTTAGAAACTTTTCCCCCAATCCTTCTGAATATAGCTAAATATATTTTCATTAAAAGCACTGATCATGCTAAATTAATTCTATAAAAAGAGCCCCAAAGAAATTTCAGTAGGAGAAAATTTCTATTTGCCTGGAAAAGTATATACAATAATGTTATTGTCAGTGAAGCAAATATATTGGACAGACTTAGACAAAGAACTTTGCAAGTGGTGGCTTTTTTTTTTTTTTTTAGAGTTTATGATCAAACTAATTTGAATGTATACAAACTCCTAAAAAATAAAACATAAAATGTGTCAATGTTAACAGAGGCTCAGAATCACTTATTTTTCATTTAAAATTCCAAAAGGTAAGAGAAACCCTATTCACTCGAATTAAAGACATCCTTGGATGCCACAAACCTACATTTGAATAATATTAAAACTTCTCACAACTTAATTTAAATGGCAATATATTTCATACTTTTTTTTTTACCATGTTTTTCTACTAGGCATCACACATCAAAGAAAGATTTTTGAGAAGCTTGATAGTTTATAAATGACTTTTGAGGGGAAAAAAAAACAGTTGGAAAAAAGTTGAGAGCAACAAAAAACTTGAAAACAAATTTAAATTAAAAAAAAAATAGGGTAGGATGCCACAGTTGTGTTTCCTTGAACAATCAAAATTTATGAAGCGAAGTAATCCTTAGCCAATAGACCTTTAAATGTCTTGGAGATAAAAGAACCTAGAGATCCAACATAAAAATATTTTATTTATCTTCATTTCTCATTAGTAATTTAAATAGCTTAGAAGTTCATTGATTCAAAATCTTCATTTTTTGATTGTCTTCCCTCCAGGAGAGAGTAACAGAAACCAGATTTATCCTCCCCACTGAAACAGCCAAAGAACTTAACAAAAATATTGAAACAATGGTATTGAGAACCCTAGACGACATCAAGAAATGAAGAACAGTGAAGCCTCAGTGACAGAAGTCAAACAAGGTTTGCTCTATGACTGCCCTATACAGCATTTATAGATTAGGAAGAAAGCAGTACAAAGGTAGAGCCTACTAGAAAATCTGGGTTGAAGAGAGAGACCTGAGAGTCCAAGGTAGCTAGAGTATGTAGGGTAGAAAACCAGCAAAGAAAGAATTGGAGAGAAAGAGACATCTGCAGAGGAACCCCCTGAAGNTGACTGCCCTATACAGCATTTATAGATTAGGAAGAAAGCAGTACAAAGGTAGAGCCTACTAGAAAATCTGGGTTGAAGAGAGAGACCTGAGAGTCCAAGGTAGCTAGAGTATGTAGGGTAGAAAACCAGCAAAGAAAGAACTGGAGAGAAAGAGACATCTGCAGAGGAACCCCCTGAAGTTCTCAGCAAAGTCCTGATTGGGACTCGAATGAAAGAAAACTACCTAAGGCTGGGAAAGGCCCAGAGGAATGCAATTAAGGGAACAGTGCCCAGCTAACACAGGACTTGGAAAATTCTCATAATTTATGGGGCATTGGATAGAGTACTCAGAAGAGTTTTGCCTCAGTACTGAGAAACAATCAACCTGCTAGCAAAGACTATTCTGATCTCACCTAACAAATCTTTAACGCAAGAACAAAAATTTTCTGAGTATTAATAACTAAACTACATCCACAGGGCTTTCCTTGGTGGCTCAATGTTTACGAATCCGCCTGCCAATGCAGGGGACAAGGGTTTGACCCCTGATCCAGGAAGATCCTACATGCTGCGGAGCCACTAAGCTCCTGGGCCACAACTACTGAGTCCATTTGCCTGAAGCTTGTGCTCTGCATCAAGAGAAGCCACAGCAGTGAGAAGCCCGCACACTGCTTACTGCTAAAGAGTAGCCCCTGCTCCCTGCAATAAGGGAAAGCCCACATACAGCAAAACAGACCCAGCAGAGCCAAAAATAAAGTAAATCTTGGGGGGAAAAAAGCTACATCCACAAATAAGCTCTAAAATAAATACCAAAAAAAAAAAAAAGCCCATCACCTATCAAAGGAAAATTTACAATGTCTGAGACCCAGTCAGACTACTAGACATATAAGAAAGCAAGAAAATGACTTGTAAAGGTGAGAAAACATCAATCAGTCAAAACTAACCAAAAACTGGCACAGATGATATCATTAACAGACATTAATTATTATAACTGGATTTAATATGCTCAAAACATTAACTTAAGATGTGAAAAGTATTTTGTAAAAAGACTCAAACTGAACTTAAAGAGATGGAAAGTATAATAGCTAAGATGAAAAATACTTTGAGTAGAGTTAAAAGTAGATTGCGTGTGTGCTAAATCGCAGTCCTGTGCATGGACTGGAGCTTGCCAGGCTTCTCTGTTCATGGGATTCTCTAGGCAAGAATACTGGAATGGGTCTCCATTTCCTTCTCCAGGGGATCTTCCCAACCCAGGGACTAAACCTAGGTCTCTTACATCTCCTGCATTGGCGGGTGGGTTCTTTTACCACTAGCACTGCTTGGGAAGTACCCTGAAAGTAGATTAGATATTGTAAAAGAAATGATTAGTGACTGTGAAGACAATTAATTATGAATAGTGAAATAATTTTAAATAAGATGGTGGTTTCCTAATTTCCTTACCACCTTATGCATTTCTTAAGTGGGAACTCTCTGTAAGGACCAGTCGTCTGGACTTGACCTGCTTTCCAGTTTGAGAATCACAGTCTTCAAATTCTGTGGTCACCAAACTTTCCTGGATATTCTTCCTTGTAACTCTAAAAGATACTACTTAGGATCAAGCTGTTCTTCCACAGTTTATTGTTAATGATTGGTTTGTGTTCTGTGTGGTTCCACTGTCTTTAATAACTGTTCACGTATGTAGACTTTTCCTTGGAAATATCAATCATTCCCATAGTTTTAGGCAACACATAAAGCCTAATGACTTACACACGTGTTTGTCCTCAAAGTTTCAGAAAAATATATACAATAGCCCTCTGCACATAGTTAAGAGGACATTCCACAGGCGTGTTATATTAACATGTCCAGAATAGAAATAACCCTAATCATCCTGGAATTTTTTTTTCTCTTTTCCTCTCTTTGTTATTTAAGGTAATGGGTAAAATAACAGGCATTATTCAAGATTCTCTAGTTAGAAACTTGTTGGTCATTCATGTCTACTTTCCAAATTCCCAACATAAAAATGTTCTGCTAGTTTTTATACCCAAATACATCTTGAAATTATCCTCTTTCCTTTGTACCACTTCCCCAGTTTGTCTCTTCAATATCCCTTATGTGAATTTTCCAAGTGTCCTAACTGGTTTACTGGCCCGATTTTACCTCCTTGAATCACCTTCCATACAACCACCTAAGTGATGCACCACCCCATCCCCTGAGTAAAATCTTCCATGACTCCCCAGTGCCTATGCTCTTGAGGTTCCTTGATGTCACCTCACATCAGTCTTTATTTTTGTATTCCAAATTCCAGATAAACATCTCCATGTTTCTCTGACAAATCCTGTGATATATGACCTGCATGTTTTGTTTACTCTGAGCTCTGCATCGATATTGATATTAGCCCCTTTTCTGAGCTGCAACCCCTCTCTCTAGTTCAGCTTTCACCCCATACTATAGGCTCCTCTTGCTTCTCCTCCATACTCTTCTTGTTCATTATGTGTGCCAATAGAAACTTCTGCATATTTTACTACTGACATTATTACGTTATATAATGCATGTGTTTAGATATGTATTCCCACAAATCTGAAGTAAACAATCATTATTAAATCTTTATGCCTAGCAATGTGCCTGACATACTAGCTCAATAAGAATTGAGTTGTTGGCAGTGACAATAAGTGACTGTCCTGAAGGTGTGGTGGTGTTGGTTTAGTTGCTTAGTCATCTCCGACCTTGCAGCCCCATCGTCTATAGCCTGCCAGGTTCCTCTGTCCCTGGGATTTCCTAGGCAAGAATATTGGAGTGGGTTGCCATTTCTTTTCTCATGGGATCTTCCAAACCCAGGGGTCGAACCCAAGTCTCCTGGATTGTTGGCAGATTATTTACTGCTAAGCCACCAGGGAAACCTATCTTGGAGGTACTCAATAAATATTGACTAAATCGATGTCTATAGCAACAAGGAATTACTCTGAAGGAAACATTAATATAACTATTCCCTTAAATGCTTAAAGTATATATATTTGATTTAATAATTTAGTGTTAATTAAGTCAGTGATATAGAAAGCAAAAATATGTCTTTTTAGAAAGATTTTTTCTGATGCCATGGCTTAGAGGTTAAAGCGTCTGCCTCCAATGCGGGAGACCCGGGTTCGATCCCTGGGTCGGGACGACCCCCTGGAGAAGGAAATGGCAATCCACTCCAGTATTCTTGCCTGGAGAATCCCATGGACAGAGAAGCCTAGTAGGTTACAGTCCAGGGGGTCGCAAAGAGTCGGACACGACTGAGCGACTTCACCACCTCATAGAGGTATGCACATTTTAATATTAAGGTTACTTCTATCAGTAATGCTTTGAAGTTCCATCTTCCCAAGTTTAATTTGGTTAAATAATATGCTGCCATATATTCTATTTTTACTATTTTATTCTTTTTCATATAAAAAAATTATTAGGATCTATGATTTGAGTTGCTTTTATGTGTTTTTAGATAATCAACTAGACTTACTCCATTATTCTTTACCAGAGAGAACAACTGAATGCATTTTTATCATCTTGGTGAGTTTTAGTAATGCAATTTCTAAATCAAAATCATTACAACTTTATAGATTAGGTTACCAAAAAAGAGTATTCCACCAATTAAAAATTAGCATAATTGATGCTGTCTGAATTTCCATACCCTTACTAAATGCCATAAAATGCAATTAAGAACTCCCCAGTATGAAAAAAATAAAACCTCAACCTGAGTATATAAAACACATTGATTATATAAAGTTATTAAAATCAGTAAACCACATTATTTTCTTCATTAAAACAGCTTCATGATAAATTGTTTCTAGCCATGATGACTACTAGTAGAAATGCTAAAATGTTTATTATATATTTGCAACTAGTTCTTTCTCTTAATCCTATCTAAGCCTTTCTTTTCTACATAAAAACAAATAAAAGCAATTTGTTTAAAGTTCTCTGACATTGAAAATCAAAGTAATAAATTACTAAAATGACAAAGGGATGCATTTTGTTAAAGCATACAAAATTCCATCAAGTAAAATTCAGATTGAGAATTGATTATCCAGCTTCTGTTATATAAGAATGTATGTTGTTTGTCTTCAAGGAACAAAATATACACATATGATTTTATAGAAATGGATAACATTGTCTCCAGGTAAATCATTTGAATTCAGATAGACCATTATTCAAACATATTACTTGAGAGATGTTACTTAATAAAAGAAAAGGGCATTTTCTGTTTATAACACTGCTTTTGGAACTAAAGGGAAACAATCATGTCATTTTTGTGATGCTTACATCAGAATTTTTACATACTGTTTTTCTAATTTTGCTCAAGTTCTGCCTTTAACATTATGCTCAGCTGCAACAATCTGTCCACAGACATGACTGTCCTTTTCTTACCTGAAATGAAGTAATTGGATATATATTAACATGCGCCTCATTCCATCGTTGTCCTTTGTTCCCACTGGAAGACCACAGCGGATTCTCTATTGCTGTCTGTCCTTTCAAACGCAGATAGACATTTAAAACACCTAAAAATAACAATATACTTTTATTCTGTGTATTTGTTTTGGCTTCATTCTTGTTTCTCCTTAACTGAGCACTTGTAAACTTTAAAAAAATGAAATCTTATGGAATACTCCAGTGCCTCCTCTTCTCCTCTCTCATTTCCAATCTTGCTCTTAGGACACTTGGCATACATGGCAGGTCTCCAGAGGTGATTACATGCGAATCTATAGAACCTCTGAATGTTATCTTATATGGCAAAGAGACTTTGCAGATATGATTAAATTAAGAATTTTATTAAGAAGATCATTTCAAATAATCTCAGTGGGCCCTATGTCTAATCACATATATCCTTTTTTCTAAGATGGAGACTTGATACAGGAGAGAAGGTCATGTGAAAGAGAAGATGCAACACTGCTGGCTTTAAAAATGAATGAAGGCGCCACAAGCTGAATGCAAGCAGCCTTTGGAAGCTAGAGATGACAAAGAGACAGATTCTCCCCTAGAGCCTTCAGAAGACAGCAACCCTGCCGACATCTTGATTTTAGCTCCATTGTACTCATTTTAAATTTCTGTTCTCTAGAACTTTAAGATAACACGTGTGGTTGTTTTAAGTCATGAAGTGTGTGGTAATTTTTGTACAGTGGCAACAGAAAACATTAGTATGTAATCATGGACTGTCTATAATGGTCAAAGTTTATTGAATTTTTATCATCAGTTAACATCAGTCTTAGCTCATTTTCAATTTACTTTTCATCCAAATCTTTTTTTCCCTAAAAGAATTGTCTCAAGAGAAAAGGAAAACAGGTTTTGTCTCGTGATTTGATGTATCTCAACAGTCTCATGTCCTGCACATAGTACTAACAGTAATGATGATAATAATAATATGATATGTTGAACACTTCAAGTAAGAAATGAATCCTCTCAATAATTCTGTGAAGTACTTAATACTGTTATCCTCATGTTATAGATAAGAAAACTTAGAGTGATTCAGCAGTTTGCCTTATATCATACAGTAAGAAAATAGCGGAGGCAGAATTTGAACCCACTGAGTTTTAAAATCTGGTATCTTAATGCTAGGCAATCAGTAATTTAATAGATACAATTTAAAGAGTCAGCTTTATTGACGTATAATTTACATGCAATAAAATTCATTTTAAATGCACAAGTCAATAATATTTGATCAATACATATTATAGTGTAAGCATCAATTCAGCCAAGATACAGAACATGGCAGACGTCAGCATCCCTCACTATCTCCTGGAGATTTCCCAAGTTCATGTCCATTGAGTCAGTGGTGCTATACAGATATCTCCTTCTCTGTCATCCCCTTTTTCTCCCACTTTCAATCTTTCCCAGCATCAAGGCCTTTTCCAATGAGTTGGCTCTTCACATCAGATGGCCAAAGACTGGAGCTTAAACTTCAGCATCAGTCCTTCTAATGAATATTCAGAGCTGATTTCCTTTAGGATTGACTGGTTTGATCTCTTGCAGTCCAAGGGAATCTCAGGAGTCTTCTCATTGAAAGAATTGAAAGCATCAATTCTTCGTTGCTCAGCCTTCTTTATGGTCCAATTACCACATCCATACATGACTACTGGAAAAACCATGGCTTTGACTATACGGACCATTGCTGGCAAAGTGATGTCCCTACTTTTTAATACACTGTCTAGGTTTGTCATAGCTTTTCTTCCAAGAAGAAAGTGTCTTTTACTTTCATGGCTGCAGTCACCATCTGTAGTGATTCTGAAGCCTAAGAAAATAGAGTCTGTCACTGTTTCCATTTTTCTTCCATCTATTTACCATGAAGTGATGGAACCCGATGCCATGATCTTAGTTTTTTGAATGCTGAGTTTTAAGTCAGCTTTTCACTCTCTTCTTTTACCTTCATCAAGAGGCTCTTTAGTTCCTCTTCACTTTCTGCCATTAGGGTGATGTCATCTGCATATCTGAGGTGACTGATATTTCTCTTGGCAATCTTGATTCCAGGTTCCACTTCAAAACAGCATGGCTTTTTTCATGATATCTTCTGCACAGAAGTTAAATAAGCAGGGTGANTTCATCAAGAGGCTCTTTAGTTCCTCTTCACTTTCTGCCATTAGGGTGATGTCATCTGCATATCTGAGGTGACTGATATTTCTCTTGGCAATCTTGATTCCAGGTTCCACTTCAAAACAGCATGGCTTTTTTCATGATATCTTCTGCACAGAAGTTAAATAAGCAGGGTGACATATACAGCCTTGAAGTACTCCTTTTCCAATTTGGAACCAGTCTGTTGTTCTGTGTCCAGTTCAACAGTTGCTTCTTGGCCTGCATACAGGTTTCTGAGGAGGCAGGTCAGGTGGTCTGGTATTCCCATCTCTAAGAATTTTCCAGTTTTTTGTGATCCACACAGTCAAAGGCTTTAGAAGTAGATGTTTTTCTAGAATTCCCTTGCTTTTTCAGTGATCCAATGGATGTTGGAAATTAGATCTCTGGTTCCTCTGCCTTTTCTAAATCTAGCTTGTATATCTGGAAGTTCTCAGTTCACATACTGTTGAGGCTACCTTGAAGGATTTTGAGCATCACCTTGCTAGTGTGTGAGATAAGCACAGCTTATGTACAATTATATGTTATAAAGTAATTTATCCTTCAGATTTTTAGAGCAATTTTGCCTAATTATTTATTCATAAGACCACCTGTATTCATATTATACACAAATGAATAAATATAAACACCTAATTTTTAAGGGATAAAAAATTGCATTCTTTACATCATAACTTTCACTTTCTGATTGGATGAGCTTAACGTGGTCTCTTAATCTCTCTGCCTTAATTTCCTCATCTGGTAAATGATAATGATGAGCATGATTAGCATAAGTTCTTTGTGGAAACTGAAATTAGTTATAGTATATAAACCATAAATTGTCTCAAACATTATCTTCAGTATATTTTATCTATCGAGATATCAAATACTCTCTATTTCTCTCTCAATGCAATAGATTACATCAGTATACATTTCTTAATGCTGAACTATGAGTATACTACAGGAATAACTTTGTAATAGACTACTGTTTTCTTATTAGGTTTGATTTGATTTGCTAGTATTGTCTTTAGAAGTAATACATCTATATTTATATATAATATTATCCACTTTTCTTTCTTGTTTTATCTTTCCATGTTGCATGTTCACTTTTTGCTTCAGAATCTATCATCTTCTATCTTTTTCTATCAGTGTAAGAAATAATCTCAGGCTTGTCCTTCATAGTACAGTACTGATTCATTTTCCACAATTTGGATTCTATCCTTCTGCTCCTAATGTCATCTTGATCCAGCTGTATTATTTCTGATGTTACATTCTTTTCTGATCTTATCAAATTCCCCTTTATTTTGGTCCTTTATCTAATTCCTTCTTTTCTTGTTCCACTATTGCATCATTCTTATCTTTTTTTGTTTCATACAGTTCACTTTACACTTTCTTGAAAATATAAATTGTCAGTAATTCTTCTTTGACAATATGTGCTTATTTTACTGTGTATATGTGAGCCTCTTTTTGTACTGTGGGATCAAGCCTGATTTTCTCTCTCTTTCTCTCTTTTTTATCTTCTTCCTCTTTATTCTTCTTAAATAGTTCTAAGTAATCCTGTGGCATTTTCCCTAAAACCACTAATGAGGCTTCTTTTATATGCACAGCATGGGTGTGGATTGTTAGCTCTTCCTCTAAAATTTAAAGCTATAGGCCAGGTGCATGTCAGGTTTCACTACTATATAACGATTCAACAATTGAGAATAAATGGAAAAGCATTTGTACCTTTGAGCCTTTTAAGAGTTGAACTTTCTGGGGTTTTTCCCCTATACTCAGTGAGCTATTGTAACAGGGAGTAGCTTTCTAAATTCATCTTCGCTAGACACTCAGTGAGGCTCAGTTTTTCTTGCTGGCTGATGGTGGTCCCTTGTGCATCAGATATGCAATCTTATACCAAAAGGAAAAGTCACCACAGCACATATTTCTGTGTGGTGTAATTGCACTCTTTTTAAACATGAATCCACAATGGGGAGCGCTCCCAAGGAAATCATGCCCAGATAAAAATAAACTGTGTTAAACAGTAAAGTGATAATAAATTTTTTGAACCTGTTGTCATTGGATGAACAAAGTGTTATATAACAAATACCTTTTGAAAATTATGTGGTGAAATAGTCTGCGTGAGGATTAAATAGGAAAGGACTGCTTGTCAATTCTGTGGCCTGCCTCTAGCTATAACAATGATAACTGTGCTGAACTAAGATCATTTCTACTGATTTCTACTTAAACTGCATTGCTTTTCCAGAAAGGAAAGTATCAGTTATCTTATGTTAATTTTTTTGGTGTTTTTTTTTAATGTATCACTTTAACTTTTTTACCCAGTAGAGGTCTTTCAATAGCTTGCATGTAAAAAAATGAAAGATGCTCTCCCTAAGCTACCAATTCAGTTCAAGTTGTTCCATACATTAAAAAATTACCACTGGATACTTTAGTAAATGAAGTACTAATGTAAATAGATGGCAGTGAGTGAAATAACATTTTATACAAAGTCTTATTTCTCTTGGTAGCATGGCCTGCTATTTTGATTGCAGGGAAGGAATCAATCCTGTCACCAAATCAATACACAGAAATATCTCTTAAATGTTAATAAAATGATGATATCCTTTTTAGACCTATTCATTTTAATTAGGCTAACCAAGCATTGTTTACTCTATGTCATTTCTAATTTACTTACATAAATACATACTTTTGAAATAATATACATATTAATAGATATGACTTACCACTACTATATCAATAATAATTATTATTATACAATATTTAATGTATTTTATGTCAGAGTATACGCTTTGCCTGTGATCATGTTTACTTTTTTATTAACATTTTATTTTTACCTATGTAATATAAACTTAAACTTGGATTATTTCTATTTGCTGCTGCTGCTGCTGCTAAGTCACTTCAGTCGTGTCCGACTCTGTGTGACCCCATAGACGGCATTTTGAAATAATATACATATTAATAGATATGACTTACCACTACTATATCAATAATAATTATTATTATACAATATTTAATGTATTTTATGTCAGAGTATATGCTTTGCCTGTGATCATGTTTACTTTTTTATTAACATTTTATTTTTACCTATGTAATATAAACTTAAACTTGGATTATTTCTATTTGCTGCTGCTGCTGCTGCTAAGTCACTTCAGTCGTGTCCGACTCTGTGTGACCCCATAGACGGCAGCCCACCAGGCTCCCCCATCCCTGGGATTCTCCGGGCAAGAATACTGGAGTGGGTTGCCATTTCCTTCTCCAATGCATGAAAGAGAAAAGTGAAAGTGAAGTCGCTCAGTCTGTCCGACTGTTAGCGACCCCATGGACTGCAGCCTACCAGGCTCCTCCGTCCACTGGATTTTCCAGGCAAGAGTACTGGGGTGGGGTGCCATATTTCTATTTATATTAATTAAATATGTACTATGTGAAAAGACTTTTCATAGGCCAGGTCTGAATTATCCTAGATTTTGAATTAATTTTTGAATAGATTTTATGGCTAGATTTTACTTAAAAGCAAGTATTACTTTTGTTATAACAAAATGACACTAGAAATATAATTCATTTAAATACGTTCTTACAAATATAATGTAAATGTCTATTCCATTATCCAAATCAATAAAGACAAATTATTGATTCACTACTCTATTTTAGAGCTGATGACAAAAATACTATTAATAGACAAATGATAAATGGGAATTCAGTACCAGAAGTTACTTAAATTTATGTCCAGATAATCTTGGTCAACAAAGTGAGGGCTTGAGAAACAGAATAAAGCTATTCAAGAGAAATTCGTTTCAGCAAAGCTGATTCAGCCCATTATTATAGTATTATAGTATGAAAATTCCAAAGGGAATATAATGGATTGTGTTAATACCCATAAAAAGTAACATTAAATCCTCAGAGGCAGTGTGTTTATGCTTTGGTAAGCACCAGATATCAATAGGTGTGAATTTAATCATCCCCAAAGATTTTCATACATTATGTAGTGCATTAAACAAGTCTGAAGTTTGAAGTTAGTAAGCAAAACTGACTGTGGCTCAGATCATGAACTCTTTATTGCCAAATTCAGACTTAAATTGAAGAAAGTAGGGAAAACCACTAGACCATTCAAAACTCTCCAAGCCAGCTTCAGCAATACGTGAACTGTGAACTTCCAGATGGTCAAGCTGGTTTTAGAACAGGCAGAGGAACCAGAGATCAAATTGCCAACATCTACTGGATCATCGAAAAAGCAAGAGAGTTCCAGAAAAACATCTATTTCTGCTTTATTGACTATGCCAAAGCCTTTGACTGTGTGGACCACAATAAACTGTGGAAAATTCTTCAAGAGATGTAAATACCAGACCACTTGACCTGCCTCTTGAGAAACCCATATGCAGGTCAGGAAGCAACAGTTAGAACTGGACATGGAACAACAGACTGGTTCCAAATAGGAAAAGGAGTACGTCAAGGCTGTATATTGGCACCCTGCTTATTTAACTTCTATGCAGAGTACATCATGAGAAACGCTGGGCTGGAAGAAGCACAAGCTGGAATCAAGATTGCCGGGAGAAATATCAATAACCTCAGATATGTAGATGACACCACCCTTATGGCAGAAAGTGAAGAGGAACTAAAAAGCCTCTTGATGAAAGTGAAAGTGAGAGTGAAAAAGTTGGCCTCAAGCTCAACATTCAGAAAACGAAGATCATGGCATCTGGTCCCATCACTTCATGGGAAATAGATGGGGAAACAGTGGAAACAGTGTCAGANACTGGAAGAAGCACAAGCTGGAATCAAGATTGCCGAGAGAAATATCAATAACCTCAGATATGTAGATGACACCACCCTTATGGCAGAAAGTGAAGAGGAACTAAAAAGCCTCTTGATGAAAGTGAAAATGGAGTGAAAAGTTGGCTTAAAGCTCAACATTCAGAAAACAAAGATCATGGCATCTGGTCCCATCACTTCATGGGAAATAGATGGGGAAACAGTGGAAACAGTGTCAGACTTTATTTTTTGGGTTCCGAAATCACTACAGATGGTGACTGCAGCCATGAAATTAAAAGACACTTACTCCTTGGAAGAAAAGCTATGACCAACCTAGATAGCATGTTAAAAGCAGAGACATTACTTTGCCAACAAAGGTCCGTCTAGTCAAGTCTGTGGTTTTTCCAGTGATCGTGTATGGATGTGAGAGTTGGACTATGAAGAAAGCTGAGCGCCGAAGAATTGATGCCTTTGAACTATTGGAGAAGACTCTTGAGTCCCTTGGACTGCAAGGAGATCCAACCAGTCCATTCTGAAGGAGATCAGCCCTGGGATTTCTTTAGAAGGAATGATGCTGAAGCTGTAACTCCAGTACTTTGGCCACCTCATGCGAAGAGTTGACTCATTGGAAAAGACTCTGATGCTGGGAGGAATTGGGAGCAGGAGGAAAAGGGGACGACAGAAGATGAGATGGCTGGATTACATCACTGACTCGATGGACGTGAGTCTGAGTGAACTCCGGGAGTTGGTAATGGACATGGAGGCCTGACGTGCTACGATTCATGGGGTTGCAAAGAATTGGACACAACTGAGCGACTGAACTGAACTGAACTACAAAGGGATGCCAGTCTGTAGACATGCACACATGCACACATTTATTAATTTATTTGGTTGTTTTTCTGCCTTGTTTCAGAAAGGATTCAGTGTTTCAGAAAGAATTTAAGGTTAGCCTTTAAGTGGATAAATATATAGTCTTGATTCACAGGGCTTCTATCTAAATAACTAGAAAATAACAGATGATTTTTATAGGAGAGTGCTCATTGCCCACTGCAATCATGATTATCCTTAATTTTATGATCTTATGTCTTGTTTTGTTTGAATCTGTATTACTGCCTAGAACTCCAGGGGTGTTCATTTGATAGACAAGATTTATTTCCCTTTATATATTCTGAGAAAGCTCATATGCTAGCAGATGTCCACTCAATTTAGTTATTGGTTTATTTGTTTCAAAAGTTGAAGTAGAATCTGATGTGGGGATGAGTTTCAATGGAGTCTGAAATGGAAACAGTTGTGTATCATGGAAAATTCTACGAGAGTGAAAAGATGTGATGAATGGGGTTCTTTATTGATGTCAAGGCTTATACTTGGGCTGGAGATAATTTAGAACATAGAGTACTGCAGGAAAAGTTTTAATTTTTCTGATAAAGATTGCATTTAAGTATGAATTTTCAATATAAAGGGATCAAAACAGAAATTCAGCTTTAATTCTTCACGTTACAGTCCAGTTCTTTTATTTGTCCATTCCACATCTGTGAAGCCATTAGAGTGTTCCTGCATAGTGTTCCCGAAAAGTACTTTCATCTCAGTTTTGTACTGCGACTCAACCACATTATGAGTTAGATAAATTTCTGTGGGCTACCGGGAAACCCAAGTAATATCTAATATTTTTCATAAATGGTGGAATGCTGATATTCCACTCCTGTCCTTCATTCAGAATAAATTTAAAAGTCTAGTCACATTCTTAACTTCTGTAGTTTGTAAAGCATGTCAGTTATAAGCAGAGAGGGTTTAGCAGCTGTGTTCTTATCCTATTAACAGTTTAGTGCTGGCATATTAACCCAGAAATGTTCTAATCTACTCTCTAAAAATTCTAAAATGTGACTACATTATAAGCCACATCTAAAAAATGATACCTCTAATTGCTGATTTTCTTTTAATTGTTAAGCATTGCAAAAGTAAATAAAACAGGAATGTAATGTAATGTAAACTTGAATGAATGTAAACTTTAATTCTCGTCATTCTTCTAAGGGAAATACAAAGTCATTATATTAGAATTGACAAAAAATTCCTGTGCTAGTTAAGTGATTATAGCAAGGTTACAAGATACAAGATTGACAAAAGTCAGTTGAACAAGTGGAATTTGAAACTAAAAACACAATACCATTTACATTGCCATTGAAAAAAACAATGAAATAGATGTACACCTAGCAGAATGTGCACAAGATCTATATGAGGAAACTACAAAACTCTGATCAAACATATCAAAGAAGTGAATAAATGGAAAGATATTCCATATTCTTGAATAGGAAGACTGAATATTGTGAAGATGTCAGTTCTTTCCAAACTGAGCAATAAATTCAGTATTTTGATCTAAATTCCAGCAAGTTACCTGTGGATATGGACAAATTGATTCTATTCTAAGGTTTGTATGGAGAAGCAAAAAGCCCAGAATACCCAACACAATATTGAAGAAGACTAACAAAGTCGGAGAACTGACACTTCTCAGTTTTAAGAATTACTATAAAGTACCAGTAATTAGGACACTGTGGTTTTGGCAAAAGGATACACCAACAGATCAATCAGAACAAGCCAACAGATCAATCAGAACAAGATAAAAAGCCTGGAAATACACGCATAAATACCGTCACTGGTCTTTGACAAAGAAGGAAAGGCAGTACAATGGAGCAAAGATAGTCTTTTCAACAAATGGTGCTGGAACAGTTGGACAGCCACAAACAAACAAAGAATCTGGATGCAGATCTTATACCTTTTATGAAAATTGACTAAATATATATCACAGACCTAAGTAAAAATACAAAATTATAAAATTCCTATTAGATATCATAGGAGAAAACCTAGATGATCTTGGGTATGGTGACCTTTTTTAGNATCAGAACAAGATAAAAAGCCTGGAAACACACGCGTAAATACCGTCGCTGGCCTTTGACAAAGAAGGAAAGGCAGTACAATGGAGCAAAGATAGTCTTTTCAACAAATGGTGCTGGAACAGTTGGACAGCCACAAACAAACAAAAAAAAGAATCTGGATGCAGATCTTATACCTTTTATGAAAATTGACTAAATATATATCACAGACCTAAGTAAAAATACAAAATTATAAAATTCCTATTAGATATCATAGGAGAAAACCTAGATGATCTTGGGTATGGTGACCTTTTTTAGATATAATGCCAAAGACATGAATCATAAAAGAAATAATGGATAAGCTGGATTTCATTAAAATTGAAACCTTCTATTCTAAAGATGAGAATGTTAAGAGAATGAGAAGATAAGTCATAGAGTTGGAGAAACTATTTGCAAGGACTGATAGAGAACTGATATACAAAATATGCAAAGAACTCTTAAAATCCAATAATATAAAAACAAACAACCCAATTTAAAAATAGTTCTGTATGTTCAAGAAGGCAGTGTAATGCTTGAACATATTAAGGAGAGACATGGAAAAAAAAAAATGAAAAATAGGCCAAGAACCTTAAGAGACACCTCATCAAAAAAGATATACAGATGGTAAATAATTATTTTGAAAGATGCTCTATATTCTTGTCATTAGAGAAGTGAAAATTAAAGCAACAGTGAGATTTCCCTCACATGACTACACATCTGTTAGAATGGTCAGACTCTGGAACACTGACAACAGCAAATGCTGGTCAGGACATATGGAGCAACAGGAACTCTTATTCATTGCTGGTGTGAATGCAAAATGGTACAGTCATTTTGGAAGGCAGTTTGGAGGTCTCTTACATAACTAAACATATTTCTACTAAATGATTCAGTAATCATGCTCCTTGGTATTAACCCTAAGAATTTGAAAATGTATGTTCACATCAACCTTGCATATGGGTGTTTATAGTAGCTTTTATTCATGATTACCAAAACTTGGAAGCAAACAAGATATCCTCCAGTAGGTAAATGAATAAACAAACTATGGTACACCCAGTCAATGGAATAGTATTCAATGCTAGAAAGACATGAGCTATCTAGCCATGAGATGACATAGAGAAAACTTCACCTAAAATACATATTACTAAGTGAATAAAGCCAATGTGAAAAGGTGACAAACTGTGTATGATTCTAACTTGATGACATTCTGGAAAGCTAAAAAATATGGAGACAGTTAAAAAAATCAGTGGTAACCAGGGGTTGGTGGAGAGAACCAGAAACAGGAAGGAGGGCTGAATAGGTAGAGCCCAGTGGACTTTCAGAGCAGTGAATATACTCTATATGCTGCTATATTAATAGATACATCTCATAATATAATGTCCAAGCTTATAGAATGTACAACCATAATGTGAAGTACGGACTTTGGGTAGTTATGATGTGTCAGTGTAGTTCATCAGTTGTAACAGATGTACCACTTTAGAGGGAAATGGGGAATATGGATACAAGGAAAGGCTGTGCGTGTATGGAGGCTGGAAGTGTATAGGAAATATCAGTATCTTCACCTCAATTTGCTGTAAACCCAAGACTGCTCTAAAACAATAAAATCTTAATTAAAAAATTAATGTGGTAAAGACATTAGTAATGCACTGTAGCCTTTGAAAAATCACCTTCTCACATTCACTATTAATTCAAAATACATTCAATGAATTACTATTGAGGTTCATCTAAATTCTTAAATTCTATTACTTTTAATTCTAATCATGAGATTAGGCAATTTATGTCATCGTCTTGACTGTGTTGAAAGAATTAAGAAATTAAAACTTAATCTAGAATGTTATTCTGACGGGAGAATGTATCTGGTTAGAAGAGAAGACTATTGTCTAGTTCTTCACAGATAGTATAAAGGTAAATAGCAGGAAAATTATTTCTTTCTATTTAAACTGCTATATTCCAACAAAATATAGTCATACACAAGAGTGAATCTGGCATGAACAGTCTTGTCTAGCATAGCTGCTATCAAATTCCAGTATCAAACATCACTGGGAGCTTCACTGATCTTCCAAGTGGGCTTACAAATACTAAAATTAGTCTGTAAAATGAGTTTCTTATTCTTGAATCTTTAAAAGGCCTAGATCCAAAGGGGTCTGGGAGCTGAGGATGAGTCAAGTGGTCTTCAGTTTAGATTAGATCTGTTTTTATTTGTTGTTGTTTAGTGGGTCTGACGGTTTGCAACCCTATGGATTGCAGCAAGCCAAGCTTCCCTGTCCTTCCCTATCTCCTGGAATTTGCTCAGACTCATGTCCATTGAGTTGATCATGCCATCCAACATTTCATCCTCTGTTTCCCCCTTCTCGTCCTGCCCTCAATCTTTCCCAGCATCAGGGTCTTTCCAATGAGTCGTATAGATGCTTGAAGGGCACAAACCAAACTTCGTGTACTAGGACCCGGGGAAAGGAGCAGTGACCCCACAAGAGACTGAGCCAGACCTGCCTGTGAGTGTTTGAGGGTCACCTGCACAGGCATGGGTCAGTAGTAGCCTGCTGCAGGGACCAAGGCCCTGGCAAAGGGGAGGTGTGGCATAATTGCTTGTGGAGGAGGTTGCCATTAGCCCCACCATAGAGCCACCAGGTGGGCGATCCACAAACTGGAGAACAATTATACCAAAGAAGTACTCGTACTGTTGTGAAAGTTCTAGGCCTGTGACAAATTTCCTGACCTGGGGATCCAACAAAGGGTCGGAAAATCCCTAGGAAATCTGACTTTGAAGTTCAGCCAGATTTGATTATAGAACTTCTACAGGACTGGGGAAACAGAGACTCTTGGAGAGCGCACACACACAAAAAATCCTTGTGTATACCAGGACCCAGGAGAAAGGAGCAGTGACACCACAAGAGACTGAGCCAGACCTGCCTGTGAGTGTTTAGGAGTCTCTGGTGGAGTTGTGGGTTGACAGTGGCCTGTTGCGGGCTCAGAGACACTGACAGCAGTAGTCTTGGGAGGCCCGGTGTGCTCGCATAAATCCTTTTGGATGTGGTCACCGTTACCCCTGCCACTGTCAGGCCAGACTACAGGAAGGGAAGGAAGCTCCACTTATAAGCAAAAAACTGGATTAAAGATTTACTGAGCATGGCCTTGCCCACCAAAGCAAAACCCAGTTTTGCCCACAGCCAGTCCCTCCCATCAGAAAGCTTGCACAGGCCTCTTATCTGCATCCATCAGAGGGCAGACAGAATGAAAACTACAATCACAGAAAACTAACCAAAATGATTGCATGAATCACAACTTTGTGTAACTTAATGAGCTATGAGCCATGTCATATAGGGCCCCCCAAGATGGACGAGTCATGGTGGACAGTTCTGACAAAATGTGGTCCACTGGAGAAAGGAATGGCAAAGCACTTTAGCATTCTTGCCTTGAGAACCCCATGAACAGTGTGAAAAGACAAACAGGTTGAATGATGAGCCCGCCAGGTTGGTAGGTGTCCAGCATGCTACTGGAGAAGAGCAGAGAAATAGCTCCAGAAAGAATGAAGAGGCTGAGGCAAAGTGGAAACAACTCCCAGTTGTGGCTGTGTCAGGTTGGTGAAAGTTAAGTCCAAGGCTGCTTTTATTAGGCAGGTGAAAATAAAAGATTCAAGATGAGCATAAGGGTGAGAGGAGCAGTGCAGGAGAGTAGAAGAAGGTCAGGATTGTGGCCTCAGGACATGGAATTAGAATCCAGCTTATTCTGCCCTGTGCTTTCCTGGGTTCCTATGAGAAACTCTGTTGAAGGACTGATGACATTGAACTCTAAATATTTTAACCCACCTTTCTCCCTCACTTCATTGTAAGCTTTTTACAACATAAACAGCATCTTTATCCTCTCAATGTCTTATTTTGAATAATTTTACAGCTTTAGAAAGATTGAAAGAATAGCACAATAAATGTTGTGTATTCTTCACTACATACTGGTGGTTAATGTGTTACCATATTCATGTTATCCTTCTCTTACAATATATTATCTGTATGCTCAGTTTTCTTCTCATCCATTTGAAAGTCGCAGACATTATGGTCCTTCACCTTAAAATATTCATTTTGTTTTCTTTAAACACCCAGACCTTCTCAGGTCCACAGCACCATTACCAGAAATAAGTTTACAATATATTCAGTAATATCATCTAATATGCAACCCATATTTAGATTTCCTGAATTGTCTCCAAAATGTCCCTTATTCCTTTTTTTTTTTGTTTTTCTTTTAAGTCAAGAATCAATCAGGGTGCCATGTTCCTGTAGTCTCATTTAATCTAATGGAGAACTCCCACCTTTTATATTTTTTTCATGACATTAATGTTTCTGGAAATTTCAGACCAGGGGTCTTGTAGAATATTCCACACGATGGAAATTTTTGTTAGTTTCCTCATGATTAGTTTCAGAGTATATTTTGGGGTAGGGAGGGGGAATAGGCAGTCTTGGAACTTGCTGGCACTCAGTTTTTTTAAAAGCACCTTTCTCCCCCTGTAATGAAGAAGATGACACTTTGAGGTCACGGGAATATCTTTTCCTAGCAACCTTTAACCTAATAGTTTTAGCATAAATTCATGATTCTTGCCTGCACTAATTGTTATATTGAAGGATGCTATGATAATTTGAATATGTATGTATATGTGACTTCCCTGGTGGCTCAGACGGTAAAGCATCATTCTACTCCTGTTAACTAGTGTTCTTCCCTAAAGAAGACTCTTCCACCACTCCCCTTCTCTAGGATTATCTCTCTGTCTTGCTTCTCTCCCTCTCTCCTGTTCTGTCCCCTCCTCTACTGCTGATAGAGTATCACTTTTGGCTAATATATTTTATTTGACAAGTTGCCTTATAATCTAGTGCCATCATTATTGTGTTTGATGCCCACATTATCTCAAGTTTGGCCACTGAGAGCCCTTCCAAGAAAGCACTGTTTTCCTTCTGACAAACCCCATTAATCCTTCAGCACTTCCCTGTTTTATGGGACAACAAGATGTCCAGGGACTCTGTACTTTCCTTGCCCCAGACCTGGGGTTACCCCCTTTTTACCAAGAAGTTCTGGTTCCTTTTAGTGATGAATGGTATTTAGAAATTAAGACTGAGCCGTCGTTGCTTAAGAGGTAAAAAAAAATGGTAGTTGATGTGAGAGTACTTAGTTAAAAATGTGAAGCACCACACTATCACAACTGTTACTCATGCCATCAGACAAGTATTCAGGTATTTGGAGCAGTGCTCAATAGCAGCTCCATTATGAGTCTCTTTGTGTTTAGAGGATAATTAGGAGACAGAGGACACATGGGAAGCAGGGGGAGAAACATAGGCTAGCTTTGTCAGAATCAATGTGAGACCTTATCTTAAGGCTTTAAAAGAGTAAATAGAACAGAAGAAAAGACTTTTGCCTGTATTCTCACCTTTTCTCAAAGATGCTTTGTTATTTAATTCTTTAGATAGAAAAGTACAAAGCATTTTATTTTGTGGATCAACTGTAATCTTTTTGAAAACTGAATCATTCATCTGAAAAACGATGAGACATAAATGTGTGATTTCTCCTGCTTTTTCCTTTTTTACATTTATTTAGGAGGTTCCAAAAGAATAGTGTTGTTTAAAGAATTATGAGATTTTAAAAAATCTGCAAATAGATAACTTCTTTTAGTTTCTCCGATGAATGTAGTACCTTTAAAGAGTTTAAAGAGTTAGTGAAGTGGCATCTTTGAGTTTCATCGTAGGTAAATAGATTGATGAGGGTTTTGCTTCCTGTGACTTTATTACAAATAAAGACCATGCCTACTTGTCTACAATTTCATTTTTTAAATTCCAACGAGAAATATCATTTGATTTAATTTCCAGGCTTTCCTATTTGTGCTGCATCTCTTTATACTCTCAAATTAAAACATTTTAATAACCGTTTCCTATGAGATCATAGATTATGGTCAGTTGGACAGAAGACAGAGATGATAAACAGGTAATGCTTACCATCTCATTAATTCCAGGGAAGGAATGCAAAATAGCCCAGATGTCTAGGAAACAGTAATTCTTTTCTTTTTAACTTTTCCGGGACTGTTTCTTTTGGCCATGGTGGTAAAGGGAGGCATGAGGATTGAGTAAGGAAGACCTACATACACAGAGACCCAATGGTTTTACAAGTTCTCTTTTCAGAGGAAGCGAGGCTAAAAATGGAGAAGAGAGGAGATGTGATGGTATACTCTGTGTTGGCATATCCTGTACTTCTGTATTTTTGGTTTTGCATAAAATTAAGATGAAGGGATAGTAGGTAAATAGATTGATGAGGGTTTTGCTTCCTGTGACTTTATTACAAATAAAGACCATGCCTACTTGTCTACAATTTCATTTTTTAAATTCCAACGAGAAATATCATTTGATTTAATTTCCAGGCTTTCCTATTTGTGCTGCATCTCTTTATACTCTCAAATTAAAACATTTTAATAACCGTTTCCTATGAGATCATAGATTATGGTCAGTTGGACAGAAGACAGAGATGATAAACAGGTAATGCTTACCATCTCATTAATTCCAGGGAAGGAATGCAAAATAGCCCAGATGTCTAGGAAACAGTAATTCTTTTCTTTTTAACTTTTCCGGGACTGTTTCTTTTGGCCATGGTGGTAAAGGGAGGCATGAGGATTGAGTAAGGAAGACCTACATACACAGAGACCCAATGGTTTTACAAGTTCTCTTTTCAGAGGAAGCGAGGCTAAAAATGGAGAAGAGAGGAGATGTGATGGTATACTCTGTGTTGGCATATCCTGTACTTCTGTATTTTTGGTTTTGCATAAAATTAAGATGAAGGGATGTTGAATGCCTGTGTGTTTGTTAGACAGCTGAACTTAGTGAGGAAAGTGATTGGGTTTACTAGTGCTTTCTTCGAACTGTTTCAAGAATTCCTCATTTCCCAGCAGGGAAAGGAATGGGTTACTCCTATCAAGAATTCAAAACATATGCAGAAAAATTTAGGCTCATGGCAAAACTCATGCTGGATTGTCTGGTTCATGAAGTTTCTCAGTTTACTAGCAATTTGTCCTTGAGGCAGTCACCTAAACTTTTGTGTCTCAGCTTGCCCCCTTATAAAATGGAAGTAATAAAAGACTTTCTTTATACAGCCTTATTAATATGTATAAAATGCTCACTGTAGTGTAGGCAATTACTCGGCAAGATCTCCTGGAGAAGGAAATGGCAACCCACTCCAGTGTTCTTGCCTGGAAAATCCCATGGATGGAGGAACCTGGTAGGCTACAGTCCATGGGGCTGCGAAGTTGGACACGACTAAGCAACTTCACTTTCAACAAATATTAGCCGTTACTGTTACTATTTACATTTGCCTAATTCGACGGAACTGAACTGAAATAGAAATATTAAGAAAATAACATCACTTCTCATCAACATTGGAAATTTTTAAAACAATCCAGTCAACAAATGAATCAGATAATCTGCAAATACTCCTCCTTTGGAGGCTGTCTGAAGCCAGTTTAGGATTAAGGACCCCCACACCCACCGCCTGCCATCCCAATTCCCAGAATAGTTCTCTAGCTCCCAGTGGAATCTCTTAATCTCTCTCAAACTAAATCAGCAGTGGGCCTTGGACTCTCGAGCTCTGAAATCAGTCCCAAGCTCTACAGACCATGTTCATATTAACATGCATGTGAGCATATCCCGGTGTGGGTGCCGACTGTGCTCCCCAGCTCCCTGACTGAGGTTTTGGCCTTTAATCAAGATAAAACTCTGAAAGCTAAAGCAGTGTTGCACTTTCATCTGACATAAACAGGTTTCTTATTCATCTTATAGTTGCTCTGCACTTGAAAGAGAAAGCGTTTTTCTGTGGCTTTCAGTTTACAAGCATCAAGAAAAAAACTTCCAGTAGGTGACAGCAAGAACGGTGATGACAACACTATGATTTTATGAGCAATATTTGTAGATTTTATTTAAAGTATATGTCATAAATCCAATCTTGGCATCCTCTTTGTATCTTCATTTGACTCTTAACAGTCAGTGTGAAATGGAAGCTCATCTTAAAATGTCTTTGATTAGAGCAATTTCTTTCTTCTGTCATTACTGATTGTATTAATAGCTAATAACGAAGGGAAAATAGGAAAGGAAACATGAATAAAAAATAAACAATAAAATCATGTTCTTTAAAAAACGAATTTCTAATTTTGATATAATCTTTAATTACAGAAGATATTAGGGCTTCCCTGGTGGCTCAGTTTTAAAGAATCCACCTTTCATGCAGGAGATGCGGGTTCAATCCCTGGGTCGGGAGGATCTGCTGGAGAAGAACATGGCAACCTACTCCAGTATTCTTGCCTGAGAAATGCCATGGACAGAGGAGTCTGGTGGGCCACAGTCCATGGAGTTACAAAGAGTTGGACATGACTTAGCAGCAACATGCTAAAAAGCAGCAACTACATTGTGATGATGCATTGTCCTTGTTCCTAGCGCAAATTCAAATTCATGCATAGTTTGACCCCTCAGCCTCTTTTCTGGGACTCCCATTGGCTTCACTGGCATAAGAGACAAAATACCTTTGCATTTGATGAAAACTCGCATTTGTTTTTTCAGTCTTCTGTGGTCAGCACTTCTTCATAACCTTTTGTTACTGCTTTTGTTGTTGCTGGTGTTGTGAAACACAGGTGCAGAGAACTGAGTTCTTCATAGTCTTTGTTTTGGCGGGCACCTAATCATCAGAACAGAAAATTCCCCATTCTTGCTTCACATTATTTTAAACTTGCCCTTTTATCTCTGACCTCCACTTCTATCCTCCGCTCCCCATATACCCTCATTGCAATATGCTTGACGTCCCTCTCTCCTTGGTAGAGATGCCATTCTGTTTATGCCATTTCCGTTCAATACTGTCATATATTACCAAGCTCACAGCTTCCATCAGCCGCACACAACTCCCAGCTCTCCACCAAACACTTTGACTTGTCCTTACCCATCACTGTCAGCACGTGTCTTCAACCCCCGGCATGGTAGACGCCACATTCATCTACTTCACACAGGTACACACTTGACTAGTCCACATGTCATGAGGCCTCAGGAATACTCTCTTCATTTTCTTTTGTCTGTTATTAAATCCAGACTTTAAAGATTATTTTTCATTGATGGTGTCCAATAAGCTGGCTGGATAATGTGTATTGAGAGCAATTGCAAACTCAGTGGAAAATGTCTTTACTCTGTAGAGTGAACTGTATGTGAATTTCCTTTAATCAGCTGTTGCCAGGCATGGATTATGAATTCTTAAAAATATCAGTCACAGGTAGTATTTCCTAAACCAAAGGAATTTTTTTCTTATATTTGTCATATAATTTTGTGATTTTTCTCAATGGAGCCTTTAGCCATTTATTTACTAAGTTACTTAGAATGTGTAACAGGAAGTTGTAAATCCATCCTTACTCATATACAAAGCATGTGTCCAATGCTAATGGGTATCATTTGTTAATGAAATATGCACTCGTTAAACAAAGGTTAGAATTGAGCATTGTCTTCTCCTATGATTTGCCTGTTTGCAGTATCAGGGAATCTGTATCAAAATGCTATTTTTGAATCTCTTGTCTCTCTGAATGCATGTTACAAAGAAAATTATTCCGAGCCAAGCTATTTTATGTGAGTAGTCAGTCATTTAATGTAAAGAAGCATGCAGGCAGCCATTCAATAGTGAGGAGATGCTCTTGGACTATTTTTCACTCTCCCTCACTCAGAGACGGACTGCTCATCTCCAGACCATAGGCATACTGAAGGTGACATTCTCTGTTTCCAAGATAATCCCCACAACAGGATGCACTTAATTTATGCTGTTGATGAGACTGCACTAAACTGATTTGAATGTCATCAATACATGTAAATCCTGAGCAGAGAGCCAGCCATCCAAATTAGAATATTCCCTATCAAGGACTTGCTGTGTCCAGCAAATTCTGGAGTAATGCTGATTGCCTGTGGTTGGTGAATATTGATGCTGTTCAAGATTTATAAGGCTGCATTGGAAGGCACATGAAATTTAAGATTTCCTTAGAACAATGTCCCTGTTTAAAACTATTCTTATTCAGACCCAGCTGGGCATTCAGTAATGCCAGCCATTGAATGAGATCTTTCAAATGCCTCAGCCTGCCTCACCTGTCAGACTGGCTCACTGGTTTATAAATGAAGCCCTGTTTATTTCTAAAGCTCTTGGTCCTCTAATCCTTCTTTACCTTTCTCCCATGTTCTTCCTTTTCCCCTTTTGATTTGAGTATCTTAACCCTCCTAACACACACCACTATTTTTCATTTACTTCTTTTCTACAGGTTATGTGTACAGCACTGAGTCCATCCCAGCATTTCTGTGCTATTTTATCAAGTTCATTTTCCCTGCTCTTTTTTTTCTTTCTGGTTTTTCCATGTAAAATAAGTTTCTCTTTCATTGCACTTGCCTTCTAATGGAAAGTCCTGACTGCCAATTTTTCAAAGTTCTCCTTTGTGCATTCTGTGTGCATATAGCATAGCTTTCACGTCCCCTTCTCTCATCAGCCAATCAATCATACATATTATTGAGCAGCTCCAAATTAAAATATGAAACTAGAGAAAATTATAATCAGTCTTTGCTATCTAGAGAAACTTGTCATTGAGGCACCTTCTGATTTTTCCTATATGGCATCTATGTGCCTACAGGCATTTCAGCAGAAGGTATCTGTAAGTTGGGTATTCTATTCCCTTTTCTTTATTTCTTTAGTTCTGCTGGGTTCAAAATAAACAAATCCCACGCTTAGTACTACAGTGACCACAATAACTTCATGTTATTCTCCCGATCTTCAATTCCAATTTTTCCTGTCAACATCTACAAAATGAAATAACATTATTATTGTGTACCAATGCAAAAAAGAGTCTATTAGATATTACAGAGAGAAAATGGTGTAAAACCCATAGAATCTGCCTTCAACTAACTTGAAAGCGCAGGACTTTGGTAGAGGAAAGTTTGTTTACATAATTCCTTAAGTGTATTCCACTTTTCTTGACAGCGCTCTCTCTGCCTTTGGGGTACAAGGAGAAGGAAGAGTTGGAAAGGGGTTCAGTTCAGTTCAGTTACTCAATCATGTCCGACTCTTTGCAACCCATGAATCACAGCACGCCAAGCCTCCCTGTCCATCACGAACTCCCAGAGTTCACTCAAACTCACGTCCATTGAGTCGGTGATGCCATCCAGCCATCTCATCCTCTGTCGTCCCCTTCTCCTCCTGCCCCCAGTCCCTCCCAGCATCAGGGTCTTTTCCAGTGAGTCAACTCTTCTCATGAGGTGGCCAAAGTACTGGAGTTTCAGCTTCAGCATCAGTCCTTCCAATGAACACGCAGGACTGATCTCCTGTAGGATGGACTGGTTGGATCTCCTTGCAGTCCAAGGGACTCTCAAGAGTCTTCTCCAACACCACACTTCAAAAGCATCAATTCTTCGGTGCTCAGCCCTCTTCACAGTCCAACTCTCACATCCATACATGACCACAGGAAAAACCATAGCCTTGACTAGGCGGACCTTTGTTGGCAAAGTAATGTCTCTGCTTTTCAGTATGCTGTCTAGGTTGGTCATGGCTCCAGTCACCATCTGCAGTGATTTTGCAGCCCCCAAAAATAAAGTCTGAAACTGTTTCCACTGTTTCGCCATCTATTTCCCATGAAGTGATGGGACCAGATGCCATGATCTTCGTTTTCTGAATGTTGAGCTTTAAGCCAACTTTTTCACTCTCCTCCTTCACTTTCATCAAGAGTCTGCCATAAGGGTGCTGTCATCTGCATATCTGGGTTTATGATATTTCTCCCGGCAATCTTGATTCCAGCTTGTGCTTCTTCCAGCCCAGTGTTTCTCGTGATGTACTCTGCATATAAGTTAAATAAGCAGGGTGACAATATACAGCCTTGACGTATTCCTTTTCCTCTTTGGAACCAGTCTGTTGTTCCATGTGCAGTTCTAACTGTTGCTTCCTGACCTGCATA
>SJYX01002376.1:0-96078 GCA_006410675.1 Oreotragus oreotragus | reverse complement strand
ACTCTTCAACCCCATGGACTGTAGCACCCCAGGCTCTTCTGTCCATGGAATTCTCCAGGCAAGAATACAGGAGTGGGTAGCCATTCCCTTTTCCAGGAGATCTTCCCAACCCAGGGACTGAACCTGTGTATCTTATACAGATCTTCCCAACCCAGGGATTGAACCTGTGTCTCATATTACAGTTGGATTCTTTACTGTCTGAGCCACCAGGGAAGTCCCAGGTAATACATAGTAAACATAAAAAATACAACTTTATGGTATGATAGAAAGCGGTAAGTGCTATGGAAAAAGGGCAAAGTGGAGCAGGGGATGAAGGGCTGCGAAAGGGGCAGGACTGCAGTCTCCATTATGGTAGTTAGAAAAGTCCTAGTTTGGAAAATGATATATACCTCCATTATCCATTCCCAGTGGGCTTAAAGGGTGATAGAGAAATACACAGACCCATATCTGTAAGGAACAAAACCGAGAGTCTTCCAGAAGAACCACAGGGGTAAGCTGAACCGAACTTGGGATTGGGGGATTCATAAAGATGAGGACCTGAGATAAAGCAGATAACCCAGGGGCAAAGATAGCATGTCTCATCAAAGTGAGAAAAAGAATTGTGTACTTAGATTTCCGTTTACTTCTGTGTTCCCCTCAATATAATTGAAGTTCCTTGAGTAGGAAATGTTCTCTTTTTTTCCCATACCTAAATCCTATGAATGTGTGCTATTAAAATTGGTTAAATGAACCGGTAAATGGTGCTACATGACAGTTGAGCCTCATAAGCATAAATATAAAACATCATGGAAGTGTCTCAATTATCTGGTGTCTTAGTGTTATCAGAGTAGAACATACTTAAGGTAAGAATTATGTTTTACAACTTAGCATGAAAGAAATATGCTTGATTCCAGGAACCCGGCTATCAGAATATTACTGCGTTTTTCAGAAACACTGGGTTTTTTCAGAAACTTGCTTACAAGAATATCGGCTGCTTCTGCAAGCCTAGTCCATAAGAAATTTAGGGTAATTCTGGAATCTTGATCTCCATGCACCTTGGCCTATAGGAATCCTGCATGAGTCTGAAACGTTCTCTGATAGGAGTCTCACGTAATTCTGAATGCTTGATCAAGAGAATCTCATGTGGTTTGGGAATGTTGGTTTGTTGGATTTTGTGATTCTGAATTTTGGCTTGTCAGAATTTTATGTGAATCTGGAATTTTGGGTTGAAGAAATCTTGTCTAATTCTATGACCTTGGCCAATGAGAATCTTACGTGATACAGAATCCTGGCATATATAATAGCACAGCACTTCAGAACTTTGGCCAGTAAGAACTCGGCCTGAGCATGGAAGGGCTTTCCAGCTGGCTCTAGTGGTAAAGAAGCTGCCTGCCAATGCAGGTTAGAGGTAACAGACACAGGCTCAATCCCTGGGTTGGGAACATCCCCTGGAGGAGGGCACGGCAACCCACTCCAGTGTTCTTGCCTGAAGAATCTTATGGACAAAGGAGCCTGGCAGGCTGAAGTCCATGGGATTGCACAGAGTCAGACAGGACTAAATCGATTTAGCACGCGCACACACACATGAGCATATAACTGGTGTGTAGCAACATGATGTGGTTTCAGAACCAGCTAGTTCAGAACTAACTTTAGTAGTTATAAAATGTGATTGTGAAACCTTGAAAAAAAGAATTGTGTGTTACATATAGTGCTTATTCTACAAAAGACAAAGTAATACTTCCATTAACAAATGGTAAAAGTCACATGAGCATATAACTGGTGTGTAGCAACATGATGTGGTTTCAGAACCAGCTAGTTCAGAACTAACTTTAGTAGTTATAAAATGTGATTGTGAAACCTTGAAAAAAAGAATTGTGTGTTACATATAGTGCTTATTCTACAAAAGACAAAGTAATACTTCCATTAACAAATGGTAAAAGCGAAAAGGAAAAGAATCTCTACTCATTCTCATTGACTGAACCAAGTATCCACAAATATGAAATGATTCCCAAGGAATATTAAATATTTTTGGAAGCTGAGCTGATTTTTAGACTGACCAAGGCCATTCATTATGTGTGCTTTATGAGAGCTTGATAAAATACGATTCATGTTTCAAGAAATGACAGTCTTGTGCATCATTTTTTTTTTTGCTTGCCTAGAAGTGAACAACAGAGGACAGCCTATTAAAACAAAATATTCTCTTTGAAAAAATAACCTTAATGTCAAAAATCACTGAGGAAAAAAATTGGCATGTCATGGAAAGATTGTATTTAAAGGGACATTTTTTAAAAGAAAAAAAACCTAACCTAACCACTATGGAGGATTCATTGAAACCTGAAATCTCTTGTAATTATTACCTAAGGTAACCATATTTTTTTACTGTGATTAATTTCTTGTATAGCTGACATGCTGAGGGCAGAGGGTAGTAGTGGTAGCAGCAGCTATACTTTAAACGTCAAAAAAAGCAACATGACTCTACTTATCAAAGAGTTGAACACGATTTAGCGACTGAATAACAGCAAATCAATGAGTTAATCTAAGAGCAATGACTCATAAGAACGGAACATTGAAAGAATGTTTTAGAAAGGAAATAAAAGCAAGGTCAAAATCCTACTCAACATTTTTTTACCGAATATTTCAGAAAGATTTTAACAAATAGTGCGCCCCCCAGTGGTTGTTTTGAGTATTTTTTCTTTCTTTTTAAAACATTTCACGTGAGCTCTCAATTTTGCAGCTTCATTATTGGTAACCCCAGGAAGGTTCACATTGTCTATAACTAGGAGGATCCTTGGGAGGCTGATTCAATTCGGTTGCCCAATTTCATGCTTGCAGAAAGAATGATGCCAGGTATGAGAGAGTGCTTAGCATATGATGATTAAGTTCAGGCTCAACAAGATAGGTTCACAACAGGGCAATCATGCTTTATTCATCTGATTGCCAGACTGGAAGTAAAAGAAAAGCAGTGACATAATTACTCCAGATTCCCTAGACCTGGAGTACCAGTACAGCATAGGTATTAAGCAAAGCTGGTCTTTGGAATGATTGCAATGCATTGTTTTAAAGAGGAGGCTCGCTGCTTTAGCAAATAAAAGAAGACTTAAAAAATCACAGACTAAAGGATGTTTCTGGAATCTGATTTGCTTGCAGACAGAATGGAAGAGAGCACAGAAAGAAAGTTACTTAGGAAGAGAAGAAAACTAGGAGACTAGCATGGTGTTTCTGTTGGATCTCCAGGCAGCTTTGTGACCTTGGTCAGATTCCTTGGGCCTCAGCTTTCTCACCTGTGAAACAAAGGGTGTGGACTAGGTTGAGTGGTGTCCATGAATCTGGGATAGTGTCAGAGGCAATATCAGGAAATATCAGGATCCATCTCATACAAAAGAACCAAACTTATGAAAGCAAAATTAGCTAGTGATCCAAAAATGGAGAAGAAAGGTGGCTGATACAGAATGCATATTCATCCTAACGCATTCAAAATCTAATATGAAAAACTGATAGTGACAGTTCTTTCCAGAAAGAAAAAAAACGAAGCTTATCTTTTTATCTTTGAATTTCTTCCACAGTAGCTTCTCCTTCCATCTCCTCCATCATCACCTTATTTTTTTCCCTACTTTCTGTTTCCGGTAACCATGGTGATGCTCCCTCCCAGCAACCTTCTTTGCAGCCGGCCTTTTTGGTACACATGGAATTTTGCTCCATTCACTGATGCAGAGAGCTAGCAATGCTATAAAAATTTATTTATTAACATTTCCCCCCATCCCTTTTGTCCATGAAATAAATGCTGGGAATGATTTCATACTTAACCTCCCTACATGAGGGGCACTGTAAAACAGGGATATTCAACTGTTAATTTCAGTTGCTAACATAAAGGGGATACTGATTATGCCAGAGATTCAATTCCCTGTCTTGGTCCTGGGGGACTGTAAAGTCTCACTACTCAAGCTGGTTGCTATCTCTCTTTGCCTTTGTATGTGAAAGGAATAAAATAGATTGCCTCCAGAAATCACACATCAACCCTGGTTTCCTAATCCTCTTTGTTTTTGCTGCATTCTCCTTTGTAAGGAAACCATTGCCAAGGGCGTAATTATCACAGTTACAAGCGGATCAAATTTTCCATAAGAAAATATACATGATTGTGCGCATTTCTCTAATGAACCTATTTATTTGGACTATAAATAAGCAGTATGTGATACTCAGTTTTAAAACTATTGTAATTATCTGCCAATGACAAAACATCAAAGAATCTTTCTGATGTCATAAATGCATATGATAAAAATTCTCATAAACTATCATTTAGTTATATCCAGTTTGTGGAGCCCAACTTATTTGTAATTCTATATGCCAGCAAATGATTTCTCTGTTTAAGCACTGTGTGTGTGTGTGTGTGTGTGTGTGTGTGTGTGTGTGTGTGTGTGTTGTGTGCGTGTGTGTCTGGCATTAACACAAAGGAGAACAGATGATGACATTCATAGGCTTATAGACTCGACTCCTGGGGACACACTTGGATGGATGCAATTAAGATGCCTGTCAGGCATTTGATACCAGAAGCCCCTGTGCAAACCGCTAAATCATACGCCGGGACTGCATCTTATTGTCAGTGAATGATGGCGGCACCGGGTGGCTTGTCATCATTCTCGAAAATTCTGAAGCTAGTGAGCTCTCTCTCCCTCTCCCACTCGCCTTATTTTCCTTTTCGCCACTGCGGGGACTTTTTCTAATTTGCAGCTTCCCTTTCCCGGCACACACAGACAGGAGCTGGTGGCTTGCAGACTGCGTCTGTCTGGAGCTAGAGAGCCTGAGCCAGACCGCGGAGATCATGTTCCGGGACAAGGATTCTGCTGCGGTTCTCAAAGGCTAGACTGGGGTGGTATCGCTGCATACGCGCTGGTAATGGTTTGGGTTTTTTTTTTTTACATTTTATTGTGTTCTCTTTTTAATTCTTTTTTTTTTTTTTCAAAGGATCTGCTTTTTGTGATCTCAAAGTGAAATGCTTTTAAATTCTTTACTGAGCTTCCTAAAAAAAATCAAGTACTGCGTTTTTTGTGCTACAGATCTCAAGACGTAGATTTCTTATCTGGATATAAAGAATGCTTTTGCTTACTGGTGAGTTACAGTTTTTAATATTGAATTAATAAATCTATACATGAATTTTTTTCTTTTGTTTTGGTAGATCCTTCAGATTGTTGTCTCTAATCGAGGAAACATTGATTGGAAACTACTCATTCAGAAAATTAAAAGGTACCACATGTTTTGTTTGGGTGTTTAAATGAGGGAAAATCAGGGAGGATTTAGAATGTTTTATTTAACCTCTCTATGGTTGATATTTTATCCTTAAGCCTACGCTGATCATTGTCTATAGCATGTATGATTTGCCTTGCAGAGAATACCATTATCCAAGGCTGTTTTGATTCTAAGATGTCTAAAGAATTGTGTTTTTTGTCTGTGTTGCAAGTTGTTAGCAAATATCAATATTTCTGGCTTATTTGGGGATTTCTATCATTGTAACAACTTTAAAAATGTCCAAAATTCTCTCCTAATAAAAAATTCAATAACTTGAATTTAAGAGAAATATGCCAAGTAATGATTTTATCTGAAGGAATCTTGCTATTAAGTGATATTTTTTAAATGGCTAAATGAAATGGCTTGCCCTTCCCAGGTGGAATGAGCGCTAGAGACTCCCAGGAATGACTCAGTATTGTTGGGTTTTGCGAATGAAGTATTTTAACTTCTTCACTGATGATTTAGTCTTTAGTACTGCATTATTTTAAAGGCTGAGGTTGTTCATTATTTAAAGAACTGATTTTATATGTTTTATTTAGCATTGACAGCATAAGAAAGTAATCCTTCATCTTGTCATTAAAGCAGTTGAATCATTGGTCCTGGGCCTTATGTCTTCCATTAAAAATATGAATTTTCAAATTCAGCATCAGGATATATATTGATTGGAGATACCAATTATGGGTATTACCTTTTCCTTAATTCTTTAAGATGAGCTTTACTTGAATGTATATTCACGTTGATAAAACCAGTGTTTGTAATTTGCCTTTTAAAAAAATGGAAGACATTTTCTGCCTTGCTGAGATCAATACATCTTTTAAGTCTTTCCTTGGTATTCACATAGGATTTCTCCATAAGACTTACCAGTCCAAAATATTTTTTAAAGGAAGGTTCTTTTTTTAAATGTACTTAAAAATGGCTAATGTTTAACTACTGATGTTGAAATACCAGAAGTATGCAGGTGTACACCTGTGACTGTGAATATTTGTGGCAGTTGAAGGAGATAAATGTCCTTGTTTAATTTTCTCTGCAGTGTGTAATTATGAGAACTTTATTAATTCCATAGTCACTTATTAAGAGCCTTGATGCTGTGGGTAGTTATTGTGGGAGAGAGGAAAGGGCAGATGCCACTTGTCAACCCCTTCCAGAGTGTAGGCACCATCACAATATTTTTGCACAGAAGAATGAATTCATTAAAATAAATCAATGTGTTCTAAAGAAAGGAAATTGCATTATTTCAAATAGTGAACAAAATCTAATAGACTTGTCTCAGAAATATATGAAATAGATTGTATTTTTTCCTCAGAAATTTCTCAGTGGAATCATGTATGAAATACCCAACCAGGACTGACTATTCCTCCTGGATATTGTAAAACCCTTAGGGCCATTCTCTCTTTGTTGGTTTCAATCAGAGTGAGTGAAAACATCTCATATTTGGTGAAAAAAGAATCTATCTGGTATTTGCCCATCTAACTAAATGTCTACAGTTTATATTTCAAGTGAGAATCTGTTTCCTGATCTTCAGACTCTTTTAGTTACTCACTATATTAATTTTGAACTTTGGGGTATTTACGTGAATTAAAAAAGGTTGAAGCTACTATTTAACCACTAAAAAAATGTATTCATTATATTGTCAATAGGCATTAATCAGCCCTGTTTCGATTTTTATCTGTGTATTGGAGAGGTGGTGTATTACCTCACAAACCCTCATAGATTCTTATATCTTCTAGAACCATTTTAAAATTCATCTTGGGGTATGTTGATAGATTTTGGGTAGTAAATCAAAGTTTATTCAAATAGTCTGTTACACTGTCAAATCAAAATGGAATTTGGCTATTGGACACTAAGAGAGTCAGGGACCTGTATCACGGTTTTTCTAATCAATATCATCTTGACGTGAGTTAATCCCTTTCCTGATTTGTTTTTCACTCGTATCTTCAACATGTAGAATAGTCCCTGGACCACAGCAGAAATTCAATAAATATTTATTTAATTATGTGATGGATAAATGACTCGTCAATATTTTCTCCCGTTACTTTTTTGTTCTCGTTTTTCATGAGATAACAGACTATAAAACAGACATTTTGTACTTTTTTTTCAGTTACCCCTAAAATTAATCAAAATTCATTAAATAATCAATGCCAGGTAGAAAATCAGGCAAACCATATGTAAAAAATTTCTTCAGGCTATATGCAAAAGTATTTTTTTTTCTGGTTTAAGGTTAAGATGGAAAGAATTTTTGAAATGTCCCTTTTCACTTTCACTAGCTAGGGTGCTAAACTGCAGCATGAGTTTTGCTTTATGGGTGCTTCCTAAATACTATTTCCAGGTTTGGCATTATTTACTGCTCTTCATGTCTTCAGCCAGAATTTTGCTGCCACAGACAGGGGTTGAGGGGGGATGCTCACTCTCTCTCAATGTAATACTAAGAATGATGTCATAATCTTCTTAAATGCTTGCTTGCTTATTAAGGACTACTAAGTATGACATCACTTTATATATATATATATATATATATACGCTTACATACGTGTATATAATCTGTAAGGAAAATTCTAGAAACATAATAGCTTTCAGTTCAGTTCAGTTCAGTCACTCAGTCGTGTCCGACTCTTTGCAACCCCATGAATCGCAGCACGCCAGGCCTCCCTGTTCATCACCATCTCCCAAGTTCACTCAGACTCGCGTCCATCGAGTCCGTGATGCCATCCAGCCATTCATCCTCGGTCATCCCCTTCTCCTCCTGTCCACAATCCCTCCCAGCATCAGACTCTTTTCCAATGAGTCAACTCTTCTCATGAGGTGGCCAAAGTATTGGAGTTTCAGCTTTAGCATCATTCCTTCCAAAGAAATCCCAGGGTTGATCTCCTTCAGAATGGACTGGTTGGATCTCCTCGCAGTCCAAGGGACTCTTAAGAGTCTTCTCCAACACCACAGTTCAAAAGCATCAATTCTGTGGTGCTCAGCCTTCTTCACAGTCCAACTCTTACATCCATACATGACCACAGGAAAAGCCATAGCCTTGACTAGACGGACCTTAGTCAGCAAAGTAATGTCTCTGCTTTTGAATATGCTATCTAGGTTGGTCATAACTTTCCTTCCAAGGAGTAAGCGTCTTCTAATTTCATGGCTGCAGTCACTTATTTTTATTAGTAAAACTATAATTTTTGTTATTAACTATGTGTTAGATAATATCGTAAGCCTTTAAGGTATGTTATTACATTTTAACTCTCTCTCCAACTCTGGGAGTTGGGTATGGTCTCCATGTTATGAATGAACCGAGATTCCAGTTGGGTAATCAACACGAGTCTGGCCCAAAGTCCTTCATATTAACCACAGAATGCTTCATTTCTTTCTGGTAGATTTTTTGACTCATAATCGTTATTTTAATATTTTAGTATGCACACAAAATATATGTTACTGAAATAAGGTTAAAAGAATATCCTTGTAGATTCTTGTTTTTATATATTAGGTAGGAGTGAATGCATCTTCACGTACTTCACTCTAATGTTCAAACTCTGATATATTTTCTATTTTTAATATATATTTTATACTTAACCTGAGGATTTTTATTCTTGGAGGATGTCAGATAAATTAGAGAATTTTGAAATAAATGCATAAAGCATCTCCTATGTCATTACAGTGAAGTCATATTACTGAATTGCATCATCTATATAAGAAAATCAGCCAGAAAAATTCAAGTACTAAATAGTATAACTGATTCCGTATCTTGCAAAGGCTCTTTTTAATTGAAATAATAGTAGAAGTTTCAAATGGCCAAAACAGGTAAACAAGCAGGGAACAGTATGAAGATACCACACTCAACCTTAAATTACAGTTCAACCCAGAGAAATACCTGAGGACACTTATAATTACACAGATATGCATTAGGATACTGTCCTCGGAAAGTATGCAACAGAACACCTTTTGAGCTCAGTCGGGTGCAGCAGATTAAACCCAGAAAGTAGCATCCAGGCTCATTAGTACCATCAGAGACATATGAATAATTTCTTAAGGGACTTTATTACAGGGCAGGATTGCTAACAGTTGAGCAGAGATACAACAGTGGAGGATGACTTTTGAGGTGGAGCTTAGGGATGAATGGATGTATTCAAGGGAGAGATAATGCCTAGAGGAGCTCCAGAAAGAACAAACAAACGTAGCAAAGGGACCAGAGAAAGTGAACATGCAAGGAACACACAGATTGATCTCATTTATATTCTAGAATGCAGGGCAGAAGAAGGGGAATCTTGGAAGATAAGGACGGAAATGTATATGAATACTGTTAGGTTGTACCACACAAAAGGCCTAGTATTTTACTCTTTTTGGCTACAAAATAAAAATTTCATTCAGCTCAATCAAATACATTGAAAAATGACTGTAAGTACCAAGTCGAGGAAATGTTTTCAGTATTCACTGAAAAGCTATGGACTATGTTTTGAAAAAGAGACCACAATGACCTGCACTATATTTTCAGAGGACTTACTTTATAGCTCTGTATATGACAGGGTTGTGTGTGAGAACATACTGAAGAAAGCATCACTTTGGAAGCTGTCATGGGATAATCCAGGAAAAAATAAAAGCTCCAAGAGAGTGTTGACAGTGGGCATTAAAAAAAGAGGTCATGAAAATGAAAGATGTTTCTGGGCTCAGATTCATACACTGAGTATAGCAAAGCCTGGATTGGTAGGAGGAGTGAAAAGCAAAAGGATTCATGGTAACTCTACCATTTGAATTCGACAACCGGAAAAATAAGGGGAGAAAGGTAGGTAAGAGCTGTTTGCGGAAAGAGCTTTCCTTTTATTTTTATTGCATCCCTAGTCTGTAACAGACAGTCTAGTACATAGTAGACAGCCAATACATGCTGACTGAATGATGAGAGAGTGAATATGGAGAGGCCAGCTTAGGCCATGAAGGTGGAGGTGGGTGGACTGGTCCAGTAAATTGAAGGACATGTAGATCCAAAGCTGAGAAGATAAATCAGGGAAGTAGGATGTGAATGACATTGTCAGGAAAGATAAGAAGAGGGCCAGAGAGGGAACTCTTGACAGCATTCACATTTAGGATACAGAATGAGGGATGGAATGACAAAATTAAAGGGAGTTTTTTGGGTTTTTTAAGCAAAGTAAAAAGACAGTTGAACTAATAAAAAACAAGGCTAAAGTGCAAATTCTTCAGAGAAACTGAAGAATGAAAATAAAAGACTGCTGAANGGGAACTCTTGACAGCATTCACATTTAGGATACAGAATGAGGGATGGAATGACAAAATTAAAGGGAGTTTTTTGGGTTTTTTAAGCAAAGTAAAAAGACAGTTGAACTAATAAAAAACAAGGCTAAAGTGCAAATTCTTCAGAGAAACTGAAGAATGAAAATAAAAGACTGCTGAACTTACTATTTCAAGTTATGTTTTCTATTATAGAAAGCAATAAATCCGTGTTTTCTAAAATTTAGAAGAGTATAAAGAAGGAAATAGTAGCCATCCATAATTACACAAGCCAGAGATTATGGTTGACACTTTCCTAACCTTTTAGCTTATTTCTTTTCATCTGCTGTATTTACATTTACGTAATGATGTGAGTCTGAGTGAATTCCGAGAGTTGGTGATGGACCCGGAGGCTTGGCATGCTGCGATTCATGGGGTCGCGAGCGACTTAGCGACTGAACTGAACTGAACTGAATGAGGATTAGAACAATACAGTTTGAAACCTGCATGTTTTCGCAGTCATCTCACCACATTTTTCCACCTGCATAATATTCTATCCCATAGACATTGAACACATTTATTCCCCATTGTTCTTAATTTTTCACTGACATCGCAATTCTGCAGTAGGATACTTTGTATATCCCGCTTACAGGATATTTCAAGTGATTTCCAGTGGATATTTCCTAACAGCAGAATCACTGTATTCTAAATTGTCAAATTCCTGGTCAGATATAATTTGCCAGTTTCAAAATTAGCCCCAGCTTTACTCCAAGAAAAGGAATCTAAAATTACATTAGCACCTGCCATGTGCCAGCCTCTGTGGCAGGCAGTTTAATTATCACAGTGACTCCAGTGTAGATTCTTAGATATCCACTTAGAAAATGAAGGGCAGGGACTAAGGACAACCACACAGGTTTAGCACCAACTTTGAATTGGGTCTGACTCAGACCAATCAAACTGTTGGGACAGAAGCAAGATCTGGAGAAGAGGATAAGTAAATAAGGATATGAAAGTAATAGAAAACATGCTTAAGAAGACCAGGGTTCAAAGGAAAGAGAATAGAATATATAAGGCCTGGAGGCTGGTGACTTCCCCCTCCTCTTACTGACAGGGGAAGTCCTAAACTGAAAGGAGGGGGAGATAGAGATAGCGGGGTGAGGCGGAGGGAGGATGCTATGCTTGGAAACAGAAGGACACATTTAAGGAGCAGGGTCTTAGTGGAAAGGAGATAGAGAGCATAGACAAGGATATGGCCTTGGTAGGCAAAATTCATCTTCCCTACAGATGAAAATGGAGCAGAAGAAAGTGAGAGTTTCTAGTGGTAAAGGGAAGATATGGGGACCTTACATATCATCCAGACTTTATCTCAGACTGGAGGAAAATTTACATATTCATTCAGTGAATGTTTATTGAGCATCAATTTCATGCCCTTTTCCTGCCCTAGTGGAAGTTTCTTTCTAGACAGGGGAAATAATCAGTGGATAAGCAAAATTAAAGGATTACTGAGTCAGTCATATAGAGAATGGGTAATCAGGCATAAGAGTAAATACTGGGAGGTAAACTTCTCAAACTTTACAGCAGAGTCGAATCAACTGAGAATCTTATTAAAATAAAGATTCAAATCAGTGGGTCCAAGGAGGGGCCTGAGATTATATATTTTAACCAGCTCCCAGGTGATGTGGGGATTCCCAGGTGGCTCAATGGTAAAGAATCTGCCTACCAATGCAGGAGACATGGGTTTATTCCCAGGTCAGGAAGAAGATCCCCTAGAGTAGGGTATGGCAACCCACTCCAGTATTCTTGCCTGGAGAATCCCATGGACAGAGGAACCTAGTGGGCTACACTCCATGGGGTCTCAAAGGAATCAGACATGACTTAGTGACTAAACGACAGGTAATGTTGATGCTGCTGAACCGTGGACCATGCTTTGATTAGCAAGAGGTTAGATGGCAAATGTCCAGACACCCCCACCGCCCCCAAAAAACTTCAGAATAACTGGAGCTGTTATGAGCAAGTCAAATTTGAGTCCTCTTCGTGCAGTAGCACTGCAAACTTACAAGCCTCTTTGATGATGTAAGAGAGATTTGTTCCTTTTAACTTCTGAACTTTTTCAATTTCAGCCAGTTACTTTATGAAAGATCCATTAAACCAGTCCTAATGAGCTACTGACATTTCCTTCTTTCTGCCCATGCTCAATGCTGATTATGCTATATAATGAATTCTTGTGGCTCTGGTTTGGGGATGTGATTGCATATAACCCTGGGCTAGTTTCTTAATTCTAGTTCTGGTCCCTGCTTCATAATTTCTTTGGACTTTTAACCTCTTCTCTGCCTGAATGCTCAGCACCATCCTGGCCTGCTAGATTCTCTGATCCATTAGCACTTCACATCCCTTATGTTCCTCTGTGCCGAGCAGCAAAGCTTCCCAGTTTTCACATCCCATCTTCTTGCCAGCCATACCCTAACGAGTCTTGGAGGACTGTGCATAGTCACAGGAGGCTATTGAAGATAGTCTCTAATTTCAAGAATGCATATTTTTCCAACATAATCATCTCCCTTTGGAAGACTGTTTTGGTTGGTGACAGCAACCTGCATTCCTCTCAAGGAGGGATGCGTGTATTGATAGACAGTGTTTAGAGGGGCTGTGTTCACAAGAAGTCTTTACACACTCCATCTTGAGGGATGTTATCTTTCAGCCTCCACTGATAGGCTCTCGGTGCTCCCTTCTAGCTGCAGGAGCACAGGTGCCTTTACTTGTTTGACTCCTTGCACAGCACACTTTTCAGCTACGAAATAGTTAGGCAGGTTTAGTCACTAAGTTGTGTCTGAATTGCGACTCCGTGGACTATAGACCACCAGGCTCCTCTGTCCATGAGATTTCCCAGGCAAGAATACTGGAATGGGTTGCCATTTCCTTCTCCNTAGTCACTAAGTTGTGTCTGAATTGCGACTCCGTGGACTATAGACCACCAGGCTCCTCTGTCCATGAGATTTCCCAGGCAAGAATACTGGAATGGGTTGCCATTTCCTTCTCCAAAGGATCTTCCCAACCCAGGGCTGAACCCAGGTCTCCTGCGTTGCAGGCAGACTCTACCAACTGAACCACCAGGGAAGCCGCATGAAATAATTAAGAAAATAACAAATCAAGTAAATACAGCATTTCATTAAGAAAAAGAAAAATCTTGAGTGCCTATTAAACATTTGTGATGGCCTCATACTTACTAGCATTTTTTCTTTGCTTCAAAGGCTGTTTCTAAGTAAGTCATGCCATGACCAGATCTTTAGTAGACCTGTCACTGTCTTTCTGTAATTCAGTGCTTACTTTAACAGCCAAATAGGCAAGAGCAGTGCCACTAGTGGTTTTAAATTGGAAATTCCAGTGAAATATAAAATTTGTTTTCATATGAACAGAAATCAACTTAGAAAAATCTTTTCAAGGAGAAAACTTGGGGAAAATCCTTGAGGAAAGAGACCATGTCTTAAGACCTCTTATTGCTTCTTAGTCTTCCTTGCTGTCTACACAGAAAATGCCCTTAATAATATGTCAAATTGAAGCTAAGAAAATGAGCATGTATGTGAAACTCAAGTCTTTCTATAATGGACAGTATTGGTTTCCTGTGCATAATCAAACTGGGGTGGTAAAATTCCAGGTTCAAACACTATTTTATGCTCTTTTGTCATCCATTCAATTGATAAGAGTCTTGGGGTATACAGGATAATCTTTGGTGTTTCTGACACAAACTCCCCCTCTCCCACCCACCGCCCCCCTCCCAAGTCTGACTCAATCTTCAGTTTTTGTGGATTCCATCTGGATCTGCTTCAGATGGTTTGAATTAACCTTTCTTCAGATTCTCTCTGGTGTTAATGACTCTGGATTATGACCATTTAAAGCAGCGAAAGTACATTGATCCATGTCTGGCAATTGTTAAAGCAAAGCTACTTCATTTAACAGATTATGGCCAAAAGATACTACTTTGCATTGTGTAGCAACTTGGGAAATGATGTTTCTTTTCAGGAAGATCATAGGTTTTATTTACAAGGTGAATATTAGCGCTTAGTTTCCTTTAAAAATATTTTCCCTTTCACTGTTGAATTTTCTCATGGTAAGAGTTCATGGTTAGGTAGAGAGAATAAGGTGCAACACACAGGCATTTGGGATTCCTCTCACCAAGTGCCCAAGAGCAACTGGCTAAGACAGTTTTGACCATAGCCGCAGGTGGATTTGTGATATTCTAGAATCTTAAAATGCACAACTTCACTGCTGATACTTTAAATAATTGAGGACAGAAATTCCTAAAATGACTGACTTTCCAAGAATTTCACTGATACTCGAGGAAATATGAGATCTCACAATGAAAAAATTCAAACAAACACTCATGGTCCTGACTAATTCTTCTACTCTGGGCCACTGCGGTACTTTTCCACTATAAGATGGTAAATAGTCCAGTAAATCAAAGGGATATGATAATGTAATATACATAGTATATAGCTTAATATGTGCTTCATTTTTCTTTCTACTCTGTATGTTTTGCTCATAAAAAGACCCAGGATATAGGGATCATAAAATTGTTACATAATGTGACCAGCTAAGAGGTTGTATTTAGATCTTTTAAAAAATCAGTACATGAAGTCACTCAGTCGTGTCCGACTCTTTGCAATCCCCATGAACTGCAGCCTATCAGGCTCCTCCGTCCATGGGATTTTCCAGGCAAGAGTGCTGGAGTGGATTGCCATTTCCTTCTCCAGGGGATCTTTCACACCCAGGAATCGAACCTGGATCTCCCGCATTGCAGGCAGACGCTTTACCATCTGAGCCACCAGGGAAGCCTGACACAAAGCATTTACCAATACATGGCATCCCAAAACTCACAACAGTCTTTGGGGTGAGAATATCAGGTCTTGTTATATTTATTAATTACAGATGAGAAAACTGACGTTGGAAAAATGCAATGAGCTTCCCAAGTCAGTCCACTAAAAGACGGTGAAGGTGGAATCTTACCCTTTTTCTGTCCCCAAAACCTTTACTTCCTACTGCTCTGTAGCCAAAACAGAAAAATTAGTGGATTGTCCTAAACTTATACTCTTTTAATTATGCACTGACTTGACTGCTAAAATAAAAAGCCCATTCCAAGTTAGCTGTGACCTCCACTCAGTGGATTGCCCTGCCCTGCCAGAAGACTTCTGCCCTTTAGAATCCTGGATGAGCTTGGCATGGAGCTCAGTAAATATTAGTTATTTACTGAGTACTATTTACTAGCTATTTGCCGAGTATGTATTTAAATACTAGTTATTTATAAAAACAGTTATTACTGAAATGGTTTTAAACTTTTCAGTGTGAAAGGGAGAGAAGTCTAAATATATCACAGAATATGTAATTTATTTATTTAAAAAGCATGTGATGAAGGGATAAATGAATAAAAATTCATTGTTTAATTCTAAGTTTCACAGAATTTTAGTCAAGGGGTAGACAACTCAGCAAGAACTAAGATCACAAAGAAAATTATTAAAGTTTCAGAAAGTCACATCTATGTGATGTTTCATGGTGTTTCAACTTGACCAGACACTTTGAGCATCAAGGTCTATACTGACTCCTCCCCATCCCTTATTATGCTTGGCACACACTCTTCAATTTTTTAATTATATATTTTTAATCATATGTTGATTTCCCAGAATTTTTCCCTCATTCTCTGATTGATGCTTTTCTGTAATTCATTTTTGGAAGGAAGTTTATTTAAAGTATGGAATATTCTTTCACATCTCTCTCAGAAAGATACCTGTAAAGTTCTCTTTTGTTCCCTGAATCGTTTCTAGTTCTCCAGGAGTTACTTTTTAAAGTATTTTTCTTACTTATGGCACTGTTTTTTCTCAGATGTCTTGATTTGAAAGGTTTTTGTTTGTTTTAAATGAATGAAGAACTAGGCTGAGGATCTTAGGCAGCTAATTATAAGTTTCCTCTGCAGTTGTGCAGATCTGTATTCCCACTCACTGTGAAGGCTGACTGCAAGTTTGGGGCAAGTGAACAGAGTCTGTCAAGCGACAGACTCCCAGGAAGAGCATGGAGGTGGAACCAGTGAGTGAGCTGGTTAGGGTACCCACAGTTCCACAGTGGTGTTTCCGTTTTGCATGGATTTATGCATACCAGAACTGTTTGTAAGACTGTTCACCTGCTTTCATTAAAGACTAGTTTTTATTTTTACTGTAGGGGAGCAAAAGCATCTTCTGTCAGCTGAATATGTACTAGCAAAGGAGAAGAAGAGAAAGGATCTCAGTTGTTTCAATACATTTCTTAATGGATTGCATAATATTGGTTTCACAGCCCCCTTGGACTCTGTATTTTCAGCTTGGAGTTTCAAGTTTCCTTGGGATAGACATGAATTTCTAGCAGCAGTTTCCCTGGTGTTTTTTCTCTTTCTATCTCAGCCTACCTGCTTTCTGACGTCTAGAATATCTTCAAAATCTTGTTAGTTACATTATTTTTCAACATTTTTACCATTTTAAAGGAGGAACGGGATGTGCTGATTCTTCCCTCACTGATCATATTTAATTTTTCTTACTCTGAATTTTCACAACATCAGTATGTGTTTACATTGCACTTTTTTTGCACTAGTTACATTGTCCTGCTTTACTATTTACTAGCTAATAGAAATATTGTTTCCCTTTTGGGGGGCTTTTGTCTATAAAATAAAGGTGCTGTTTGATTTTCAGGGTTCAGATGGAATGTATAAAATATATCAAAAGTTATAAAGTGGAAAATAAATATAAGCTATCTTTGTTATGGATCCAGAGTAACAAATAAATCCAGACCTCCCTACCCAAAAGAAATTGCAAGGTGATACCCAGTAGATACTAGAACTAAAATGCTATATGCAATTCAAAAGAAGCAAAAGTTATGTGTTAGTAGCAATATTAATATAAGCAATTTTTCATGGATATTTTTTTTACCTAATGGAAAGACAAAGATAAAAGCAGATCAAGAATGTAAGTGGGTATAATATAGTTAAAATAAATGTAAATTTAGGTTTAGCATAGAATATACAACTTAATGTTATATGATCATTTTGGTTGGTAAAATTAAGAATGTGAATATTTAGGTAATAATGAATATAATACAGTACAGTTAATTAGCTGTCACAGAGATATTATTTCCTATGGGTTCAGCTCATTGAAGATTTTCTTCTCTCTCAGAGAGGTTGGGACTTGAAGCACCTAAGAAAAGGAAAAAAATTTTAATAACAATAACAGTAGAGTGGCTTAATTGTAAAAATTGAAAAAAGTTAAGACAAAATTAAATGTAGAAAGAAAGAGTCACAGCAAGCTTTGACATCAGCGTACTAGGAACCATTTGTGGAAAATTGATAAAAGGGGTGTTTTTTCCTAAATTATTAACACTTAAGCTCAGCATCTTATCGATAAACTTTATTATTAGAAACAAACTGAGAACACAGCAGACCGACAAAACGTATAATAATGTGAGATGTGCAGAGTGGGGCACACAGGGTGTGCTGTCTGACTGCCATTGATTCTCATTTTCCGCATGCAGTTATTACTCAAAAGTTCAATGTCTGTAGAGAATAAGTCACCAGCCACAGTTAAACGTTAATGGATCCAGTGACATAATTTAAATTCAAGGTCTCATTCAAAGGAATGTGAATAAAATGCATTTGTTTGGGTTTTTATGGCCACTATTAAAAGTAAAGGAAATGAAACCATAAACAACTATGTTCAAATATTGGCATAGCTGAATCGGCTTTGTGGGAGTCCAAAACCATAGTTATTGAAGGAGATGCTCTGTTTAACTTAGCCAGCCCATCTAGATTGTAGTTGAGGTTAAAAAATGTACTTGGCAACTTCGGCAAAATGCCGAGTGCTATTTCAAAGTGAGTTCATTTTGATGTGGTTCAGTTTTCTCTTGTTTTAAAAGCCTGATACAAGTTACACATTTTATTATTTTTTCCTAAGCCATACCTAAGGCTTTAGCTCATAATTAATGTGATACAGATTACTTTTGCTGTCAATATCAATTATTTCTTTCTTCCTCAATAATCATAGAACCCCAACATTTTAGATCACACAGCCATTCAGAATAGGACCCAGGATTCCAGTCTTGTGTATATGTCTAAATATATGACTAATTTCTGGCCAGTGAGATATGAACAAAAGTTGTTTGGGAAATAATTGCTTCAAAGGAAACAGTGCTCTACGTCACTCCTTCTTCCTTTCTGCTGGTGGGAATTCAGACCCAACGGCTAGACTTTCAGTCATCATTTGTATAACAACTTTGCAGTCATATTTACTTTCAAAGGCTCTGAAATGTCATTTTAGCAAGTATTGTTGTCTATATAAATAACGTTTTTATTAAAATTGTTACCTAAAATATAACAGTTCAATCAGTTACTAAGTCCCATCAGTTCTACTTCCTAAATATTTTTCAAATCCCTCCATTTTTCTATGCCCAAAGACTATTAGATAATCTCCCATCATCTCTGATCTTGACAACTGTGACTTCCTGCATCAGCACTTGCTCTATACAAGTCATTGTACACCTAGTAACTGGATGTATCTTATAAAAATCAATATAATCATGATATGCCTGTATTTAAAACCATAGTGTTCATAAGAATAGAGTCAGGAGTCTATAAAGGCCATTCATGATCTGTCCTCTTCCTGATTCTCTGGCTGGTCCTGAGTTTGTTGCCATGGGGTTATTGCACACATTTTTTTTTCTCTTGCCTGAAGCACTCATACCCTTCACTTCCCATTCCTCTTTTGTTTCCTCTGCCCCTCTGCTTACTCAAGTCCTGCTCATTAGTTAGGTCTCAGATGTTATGATTTAGACTTAAGCCGTTCCCCAGCCTCTGGACTAATTCAGGCCTGAGTATTGCATTCTCCCATAACACTCTACATTTCTCCCGCTTATATTTATCCACTTAATGCATATCTGACCCACAAGACTAGAACCTCCATGAGTGTCTCTCCCATTCCAGAACCCACTGAAAGAACCAGGACAGAGTATGTGCTCAAAGAACAATGTTAACTGACAGACTGATCCTTTATTTTCCTCCTTTTCCCTAAAAAGCTTAGCTAACTAACATGTGAACCAGAGTTTCACTTACCGAAACCCCATCCATTCTGAGTCATCCAAGCCATGTATGTGCTCTCTCCTTTTAATTATTTTTTCTCCTCTTATCCCTTTTTTAAAAGACTATTTTTTAAGAGCAGTTTTAGGTTTACAACAAAATTGAAAGGGAGGTACAGAGCTTTCCTATATAGGTCCCCCCCACTGCCCCACAAACACCCAGTTCCCCCATTTTCAGCTTACTAAAAAGTAGTATGCTTTTTAGTAAGGGGTGAATATTGACACACATAATCACCCAAGGTCCATAGTTTCATCCTTAAGGTTCACTGTTGGTGTTGTGCATTCAATGAGTTTGATAAATATATAATGATATATATGTATCATTATAGTATCACAGAGCATTGTCACAGCCCTAAAAAACCCTGTTCTCCATCTATTCATCTCCCCTTCCTACTAATAATTACTTTTCTTGAGATCATATACTAGACTTTAATTTCAGTTAGGTGTTTACAGAATTCTAAATTACTATGTGTGAACACATTATAGAAAATATGAAGCCTTAAAAAGATTTTTTTTTAAATAATAACACCCTCTATTTAAGAAGCTATTTATTATAATTCCTTCATCCCAACAGAGCAGAAATTTCTGGAGGCTATGGTTATTATTGCTTTTTGCAAGCAGAATGTCTGGCACATAGAAGGCGTTTAACAAATGCTAGGTTATAAAGTAGGGAAATAAGTACAGATTTTGAAGTTAGATACCCTTGGGTTCAAGTTCTGGACCTGGCCCTTATCAGCCTGAGAGATAGAACTCACCAACCCTCGGTTGTGTACAATAGGAATGACAATGGCAACCTCATTAGGGCATTGTAGAAATTAATGAAGATCACTTACATAGCAGAAGCTCTGTAATTGCTCATACTTGATTATTATGACTTTCCAAGTTTACATTTCTCCACCCCTTTCTTAACAGACACAGCAGATTCTCAGTAGTTTATGTTGTCGATGCTGTGACATAAATTTGCTGAAGACAAACCCTAACACTAAATAAAAGATAAGATTTACAAAAGGAGCAAGATTTACTCTGTGCCTCTCCTCTGTTCTGCCCACCCCACCAACACACAAAAAAGATACTGTCAGGTGAAAAGCAGCAAGACAAAAAGTGGAATTATTTTAAACCACCCAAGGTCACTAGAAAAGCCTGTAAATTCTATACATTCTAAATTATACCACCTGAGGCACTCTGCTCTTGAGAGAAGCTGGCTTGGGGAGATGTTAAGAGTTCCAGCTGTCTCCATTGAGGCTTATCTGCAATGCAGATTTTTCCAAGCCTTTCCTAGCTATTTCAGCCTCCAGACCTCTACCAGCTGCTCTCACTCCTCCCAGATGGCTTAATAGGATTTATCTGCTCTACAACCTGCTTCTGGGGTCATTCAGCACCAGAACCAGTTCTGGATAGATTTTTTTTTCCCTCCGAATCTGCAACAAAATCCCATACCAGTCTCCAGAATTGCCAGGGTCCTTTATTGCCTGATTCAAAGGAAGGTGACTTATTGAGTAATTATTTTCCACTCTGCCTCTGGCCTCATAGATGTGATCTTTTACAGGGGCTGACAGACAGAATCAAAAGTGACACATCTCCTTGTGGGGCCGGTGGAACCAAGACAACATGAGTGAGCTTGGAGGCTGGTGCCTAGAATTTGCAGGCTTTCCTAGGTGTTAGCTACGAGGGATTTTCTCATGGCTCAGTCGGTAAAGAATCTGCTGAGGATTCAATGCAGGAGACCTGGGTTCGATTCCTGGGTTGGGAAGATCCCCTGGAGAAGGAAGTGGTACTCCAGTATTCTTGCCTGTGAAATCCTATGGACAGAGGTGCCTGGTAGGCTGTAGTCCCTGAAGTCCCAAGAGTCAGACATGACTTAGCAACTAAACCACCATCCCCTAGGTGTTAGTAGGCTTCCCAGGCATCACTAGGGGTAAGGAACCCACCTACTAGTGCAGAGAAACACATACGATTCGTGGGTTCGACCCCTGTGGAGAAGGAAATGGCAGCCCACTCCAGCATTCTTGCCTGGAGAACTCCATGGACACAGGAGCCTGGTGGGCTGCAGTCCCCGGGGTCACAAAGAGTTGGAGAATGCTGAGCAAGCAGGTGTCAGTTCTGCGGGGGCTGACCTGATTGCAAGTGCTGCACTAGGCTTCTCTCAGGGCTCCATCAGTCAAGCCAGGATTGTGATTATGTAGCCCTTCCTGGAAGTTCAGGTTGTGCTTGATTTGCGTGCACAGGTTCATGCTCAATTTTTTTTATGACTAGCAAGCATATTGTTAAGAGACTAATAGTTCATGTCAGTTCGGGTTTATGCATCTGGGGGAATAGATTTCTCAACAGTAAGTTTCAATCATACTTGCCTCAGAGTTGTTATGAGGCATAAAGGTCACATGGATTGTGAAGTACCTTGCAAGATTGTGACATAGTTCAGTTCAGTCGCTCAGTCATGTCTGACGCTTTGCGACCCCATGGGTTGCAACACGCCAGGCCTCCCTGTCCATCATCAACTCCTGGAGTTTACCCAAGCTCATGTCCATTGAGTCAGTGATGCATCCAACCATCTCATCCTCTGTCGTCTGCTTCTCCTACTGCCTTCAGTCTTTCCCAGCATCAGGGTCTTTTCAAATCAGTCAGCTCTTTGCATAAAGTGGCCAAAGTATTGGAGTTTCAGCTTCAACAGCAGTCTTCCCAATGAACACTCAGGACTGAGCTCCTTTAGGATGGACTGGTTGGATCTCCTTTCAGTCCAAGGGACTCTCAGGAGTCTTCTCCAACAACATAGTTCAAAAGCATCAATTCTTCAGTGCTCAGTTTTCTTTATAGTCCAACTCTCAGGTCCATACATGACTACTGGAAAAACCATAGCCTTGACTAGAGTGACCTTTGTTGGCAAAGTAATGCCTCTGCTTTTTAATATGCTGTCTAGGTTGATCATAAATTTCCTTCTAGAGAGTAAGCGTCTTTTAATTTTATGGCTGCAGTCACCATTTGCAGTGATTTTGGAGCCCGAAAAAATAGAGTCTGCCACTGTTTCCACTGTTTCTCCATCTATTTGCCATGAAGTGATGGGACTGGATGTCACATTTTAATTTTTAAAGACTTAGGCTTTGTATCTATAAATTAAAATTAGGTTAGAAAACAGACCTCCTACTTAATGATATTTCTACTGCATGTTCTTAGTTATGGTCAATAAATGGAAGCTGGTATTCAGTTGTTTTTACTTGTATTTATAGTTAGTGACAGACACTAGTTATAGTTCATCAATTAATCTGTTCCAATTCTCTCTCTTGTTTTCTTTCTTTTATTTTTTGTCAAAATAATGTAGGATTTCATTTTTGGAACATTTTCCTAAAGAGTTATTCTTTGTTCTTTTTGGGTTTGACTCTATGTTTCATGTCAGGAAAATAAATTTTTGAATCTAGAGGGGAAATGCTATTTATTTTCATGAAATATTTAATATTCCTTCACATGTAAAATATTGTTTTTTAAAAATGTGAATAAATATTTATTATTTACAAGGATAATTTTATGGATTATATCCAAAATACGATGACCTTGTAAATTAATATGCTGTAGAGATCTGCTCCTGGGAGTTTCATTTTTTTATGTCTTTTCACCCATTTGTTGCTAATGACTTACCAAGTATGTAAATGAGAGAAACACTGATGTATTCTGGGTTTCGTCAAAAATGATTCTTAAGTTTCCTGCGAATCACTTCTGGAAGGTTTAGTCTCCTTTGACAGGAAATGCATTTTTCTGTTAAGACCTAGAAATAAGAAAGGATAAGTGATATTCAGCATCTTAGTCCCCTTTGAAAGAGTACTAATTATATTTTTTAAAATGAATTTTCATTTTCAAAGACAGTTTATATTTATAAACTAAAATTAAATTGTAAAACAGACTCTCTGCTTAATGGCATTTCAGGAAAGGGGTTGTTTACTTATGTGATGTGCATAAACTCTTCCAAGCTTTAAGATTCAGCTTCATAAATTCCTCTATTCACAGACATTTTGTGTGAAAAATCTCCAGAACTAATTTACACAACATTTTGCTCAAGCCTATAATGTTATTGTTGTTGTTCTAAACTACCAGTTGATCTTTTAAATTTAATCTAATCTGAAAGAAAATTGCCTGATATATCTAAAGCTTCAGTTTTCAGCTCAAATGAGGCTCAACTATATATTTGCTTTTTATATTCTCCCCCAAAATGAAACAAATCAACTCTCAGTTAAACAGAAAAAGTTGGCAGATTGCCTTTACAATTGAGGCTAAAAATGTTGTCTTTTAAAACAAATATAAAACTATTAAAAATGTTTATCTTCAAATTCATTTCAGTAGAATTAGTAAATACAAGAGGCAGTAGGCTACCCATGCGGTGACGAGCTAAATGCTGATGAAAACACTGCGCTTTATTTCACACGCTCCTCTTCAACTGGCCCAGAGTCACCTTGGCCTCCCTGAGCTGTCAGAAGATTAGCTTGGCCTCCCTGAGCTGTCAGAAGATTGAATCTTTCCTAAGCTCACTGGATCAGAACCCCAGCACTTTGAAGAGCTTCTGCAAATAGGGAGATTAATACAGAAGGCTTATTTTACTAGTATTGATAGTTAATATCTACTTCAATGAAAGTACATATTTACCGTGGCAATCTCTTTTAATGAGCTCGAAGAACAGGAACCAGCTCTCCTGACAATTGAAAGAGACAAAAAAGACTCAGGTTATTGTAAGAACCAGGTAGACTCTGAGCATGCCCAAACTGGACTCTTTCTCACCAAACTCAGGTTCAGCTGCTCGCCACCCACAGACCAATTGGAGAAGCAAGTGTCAGTAGAAAGTCAAAGTGTTTTAAAAAGAAAAGCTGGCATTCTGGGAAGAAGGTGGACCTGTGTCCAGAGACCAACTCTGAAGATTTTGCTCAACCACTGACAGTCTTTTTTTTTTTTTTTTTTGAACTTTCTATTTTGTATTAGGGTATAGCCGATTAACAAACAGTGTTGTGTGGCTTCAGGTAAACAGGGAAGGGCCTCAGCCACACATATACATGTATCCATTCTCCCCCAAACTCCCCTCCCACCCTCAGCTATGACAGTTTTTAAAGGAAAAAATCAGGAAAGGGAGGAATCTCAGTGAATCATGGAGGCAGGAGGTTGAGTTTTGCATCATTCTCCATTGTGTGCAAACGAGCTGACTCTCTCTTGAAATGCTATCTCACCCAAGTGATAAGCCTACAGGAATCTTAAGAGAGCTGCTGGGGCTAGAGAGCAGATCATTCTTTAACTACTTAATTCATTCTTAACTTCTTTTATCTTAAAAAAGGGTTGACAGGTTAGGCAAGGCGTGGTGTACATTTAGGAAAGCATAAGTCAGGATTTGGTTTCAGTTGCCTAGTGGTCTCATTTCCTATAATTATATTTTTAACATCAGAGAGGGGAAGAAATGGGTAAACAAGAAAGGGACTGAAAGACTGCTTTCATCTCTACCCCATTAGGATTTTCATTAAAGTGAAGAGCTGCTTATGGAGCTTGGTGCCAGTTCTCTGAAGTAAATATTGTTGTTGTTCAGTTCCTAAGTCGTCTCCAACTTTTTGGAACCCCATGGACTGCAGCACACCAGGCTTCCCAGTCCTTGACTGTCTCCTGGCGTTTGCTCAGATTCATGTTCATCGAGCCGGTGATGCCACCCAACCATCTCATCCTTTGTTGTCCCCTTCCCCTCCTGCCCTCAATCTTTCCCAGCATCAGGGTCTTTTCCAGTGAGTTGGCTCTTCACATCAGGTGGCCAAAGTATTGGACCTTCTGCTTCAGTGTCAGTCCTTCCAATGAATACCAGGGTTGATTTTCTTTAGTTTGCCTTGTTTGATCTCTTTGCTCTCCAAGGGGTCTAAACAGTCTTCTCCAGCACCACCACAGTTGGAAAGCATCAATTCTTCACCTCTCAGCTTGCTTTACATTCCAACTCTCATATCCATACATGACTACTGGAAAAACCATAGCTTTGACTATAAGTACCTTTGTCAGCAAAGGTCTCTGCTTTGTAATAAACTGTCTAGGTTTGTCATAGCTTTTCTCCCAAAGAGCAAGCGTCTTTTAGTTTTCTGGCTGCAGTTATCATCCACAGTGATTTTGGAGCCTAATAAAATAAAATCTGCCACTGTTTCCACTTTTTCCCCATCTGTTTGCCATGAAGCGATGGGACTAGATGCCACGATCTTAGTTTTTGAATGTTGAGTTTTAAGCTATGCTTTGCACTCTCATCTTTCACCCTTATCAAGAGACCCTTTATTTCCCCTTCACTTTCTACCATTAGGGTGGTTCAGTTCAGTTCAGTTGCTCAGTTCTGTCCGACTCTTTGTGACCCCATGGACTGCAGCATGCCTGGCCTCCCTGTCCATCACCAACTCCCGGAGTCCACCCAAACTCATGGCCATTGAGTCAGTGACGCCATCCAACCATCTCATGCTCTGTCGTCCCTTTCTCCTCTTGCACTCAATCTTTGCCAGCATCAGGGTCTTTTCAAATGAGTCAGCTCTTCACATCAGGTGGCCAAAGTACTGGAGTTTCAGCTTCAACATCAGTCCTTCCAATGAACACCCAGGACTGATCTCCTTTAGGATGGACTGGTTGGATCTCCTTGCAGTCCAAGGGACTCTCAGGGTCTTCTCCAACACCACAGTTGAAAGGCATCAATTCTTTGGTGCTCAACTTTCTTTATAGTTCAACTCTCATATCCATACCTGACTACCGGAAAAACCATGGCCTTGACTAGACAGACCTTTGTTGGCAAAGTAATGTCTCTGCTTTTTAATATGCTATTTAGGTTGGTCATAACTTTTCTTCCAAGGAGTAAGCGCCTTTTTATTTCATGGCTGCAGTCACCATCTGCAGTAATTTTGAAACCCAAAAAGATAAAATCTGCCAGAGTTTCCTCTGTTTCTCCATGTATTTGCCATGAAGTGATGGGACCAGATGCCATGATCTTTGTTTTCTGAATGTTGAGCTTTAAGCCAACCTTTTCACTCTCCTCTTTCACTTTCACTAAGAGGCTCTTTAGTTCTTCTTCACTTTCTGCTGTAAGGGTGGTGTCATCTGCATATCTGAGGTTATTGATATTTCTCCCGGCAGTCTGGATTCCAGCTTGTGCTTCTTCCAGCCCAGCGTTTCTCATGATGTACCCTGCATATAATTTAAATAAACAGGGTGACAATATACAGCCTTGACGTGCTCCTTTTCCTATTTGGAACCAGTCTGTTGTTCCATATCCTGTTCTAACTATTGCTTCCTGACCTGCATACAGATTTCTCAAGAGGCAGGTCAGGTGGTCTGGTATTCCCATCTCTTTCAGAATTTTCCACAGTTTATTGTGATCCACACAGTCAAAGGATTTGGCATAGTCAATAAAGCAGAAATAGATGTTTTTCTGGAACTCTCTTGCTTTTTTGATGATCCAGCAGATGTTCATCATTTGATCTCTGGTTCCTCTGCCTTTTCTAAAACCAGCTTGAACATCTGGAAGTTCATGGTTCACGTATTTCTAAAGCCTGGCTTGGAGAATTTTGAGCATTACTTTACTAGCGTGTGAGATGAGTGCAACTGTGTGGTAGTTTGGGCATTCTTTGGCATTGCCTTTCTTTGGGATTGGAATGAAAACTGACCTTTTCCAGTCCTGTGGCCACTGCTGAGTTTTCCAAATTTGCTGACATATTGAGTGCAGCACTTTGACAGCGTCATCTTCCCCATTCTATTGTTTTGCTCTATTTCTTTGCACTGATCGCCGAGGAAGGCTTTCTTATCTCTCCTTGCTATTGTTTGGAACTCTGCATTCAAATGGGTGTATCTTTCCTTTTCTCCTTTGCTTTTGGCTTCTCTTCTTGTCACAGCTATTTGTAAGGCTTCCTCAGACAGCCATTTTGCTTTTTTTTACATTTCTTTGTCTTGGGGATGGTCTTGATCCCTGTCTCCTTTATAATGTCACTAACTTCCGTCCATATCCGTCCATAATTCATCAGTCAGTCTCTATCAGATCTAGTTCCTTAAATCTATTTCTCACATCCACTGTATAATTGTTAGGGATTTGATTTAGGTCATATGAATGGTCTAGTGGTTTTTGCACTTTTTTTAAGTCTGAATTTAGCAATAAGGTGTTCATGATCTGAGCCACAGTCAGCTCCCAGTCTTGTTTTTGCTGACTGTATAGAGCTTCTCCATCTTTGGCTGCAAAGAATATAATCAATCTGATTTCAGTGTTGACCATCTGGTGATGTCCATGTGTAGAGTCTTTTCTTGTGTTGGAAGAGGGTGTTTTCTATGACCAGTGTGTTCCCTTTTCAGAACTCTATTAGTCTTTGCCCTGCTTCATCTTGTACTCCAAGGCCAAATTTGCCTGTTACTCCTGATGTTTCTTGACTTCCTACTGTTGCATTCTAGTCCCCTATAATGAAAAGTGCAACTTTTTGGGGTATTAATTCTAGAAGGCCAAGGCCAAATTTGCCTGTTACTCCTGATATTTCTTGACTTCGTACTGTTGCATTATCTAGTCCCCTATAATGAAAAGTGCATCTTTTTTGGGTGTTAATTTTAGAAAGTCTTGTATGTCTTCACAGAACATTCAACTTCAGCTTCTTCAGCATTACTGGTCAGGGCATAGACTTATTAGGGTAGTATCATCTGCATATCTGAGGTTGTTGATATTTCTCTCTGCAATCTTGGTTCTAGCTTTTGAGTCATCCATCTGGGCATTTTTTATGATTTACTTTGCATATAAGTTAAAAAAGCAGGGTGGCAAAACACAGCCTTGACATACTCCTTTCCCAGTTTTGAACCAGTCCATTGTTCCATATCTGGTTCTAATTGTTGTTTCTTGACCTGCATACAGTAAATATTACACATTGGAAATTTGCTACTAGATCTTCAAATAGCTTTGCAACATGCCCTGTTTTCTGGAAGTAGGAAGCAAAATGGCAAGAGATGCTTTGGTGACCACAAGGTGCTGGCAGCCCCAGGAGGAAGGCTAATGACTCAGACTGACATCTCAGTTCAAAAGTCCATAGCTTGAACTGAGACCATTTACAATAGAAACTGCTTAACCTTCCTTAGAAATCAAAGAAAAGCAAGACATCCTTAACAAAGAGGACCACTCACTATGCATAGCATTCTTTCACTCAGCCCTACCAGGAGTCCAAACAGCTTCAAGCATGGGACAAAAATAGTTGAGTAGGATTATTTATTCAGATCTTGGCTTCAGAACTGAGCTGAATAAGCAGTTGCTGGGCAGAATCAACCCCTTCATTTATTTAAGCTATTGTATAATATGGAAGTACAATCTGGCATGGCTATTATCATTTTTTTCTACTTAGCATGTTGCTCATGACAGATGCCCAAGGAGACTATGGCACTAATTGATAACAGAAAGAACTTGATCATCTCCAGTGTGACTTCATAGTTATTGTCTCATTTGATGTAGAAACTTATGGAAAGTGGGACTTAGCACAGACTATTGACCTTGTATGTATAGAAAGGGGAAGCAGGGCACAGAGAACATTCAAGGGCACATTTTCAAAGCTTTTCTGCTTGATGGTGGGCAGCTTCTTTTGCTCCTTGCTAATAGCTAAGTGGGGAGAAGCATTACCCCCACTCTTTAATCCCTCTATAACCATTTCTCATCTCTTGTACCATCTTTTATTTGACCACATAACAGAGGAGCCATAGTTTTATACATTTTTGACAGAATCTCTCAATTTTTGAAATAAATACAATACTATAAGAGAAAACTTCTTGTTAGTAACTGTCTCAATCTTTTAATCTGTGAAATAACCCACGGTTGCTGCCACTGGTTTCAAAATTGATTCTAACAATCTTAGGGGTGTGTGTGCTCAGGTGGAAAAAAAAAAAAGATTTGGAATGTTTGTATAATGCCAAGGTAAAACCACAAATGTCCTTCTTTTGCTGGAGAGAGAAGTGTGAAGTCGCCTGGGGGGACATGTTACACATTCCAGTGAGCTGAAGGTTCTGCCTTGCTGAGCTTTGGCAGGTCTCATGGTCTGCTGGAGGATTTTGTTTTGCATACTGTGTGCGTTCACTAGTCTGCAGTAATTTAGCTCTGAGAACCACTGGATCTTTGCAGCATTAAGGAGAGGTACCAAAATGAGGCTACCGATCAGGGTAGGGACCAAGACAGATGCACAGACTTGCAATGTTAGGATTATTGCATTTGTTCAATCGTAACTTCAATTTAGTATTGTTAGCAGATACTGAGGTGTTCATTAAATCTGTGCCCAGTGCCCTTGAAATAAGAATGCTGTACAAATCCTTGTCTTAATCTGCCCTAATCCAGATGAGCTAATTTGGTAGTTTGACCCTTGAGTTAAGTAAAATGACTATCACACAGGAAGTTCAGTACCCTAGCTACATAATCATAAACTGTAGCAAAAAAGAATTTTGATCTTAAGAATCTTACCAACATTCATTTTAATGATATATTTATTCTGTGGTATGAACATCCATAGTTAAAATATAATTGGAACTAAGAAAAGCGAGATCTTCTTCAGTGTGACTATCTTGCTCTCTCTCTCAGAAGCTTTTTGTCAAGGATTTCCATAAAATTGTCTGATATTTTACTGGAGTAACTTATAATGGCATTCTCTTTTATGGGATCTTCCTATATTGTGCAGGCAGGCAAGCTTTTAACGCTATGCACACAAATCTTGTTTGCAGGGAGAATTCTGCTAGGTTCTTTTATTGCTTAAGCAAAAATAACAAATAATTATCCTGCTATAAAAGAAAATACTGATAATTATAGTTTGCTAAGCATATTGTAGAAGGGGACAGGAAAGATAAAATGTTGGTGTCGGCAAATCCCAAAACAGAATACTTCTGCTACTGAAATAACTCCTGCATTTAATGGCCTCCCGACAGAAATGCTAGGAACTTAAAGGGCTGTTGACAAGACTATAGGGTTATGGTATATTATGCACAACCAAAGAGGTGGAGATTTTAAACATAATCAGGGATTTCCCACTATATTTTAGTTAGTACAGCAGAAATATACTAAGAGAGAATCCAAAAATGAATAAATAAGCTCTGAAAGAAGAAATATTTAGATAGAAGTAACCAAGCTGTTCTAGAAAACAGTTTTTTTAAATGCAGTTTTTTTCACCTGCTATTAATTAGTAGTTTTTTTCCACTAAACTATTTCAGTAATAATCCAGTATCTTAGTTTTGTATGACATTTAGACAGCATTTATTGAAATAGATTTAAAATTAGATCTTTTGCATTAAACATGTGACAAGGCCCTCATTAACTGACAATAATTGGTATCAGAGTAGGGGACATTTAATATAACTCGTCTTCAAACACAGATCAGATTTCATTAAAAGCATAGTAAAAAAAAAAAGTGTGAGGCAAGTTTTAATTTGAAAATGTAAAATTAGATGTTATAAGTTTACTATCATTCTTTATAGAAAGTTTTATAATTATAACAATATGCAGATTCTAAAAAAAAGGAATGAATCATATGTTTTTTGTTGTTGTTAAGATTCATTTCACCACAAATATTAGAAAATAGCTCATCCTTCATTTTCCATTTGACCTTTACAGTGTCTCCTTAAAAAGAGATGTTTTTATAAAAAGTTCAAGAGCTTAATCAATTTTTCATTTATTATAATATACAAATAATTATCTGCTAAAGTGAGCATTATGTCCTCATCCTTGTGGATTTTCTATTCTTCCCTGAGAAATTGATCTGATCATACCAGGTCTTCATTTTTTCCATAGTTTGTCTGTTACTTGACCATTTCTCTAACGTCATCTTCATGCTCTTCAAGAAATCCTGCATCTTTGCAAGACTTGGAATTTCAACTTGCAGTTGATGGTATTAAATTCAGGTTGCACTATCATACATTAACATCTTATACAGTCATCTGGGGATCAACTAAAGAACAAGACTTTGACCTTCTAAGAAGGGATAGAAGCTAGTGTTAACCAGAGAACAGATGGCTGTTCTTGGGCATACTCATTTTATAAATGTTCAGTTCATTAGTCCGTGACCAGTGTTCATGCTATGATGAGAGAATCGAATTGAAAAGAAATTTTCCAAATTGGGAAAATGGTCTTCCTAATGTAAAATCATATATCAAGCCTTTTCTTTAATAAAATATCCATTTGCTTAATACCATAACAGAGGGCCATTAGTAGTAAGTTGCTCAATCTTTCTGATTTCTGATTCTTTTGGAAAACTTATTTGAAAACTGTTTCTAAATACACGCCCAAGGGTAAAAAAAAAAAAAATACAGAAATATACAGAATTGCCTGGTATGACTACACCTATTTAGTATTCAGGCACAGAAAAAGGGCAGGTTTCCTCTTTGTAGTAACATGTGAAGAAAGAATAAAGAAATTGAAGAAGTGTTAAAAATACAGTAGATTCACTTTGTGCACCCACTGTAATCAGAAACTATTTAACAGGCATCCATCACTATTAGGTTGGGCATATAGATAATATCTAAAAAAATCTGTACAAACCCTTCTTTTGCTTTGATGACATCATTTTAAATATAATAAATTATTGACATTTGATAGTTGAGATCATGTCTATGAGTCATTTATTTTTGCATCTATGAGGCTGCCTTTCCTTTTTGAAGCTGAGTAACTGCATAATTAAATTGTCATTTAAAGAAGCAATAACCACAGCAGAAAGCCAAACGCTCGAGTGACTCAAATGGCATATGGTAAAGCAGGACCGATATTTGTATTTTAAGAGGAATCGACAGTAAACTTACAGCAATAATGATATTAAATGGATCATTTGCTGTTGTCTTCCTATTAAACTAAAGCAGAAATATTTGTTAACCTTAAGTGCATTTTGAAGTTGTTCTATTTTTAATGATCAGAAAAACGAATAGCATCTTATAGTTAGTATAATGAAATGACAACAAAACTCATCTAATCTCCAGCACACTTTGTGCTATATTATACATATTTATGGAGAAGGCAATGGCACCCCACTCCAGTACTCTTAACTGGAAAATCCCATGGAGAGAGGAGCCTGGTAGGCTACAGTCCATGAGGTCTCGAAGAGTCGGACACAACTGAGCGACTTCACTTTCACTTTCATGAATTGGAGAAGGAAATGGCAACCCACCCCACTGTTCTTACCTGGAGAATCCCAGGGATGGGGGAGCCTGGTGGGCTGCTGTCTGTGGGGTCGCACAGAGTCGGACACGACTGAAGCGACTTAGCAGCAGCAGCAGCAGCAGCAGCATACATATTTAAGGGACATTTCCAGTGGCCTTCTACTTTCAAGTAGAGTTAGGAAATATATAAACATTGGATACAATTTAACATTTAAAACATTTTCAAAGATTGAGGAATGTTCTGAATATTTTGTGGGTTTTTTTTCCTGCCACTATCATAAGAGATATATACTTAAATACAAGGAGAAATGACTGTTTCGTCCGCTAAGATAAGTTACTGAAGAGATAATGTGAAATTTGATCTTAGAGCCAGTGCATATCAAACAGACTTTGGAAACATTGTGAATTATTTCCTAGCTTTCAGTAGTCTCAATGAATATGGCTGCCTTACTCCTCCGGGTATGCTCCATTCTGGATCCTGACTAGTCTGGTACCTTTTTACTCCAGAATCCTCCAGAATCCTTATTCTGAAAGTCCCAGGCTGAAAGTTACTGCTTAAACCTGGTCCTGTTCCTAACTACGGCTTCTACCACCTTCTCATCCCCTTTGCTATCCAAACTCCTTTAACATGTCCACTCCACTTACTGCCTTGTTTATCTGTCCCATTCTCTTCTTAGCATTTCACAAAATGGTTCTCTTTTCACCCTACTACTTGCTGAAATGTTATTTTAGAGATCCCCTGTGTTAATCTTATTAAAATACTGAATGGTTGCCTCTTAGCCTTGATGCTGAATGACTTCCCTTTGTCACAGCAATGATACAGTAGAAAGAACACTGAAAGCTTGATTTCAATCTTGACTCTGCCACCCACAGATGATGGTGAGACCTCAGACACATTATAAAACATTATGAGATTATCAAAGATTAAATACTATACACGTACATAAGAGAACTATTCAGGGATACCATTTCTTCTTGAAATCTTCCTCTTCATTGGATTCTGCAATGCTAGCTTGTCTTGTTTCTTCATTATTGGCTTCACTAGCTTTTCTAACCCTGCCACCCTACCATTGGTCCATCCCAAGATGTTCATTTCACACATAGTTGATGAGCTCATCCACTTCGATTCAAGATTAATCTTCCTNCTTTAACATGTCCACTCCACTTACTGCCTTGTTTATCTGTCCCATTCTCTTCTTAGCATTTCACAAAATGGTTCTCTTTTCACCCTACTACTTGCTGAAATGTTATTTTAGAGATCCCCTGTGTTAATCTTATTAAAATACTGAATGGTTGCCTCTTAGCCTTGATGCTGAATGACTTCCCTTTGTCACAGCAATGATACAGTAGAAAGAACACTGAAAGCTTGATTTCAATCTTGACTCTGCCACCCACAGATGATGGTGAGACCTCAGACACATTATAAAACATTATGAGATTATCAAAGATTAAATACTATACACGTACATAAGAGAACTATTCAGGGATACCATTTCTTCTTGAAATCTTCTTCTTCATTGGATTCTGCAATGCTCGCTTGTCTTGTTTCTTCATTATTGGCTTCACTAGCTTTTCTAACCCTGCCACCCTACCATTGGTCCATCCCAAGATGTTCATTTCACACATAGTTGATGAGCTCATCCACTTCGATTCAAGATTAATCTTCCTGGAACACAAGTGATTTATAACATCTTACCTAAAACGTTCAATGAATCTCTATTACTATAGAACAAAGTCAGGGAGGGCGTTTCATGCATTTTTTGGGACAAGGTCTAGGTAGAGTATATAATTAAGTGTCTAATAATAGTATCAAAAGAAGTAATATTCAAAATGAATATTCTGAATGTTTTGTTCTATTATAGGAAGGATTTTCCACTGCTTAGGCTTAACTCTTTGAAAATAAATATCTTTAAAAATTAATATTTACTGAATTGTTTTAGTTTTTAATGTTAACACTGAATTAATGTAGCCACTGGGTCACTAATTTTTAATAATAGCTACATTGCAATATAACACACATATAAAATTGAATGTTTTAAATACATAATTCAGTGATTTTAGAGTTATGCAATCATCTAATTGTACTACTAACTAATTTTAGAACATATCTTCATCCCCATAGAAACCCCATACCTGTTAGCAGTCACTCCCCATTTCCACTTCCCGTATACCGTGTGTGTGTGCATGTGTGTGCGTGCACAACAGTGTGCTCACATGCTCACTCACTCAGTCATGTCTGACTCTTTGTGACCTCATGGACTATAGCCCACCAGGCTGCTCATCTATGTGATTTTCCCAGCAAGAATACTTGAGTGGTGGTGATTTCCTCCTCCAGGGGATCTACCCAAGAAATTGCTAATCTAATTTCTGTCTCTGGATTTGCCTCTTCTAGACAATTAATGTAAATAAAGTAATACAACATAGGCTTTTGTGAGAAACTTCTTTTACTCAGCATAGTATTTCCAGGGTCATCTGTGTTGTAGTAAGTATAAGTACTTATTGCTTTTCTAACTGCGTAACATTTCACCAAATGGATTTGCCTCATTTGGTTAATTCATTTTGTATTATTTGATGAGCATTTGATGTTGAATCACTGATTTTAGGAGGCTTCCCTGATAGTTCAGTTGGTAAAGAATCCACCTGCAATGCAGGAGACTCCAGTTCAAGTCCTGGATCAGGAAGATCTGATGGAGAAGGGATAGGCTACGCATTCCGGTATTTTTGGGTTTCCCTTGTGGCTCGACAAAAAAATGTTGTGAGTGTCTCACCTTCAGAATTTACTCAATGTTTGCTCTATGCTGGTTGGACACGACTGAGCGACTGAACTGAACTGAACTGAACTTGTGGCTCAGCTGGTAAAGAATCTGCCTGCAGTGCAGGAGACCTGGGTTCGATCCTTGGGTTGGGAAGATCCCCTGGAGAAGGGAAAGGCTACCCATTCCAGTATTCTGGCCTGGAGAATTCCATGGACTGTGTAGCCCATGGCGTCACAAAGAGTCGGACATGACTGAGCGACTTCACTGATTTTCAAAGCTGAAAGGGAGCCCAGTGATTATTTACTCAAATGTTCTCCTTTTATGCACCTGAAACTGAAGCTCAAGAGGTGCTCCTAGACCTTTATCTGGATACTTACTGTTTCTTATTATTTTAGATGCTAGGTTGATACAATACGATGCAAGCATTCATATTCTTTTACTCATTTGTCCATATGGTTAATAAATAGTCTTGGGGAACCAAGTCCTTATGGCCTGGGTAGCAAAAACAGTTATAATCCTTGTCCTCGTGAAGCTCACAGTTTAGTGGGGAATAAGCTGATGATCAAATAGTCACATAAATAAAAACAGAATTATTAACAGAACTGTGATAAGGGCTGTGTGGGCGAGATTCAGGAATTGACCTTATCCAGGAGGATAATTTAGCTGTGATCTTCAAATAAGTGATAATTAAACAGTCGTGTCACTCAGTCGTGTCTGACTGTTTGTGACCCTGTGGACTATACAGTCCATGGAATTCTCCAGGCCAGAATACTGGAGTGGGTAGTTGTTCCCTTCCCCAGGGGATCTTCCCAACCCAGGGATCAAACCCAGGTCTCCTACATTGCAGGTGGATTTTTTACCAGCTGAGTCACCAGGGAAGCCACATTCAATTTTAACCAGGTAAAGAGGGCAGAAAAGAGCATTCTAAGTGTAGTAAAAGAAAGTGTAAAGGCCTTGTGGCTATAGGAGCATGGTGTATTGGGGGTTGGGGTGGGGAGAGGGCAGGAACCAGTGTAACAGAGAACTGCGGGGAAGGGGAGCATGGTATAAAATGATGCTGGAGCTATAAGTAAAGCCAGGTACCCCAAGACAGGGAAATGGTTTTGGTCTTTTTCCTAAGTGCACTGGACTATTGAAGTATTTTAATCCCAAGGGTAATGCAAACAAAAAGACTGGGCATTGCCTACAGTTCTTTCCTACGGCTTTGATGCATTACAGAAGATCACGGTTGCTGGGTAATAATACATAGCTGTTTTGCCGAAACTTATGATAGAATTTAATGTGGTAGCATTTAATTTAAAGTTTGCTTTTATCAAATTCCATGTAATCTGAAGTAGAAACTTGTGTTCTTTTCATAGAATAGACAGCCTCCTTATTAGAATTTCCCAATTCAGTTTTGTAAGGAACTATTTTTTCTAACCCTCCTACAGAATAAGCAATCAAAACTACTTGAGAAGTAATAAATAGATATTTAAAGGTCACATTTATTTTTTCATTGCACAATAACCATGTTTTGGACTTGTAAAAATCTAGAGTGCAGAAATAGTTCTCTAAACAGCAAATGATTAATACCTAATTCTTCAACCTAAATGCTGTTAACTTGGTCGATTGCCTCCCAGGCAGTGTGTGAATAGAACCAGGAAGCTTTTGTACAAATGCAGGTCATGCCTGCATGCATGCTCAGTCACTTCAGTTATGTCCAATTCTGTGTGACCCCATGGACTGTAGCCTGCCAGTATGTCTACATGGATGTGAATCCAAAGCTTTCATTAAATTTTATACAGTCTATCAATGCACAAAAAGCTAAAAATCAACCTTTTTGAGAAGAGAAATAATCCATAAATTATTAGGGAAAATATTGGAATTTATTTTGTATCACTTATGGAAGTTAAAGCATCATAGTTTAAAAAAAACAACAATAACAGTATTAAGAGCAATCACTAAGCTAATATCTTGAGAACGATATCCTTACATTTTCAAAAATGATATAGTGATAGTCAAAATAATCCTGATTATGCCAATAGGTGGAGAAGGGAATGGCAACCCACTCCAGTGTTCTTGCCTAGAAAACTCCATGGTTAGAGCAGCCTGGAGGGCTACAGTCTATGGGGTGCTAAAGAGTTGGACTGGAGGAAATGGCAGCCCACTCCAGTATTCTTGCCCGGAGAATCCCATGGACAGAGGAGCCTGGCAGCCTTCAGTCTGTGGGGTCACAATTCGGACACGACTGAGCGACTAAGCACAGCACAGCACATGCTGATAGGATTAATTATTTATTACACAGCAGTTACTTGCAAACTGTGGTCCCGAGATCACCCTCTTAGGAATCATATTTAGCACTTAGGAAGGGTATAGATCCTGGAGCTATGCCAGACCTCTGGAATCAGACTCCCTAGAGTAGAAGCCGAGAGTCTGACTTTTTAACTAGGATACCAGGTGATGGTAATGTCTAACCACGTTTGTAAAGTGTTAAAAAAAATACTAAATAGCAACACCTTTTCTCTGTTTTGATAAACCAGCCTTACCCAATTCATTGGGCTTCCCTGGCGGCTCAGTCGGTAAAGAACACACCTGCAGTGGTGGAGACAGCCTGCAGTGCTGGAGACCTGGGTTCGATTCCTGGGTTGGGAAGATCCCTTGGAGAAGGAAACGGTGATCTACTCCAGTATTCTCTTCTAGAGAATCCCATGGACAGAGGAGCCTGGCGGCCTTCAGTCCACGGGGTTGCAAGTGTCAGAAACAAATTAGTAACTAAACCATCACCACCAGCCAATTAATTAAGTTGGATAGTAGTGCTAGTACCACGTAACAAACACTAAATATGTGTCAGAAGCTGTCCCTAAGCTACCCCGAGTTCTTAAAAGCATTCTGCAGGGAAATATTAATAGACACCATCATCCACAATTTATAGGTGAATAAATTAAATGACTGGCTACAATAGAGGTCCTACTGGCTCCAAAGCCTTTGTTTTCACTCTGTCAAGCAACCTCTTGTTGTAACTGCTGTATTAGTGACCCACCTCAAGAATTATCCAGAAAAAAAGAAAATGAGTGGAGTTATATATGAATCTTACAGTCCCAGTTAACATCCACTGAAATCCATGGTCATCAACAATTAAGAATTGTAATGAACAGCATGTAACACATGAGGTTCTTTTGCTAAGTACAGTGTCTGACACATTTCTAAAAGAAGCTTCCAGAGGTAACACTTCATAGGTAGGGATAGTGTGAATATAAGAAATTTGCTTCCAGTTGTTACAATTTAACAAGCAGAGAATATAAAGGAAAAACCAAGAGTTACATTATGCAAAATGACACTAAAATCTACTAGTATGTTGTTCAGTCGCTAAGTCATGTCCAACTCTTTGGAGTTTGCTCAGATTCATGTCCATTGAGTCGGTGATTCTACCTAGCCATCTCATCCCCTGCCACCCCCTTCTCCCTTTGCCTGCATTCTTTCCCAGCATCAGGGTCTTTTCCAGTGAGTCGGCTCTTCGCATCAGGTGGCCAAGTCACCATCTAACAAAAAAAAAGAAAGTTCGTTGTAACCCAGTAAAGGTGCTGGAAGACATGTCTATGGGGCTTCTTTAAAACATGAGCTTTTACCAGGTTTTTGCCTAAGGTTGATGAGTCTGTGATATGTATGTGATATCACTTGAATTATGCCTTGTTTCATTCAACACTTTCATTGGACACTAATAATGAAATTACTCAAATTTTTAAAATCTTGACAATCATTTATTTTATAAGCTTTTATATGAGAAGAGTCTAGATCTCTTTGCTAATAAATACAATTTAATCAACTCTTGAAATTTGGAGAATGACAAAAACCAAATTTTCTAATTATTCTAGTGCCAATTTTTGAAATGTTTGCCTTTCTGTTATGAAATCATCAGATTAAGAAATTTATTATGACTTTAAGGAAGCTTTCTTATAATGACAGGATTTATTTGAAGATATCTTCACAGATTATTTCTTTGGGGGAAAGAATTTTAATTATTTAAGAGAAATTACTGTTTGTTTGGATAATGTTCAAAACTAATTCTCTGGGAAACTGGAAACCAGAAATTTCCCCTGGGGCTGATATGACTGGGCTTATCACCCATCTTATAATGATATAAATACTATTCCTTTTGGTCCCATGGGAAACTTGGCTCTTCAGTAGCCATCTAGAGAAAATACTATGTTAAATTAATGAGAGAACTATTCAGTACACACTTATATTTACACTGGAACTTTAGAAAATGTTAGGTGATGCTACAGTCAGTACAATGTTCAAGAACATGGAGAGAAATGAAAGATCTTTTGTGATTAATGCCTCCTTTAAGGCATTAAAACATCATTTCCAAGTTTCCAAGGGACTCTTTTTTTAATTAATTTTTATTGGAGTTTAGTTTCTTTACAATGTTTCTGTTGTACAGAAAACTGAATCAGCTGTACATATACATATTTCCCCTCTCTTTTGGACTTCCCTCCCCTTCGAGTTATCACAGTGCATTAAGTAAAGTTGCCTGTACTATACAGTATATTCTCATTAGTTATATATACTTCAAGTTTTTGTTTATTTGTTTTCGGCTGTGCTGGGTCTTTGTTGCTGTCTAGTTGTTTCTCTCCAGTTGTGGCATTGCCTTATCGTGGTGGCCTCTGTTGTTGTAGAGCATAGACTCTAGAGCTCGCAGGCTGCAGTAGGTGTGGTACACAAGCTTAGTTGCCCTGCAGCATGTGGGATCTTCATGGACCAAGGATGAACTGGTGTCCCCTGCATAAAGAGGCAGATTCTTAACCACTGGACCACCAGAGAAGTCCAGTTATATACTTTATACATAGTATCAATTGTGTGAAAGTAAAAGTCGCTCAGTCCTGTCCAACTCTTTGTGACCCCATGGACTATACATACAGTCCATGGAATTCTCTAGGTCAGAATACTAGAGTGGGTAGCCTTTCCCTTCTCAGGGGATCTTCCCAACGCAGGGATCAAAGACATGTCTCCCACATTGCAGGGGGATTCTTCAACAGCAGAGCCACAAGGGAGGCCCACATCAATAGTGTATATGTGTCAATCCCAATCTCCCAATTCCTTCCCCGACACTTTCCCCCTTGGTGTAGGACAGTGAAGCTTGTATTAATAACTTCCTTCTAACACTTATAAAGTTCGTTATTTTTTGCTCTTGCAATGGAAATATATGTTTTCATACAAACAGTTTAATAAAAATCTGTATTTCAGATTTTGTTTGTTGTTGTTTAGTTGCCAAGCCATGCCCAACTCCTTGAGACCCTGTGGACCTGCCAAGCCCCTCTGTCTGTAGGATTTCCCAGGCAAGAAGACTGGAGTGGATTGCCATTTTCCTCTCTAGGATTTCAGAGTTTAGGGTTATTCTAAAGTTATATATGGATCTAATGAGTCTTCACTCCTTCCTGTCTATGCTCTACTGTAATAGCTATCAGTGAATTTCTGGAGGCTATTGGTAAGATTATCTTCCACTGGATCAGGGTCTGATCCCCCTCTGTGGTCACTAGGAGATCACCAAAGAACCAGGGAGAGTAGTTGAAGAGCTCAGAACAGACTTACTGTGTGGAGGGAAAGTAGCAAGTTCATGCTGACCATATAGAGCATCCAAAATGTGAGACAGTCCAGGTTCGATGCATGATACAGGATGCTTGGGGCTGGTGCACTGGGATGACCCAGAGAGATGATACGGGGAGGGAGGTGGGAGGGGTTTCAGGTTGGGGAACACATGTATACCCGTGGCAGATTCATGTTGATGTATAGCAAAATCAATACAATATTGTAAAGTTTAAAAAAAAAAAGACAAAGAGGAGATCAAACGTGGCTTCTACTGTCTCTCTTAACTGTTTTTACTCTTGTTTTCCTTAAAGTTTTCTTTTAGCTGAATGACTTTCAGTTTGACATTACATTTAGCTGAATGACTTTCAGTTTGACATTACATTGAAACTAGGATGGATGTAAGATGGGAAAAATAAAATCATCAACAGATTAACTATCCACTATCCTGTAGGATCTGTACTCCTTCACTAATAAGGTACTTTTAAAAGCCCTTAAAGTCAATACTCGGCTAAAGATGATATAAAGCCCATCCAGGGGCACTCACAGGACAGGCTGCTGGACTTCACTGTTTTAGGAAGATCCTTGGAGAAGGGTTGGTAAGTTGGCGTGTGGGGAGAGTAGCGTGGCACACAGAGTTAGCCCACCCTAGGCCTCCAAGATTTTTGTACTGTAATTATGGGAAGCCACATTTTTAAAAGACAATACATTTTTAAAAATTGGGAAGCCACATTTTTAAAAGATAATACATTTTTAAAAATTGTTTCATATTGGAGTATATTTGAGTAACAATGTTGTGTTAGTTTCATACGTACAGCAAAGTGATCCAGGTTAGTTTCATATGTACAGCCAAGTGATCCAGGTATACATTTTTAATGCTGCAATAATTTTGTTTAAAAATGGTTGCATATTCACTGGCCTACAGTAGTTTAAAAAACATTCTCAGAGTGTGAGGATAAAACTCTACCTCTGAAGCAAACTTTTGTGTCTGCAAATACCAAAGGTGGCTGATGTGATCCGGGGGAGCCCAGGGGAACCCAAACAAGGCATTGGCAGCCGTCACTTTTCCTGTGGAACAACCGTAATTAGAGCAGCTGGAATATTTGCCATCTCATTGGTTTATTTGCTTTTTTTAAAAAGCTTAGACTTTAGTCTTATTTTTATATTTTTTTAAAAATAAATCAGTCATGTATGGCTTGATTATAGATGTCAAGTGGCTGCTGGGAGCTTTAGGTAAGAGCCTTTCATGAGCACACAGTCCTCTGTTTCCCTGACGTCTGGCTCCAGCCCTGCTGTCCCTGTCTCTGTGCCCCTCCTCCTGTGTTGATTTCTCCCTTCTCCTCCCTCCATTCCAGCTGCCCTTCAACTCTGTGGTGTCTGTTTATTTACCTAAATCTTAGCCTCTTAAATAAAGCATAATAATAGAATACTCTTCTGAAAAGAGCAGAAAAGAGGGAATTACATGGCCACTGACAGAATAATAGAAGAGGTGGAGAAAACATTTTAAAGAACTCCCTAGCAGAGGATCCGTTTCCTCCTTTGCCTCCTATTTATAGGAAGGCAACCTCCCCACTCCTTTATTACTAGTAGCTCCAGGCCAAGTCTTCCCTTTTTGGTGAAATCTTAACGCTCTGTCCTTGTGTGTTTTAATATTTTTAAGATTACTGTTGGGATATATCTTGCATACACAAATACTGTTATAGAATTTCCAGAACACTCAGGAATGCTAATATAGTGGATTCAGGTGCATTTCAGGGCTAGCTTTTATTTTGATATATTTTCTCAGCAAGTAAGTCATATTCTCACTCCATTAAGAAATCTTGGCTTTTTCAAATGGGTCATTACTGGCAATTTCTATAGTAATAAAATGTTGGCTGCCACTGTTCAGAAAATAACTTGAGAAGGAAGAGGAGAGATTTCAAATGAGCCTTACAGAAGGGGGAGGGGTGGGTGCCCACTGAGGCCCCACTGTGCTGATTAAATTCTCCTGGGTTGCCTCTTAAACAGTATGCAGCAGAAGATGAAAACCCTGAACCAGCTGGAGATCACCCTTAATTGTAAACTCCACCCCAAGACGCCAGTCAGCTGATGAAATCCCTCTGCTTTCAGAGCTTTAGCTCTTCGGGCAAAAAGTAGATTTGCCAGAATTTCATTTTTCCGGTCAGATGACTGGAGAATAGCGTATATTTTCCCTCTCTGGTGGAGCCTCTTTTAGAAAAGAGACATTTAGCAATGTACGTCTTTTCAAATGATACAGCAGTCAAGAATGTCATCCTCAGAGAACGAGAGCTCAAGCAACGAACATCATCAGTTGACTGAATTCTTATTTCTTTAGGCCACAGCTGGAATTTGCGTGCTCACAGTGACCCCCAAAAATAGCCTGGTGCTCTGTCACTCAGTTCAGCCAAATGCTTTCCTGGTGTGCTGCTGTAGGTTGACAGTTTGCTCCCAGCAGGTGAAATTGGGGCTGTTAGTGAATGAGATGCCTTCTTTATCGAGCACTATCTTTCCCAAAGACATCCTGTGTCCTAAGAACTTATGAAAGGAATTTGGCAGCCAAGCGAAAAAGAGAAGAGTTGAAGCTAAGAAATTGCACATCAGCATGAACTTTATACAAGCTAATAAGTAATATCTGCACACGTGTATGTAGTTGTGCTAAGTGGTGAATAAATAGTATCTGAAGGCTGACATTGACATATCACAGTAGTCAGTGCACTTTTCTACAGATGATTTTGTTTAATTCTTGCAGTAACTCTGTAAGGGAAATTGCATGGGTAATCTCCATTTTACTGATAATAAAACTGAGGGTTCAAAAAGTCAAAAGGTCTGCCCAGTAGTATGCAGCCAGTAGGTCATGGGCCAAGGTTCTAACACAGCTTCCATGTCCAAAATATGTGTTATTTTTATTTCAAAGATCTGATTTAACCAAGTTCTCATCAGAATGCTTAGGAAGATAACCTACTGTCATCGCTGCTGTCATTTTTTTTGTATATTCATTCTTTCAACATTTACTTATCACCCTTTTTCAAATCGGGAAAACAGTAAGCCAGGTGGAAAGGACTTTTCATTGCATAAAACAGAGAAATTCGTGTACACAAAATTAAAGTATTTTTTTGGAGTACATACCTCAATTTTTCAATTTCTTTGGATGAATATTTATTAAGAACTTGCTTCTAGACAGGAAGTATAGTAGTATAAAAGAGAATATATGCAAAATAAAATGGCCCCTGCCCACCTAGAGCTTACAGAGTAGTTGGGGTGGGGTGGGATGGGATGGGGTGGACTTTAAACAAATAGTACACAGTGCTGTTGATACGCTAAGGAAATAGAAGTGGAAATTGCTAATACCTCTTGGGACAATTTGATAATATGACAGCCTTGCTTGAAGTGCTTTGTATGTTCTTGTATGGCTTAATATATTTTGTCCTTCAGTTGCACTTGTTTTGATTTTAAAATACTATGAGAAGAAAAAGAATCCATATATTTGATAGGAACCAATGACTTCTAGAAATCAAGAGTGGCTCAGTGGCCTGGTGACTCACTGGTATAGAATCAACCTGCAATGCAGGAAATGAGGGTTCATTCCCTGAGTCGGAAAGATTCCCCCAGAGAAGGAAGTGGCAATCACTCCGATATTCTTGCCTGGGAAATCCCATGGATAGAAGAGCCTGGTGGTCTCCAGTCCATGAGACTGCAAAAGAGCAACAACTTCTAGTATTGAAATAAAGCAGAGAAAAGGGTGGCATGTGAATTTGTTTCCATTTCAATAAGCTGCAATTAACAACAGAAGGTGTGCATGCATACTAAGTTGCTTCAGTCTTGTCCACCTCTGTGCAACGCTATGGACTGTAGCCCATAAATCCCATGGATAGAAGAGCCTGGTGGTCTCCAGTCCATGAGACTGCAAAAGAGCAACAACTTCTAGTATTGAAATAAAGCAGAGAAAAGGGTGGCATGTGAATTTGTTTCCATTTCAATAAGCTGCAATTAACAACAGAAGGTGTGCATGCATACTAAGTTGCTTCAGTCTTGTCCACCTCTGTGCAACGCTATGGACTGTAGCCCACTAGACTCACTGTCCATGGAGTTCTCCAGGCAAGAATACTGTAGTGGGTTGCCATGCCCTCCTCCAGGGGATCTTCCCAACCCAGGGATCAAACTCAAGTCTCTTATGTCTCCTGCATTGGGAGGCAGGTTCTTTACCACTAGCGCCACCTGGGATAGTTCATATGAATGCCAAATAAGTGATAAAAACAGAACCAGGAACCAGTGGACAGAGACATTCTTGGAGGTGACTAGGAAGTATTCTTAGAAGAGAGAGCTGCAGTTCAACAAGGCGTTGCCAGACATAGAGGAAGTACGGAAAAGGGGAGCGGGAAAGAAGAGGACTTCACAGAAGAAAGGAAAAAAATACGAAGCTTGAATGAAAAGGGCATTTATTAGGTACAGCGTAACTAGTCTTAAGAAGATGTGAGGGCTTGTGGTGGTAGAAAATCGGAGATGAACTTTAAAAAGTACAGTCACAGTATGCAAGTCCTTGCAGCCCGGCCAAGAAACTTAGATTTTGTCGCTTTGACAGAAGAATTTTGAACCTGAGAGGGAAATCATGAAGTGACATCTGACATGATGAGTCTCATGGCAGCTTTGTTTCCTTGCTTCCGTCCCCAGACCCTTCTCTTTACACCACAGGAACCTGTGCATCTGCATTAACTTAATCGAACATTTTTAAAATGGTTGATGTTTGTATAAAATTAGAAACAAACAGATGGCTTTCTGTCAAGCAAAGAAGTGTTATTCAGATATATTCTGAGTTCTGAGCAGAAAACAATAGTGCAACACATCAGTAAATTAAAACACTGACATGGGTAGCCTCTTGATGCCTGAGGTTCTCTATATTCAGGGTCAATTCATATTAAGAAAACATTTTAAAAGATGAATATTTATATAACGAGTATATATCCAATCAAAGGCAGCATTTGTTAATTTAGCAAAATAAGATTTTAGCTGGTATCACTGAGCGTTATTTCTTGTCAACCCTTTTCAACAAGGAAGGAATCTAAAGATGGCCCTAAAATAGCCACTGGGTACCTCATCATGCCTTTTTCACTCTTGTGATGGAGAATTGTACTGCTTACCCAGTCTCCGTCTAACTTTCATGTTTCTCAGCCCCTTGCATTTGGCCAGAGCCCATGTGGTTGGTTCAGTCGGGAGGCTGTGAAAGGCAGTGATGAGTGTCATTTCCTTGCTGAAGCACTGAGGGGCCAGTGCACAGCCTTCCGGATGCCTTCCTCTCCTGGTGCAGTAATCTCAGATGCCATGAGTTAATTGAGCCACCAGAAGAATATACACGGTTTCCTGGGTCATCACCATGGAGTGAGATGGCCTGGAGAGTTACTCTGCTTACATCAGGATTTGCATGAATAGTTTATAAACCTTCATTCTCTAAAGACTCAGTGACTTAAACCTGACTTTTCTGACTAATCCAATCCTTTATCCTTCACCTATTTGTATCCTCTTTTTACTGCCCTGAATTATGTTGAGAGTCTTTGGACAAAACTAGCTAATTTCTGTTAAGTCATCTTAATGCAGTCTGCTAGTCCTTGGAAATAGCCTGAAATAGCAGGTCTGGGGATTAAAAGGGAGAATTCTGTCTATCTTACCTAGATTCTCTGGTTAGTTGGAGACTGTATGTTTTGAATAGGACTTATGTTAACTGTTCTTAGTTCTTTCAAGTGTATATTTTTAAGCATATTTCCTTTGCAGGAAACATAATGTTCTCCTAAAAGAACTTTGGCAGAAAAAAGATCCTTTCTCTGATCTGTTCAGCTAGCAGTGAGTTTGGTTCACTGTGACTTTCAGTTACTCGTGGATAATCAGTGATAATGAACTGCTTCTAAACCTTTAGGGGACAGAAATGGTTGAGTAGCATGTTGAACTAAATGGTTTATGTTGGTAGCTACTCTCCGTTTAAAGACCACTGGGTTGTGGATATTTTCCCAGCGGTACTGGCCATTTAGTTGAAATCTTGTTATCCTGGACAAGTGCACTGAAATACATGAACTGTTCAAAATCTCATAAACCATATTGATAGAGGTAGAGAACGATGTTAATATTAGTTTATTTGAAAGCTAACACTAGCTGATGAGGTTAAGCTTAGCCTGCAGAAACGCTTTTCAGGATTCCAGCAATCTCAAGCACCTCAGTGTTTAGGTTATCTGACAAAAGTCTGTCAAACCATGCAAAATAACCAAATGAAACTTAATGCTAGAATGTATTTCAAAGGTTAATGAAAAGTATGCTCTGGTCTAGCAATCCAGGAAAGATTTCATCATTATTTTATTGCTGAATGAAACGTGGATTCTTGTATCATTGGGAAAAGCACACCTTCAGAATCTCTGTGAGATTCTGAAAGTCAACATCAATTTATCATTCTAATTTCAACCCTATATGTGTTACATACCTTGCATATAAATATACCACAGCTAAATATATATTATATGCAGCCTAAGTGCACTATCTGCACATCCTATTTATCTGAATAACCTACCTGATAAAAGCTGAATTGTTTATAGCTGAACAAGTGTTTGTTTTGTGTTCCTCCTTCAATGATACACTCATCTTACTTTGTGAAGCCAGTGCACATCCTGTTCTCTATAACTTGTAGGCTAGCCTTTATATCTTGTTGTCAATCAGTTGACTTTGTCAGGTGTCAGTCATGATTCTCAACAATGTTCAAATCCAGTTCTAAGCGGTTCTGGAAAGTGGTATAAGCAAACCTGATAAAATCAGTGGAACAACTGAGTAAATTTCAGTTTGTTCAAGAAGCTGAATATATTGAATAATAGATGTGCTAATTAGTTTCAGTAAATTGCAATTTTCCATAGATGAAATACCACTTTTCAGAGAAGCCACAAAGCCTTTATGGTTGAACTTGTCCTTAACCAGAGTTGAAGACCTGAAACCAACTCTTGGGGTCTATCAAGTCTGAAAGGCTTGGCTACTTTCTAGCTGTATCATGCTGGGAAGGGCATTTAAACTCTCTTGGCCTCAGTTTTCTCATCTGTAAAATGGGGAGAATAAGCATTGCCTACTTAGAGGGTGATAGAGAAGAATAAGTGAATTAATGTATATGAAGTGCTTGGAACATTGTCTGAATGTCTGGCAGATTAATAAATGCCATATAAGCATTTGCTAGGATTATTTTAGGGATGTTTCAGCCACTGTAGCAAATACTAAAACTATGGAAAATAATATTCTTAACAAAATTGTGCTAATTTAAACCTTCTGATATGGAATAAAAATGATCACCTCTAATTGCACTGTGTTAATTTAAAACAGCGGTTCAAGTTTATATGCCTTATGGAATAGGCCATAAGTTGCTTTTTAAAAATAATTCCCAAATGGCATTTATCTTTTCTCATAAAATAAAGCCTAGAAAAAAGATAGTCATTTTAATTTTATAATAAACCAAGGACTCCACAAAAACATGGATGGGTAAATGGGGCATTATTTTTATGATGAATGAATACTGGATACGTTCAGCTTTCCAATAATCATCTCATGCTGTGGCCAATAATTCTCTAATTCCTATGGAGTGAAATTAGCTTTTAAGTGTTTAAGGCTGGAATTTCTCTCATTCATATATAACTATTGAGTTAATTTTTGGAAAAAAAACTTTAAAAGCCAGGAGATTGTTTTTTAATACTGTTTTTAGTGTTACTCAAATGACAAACATGTCCCTTGATAACAGGTGTAAGCACATATTTTCTGTGGAGGGCCAGATAGTAATATTTAGGATGATATATAAATATATGAAGGACCACACAGTCTGTCACAACTGCTCTGCTCTGGCAGTGGAGCCTGAATGTAGCCATAGACAACAAAGAAATGAATGGACGTGGCTATGCGCCCATCACACTATATTAGGAAAAACGAGCAGCATCAGGATGGATCTGGTCTGTGGACCATAGTTAGTTGATCTCCGTTCTATAGAATTCCTATTTTTACTAGGGTAAAATATACATGCAAGCATATATAATTGTATACTTGCACATGTATACATGTGTGCACGTTGATTTGAGAATCATAAAGATGAAACGAAAAAAATATGCACACTGAAGAATTTAAGGAAGGTTTTCCCTGGGGGTCCAATGGTTGAGAGTCCGTCTTGCAATGCAGGGGACATGGGTTCGATCCCTGGTTGGGGAACTAGGATCCTGCATGCTGTAGAACAGCTAGGCCTGTGCACTTCAGCTGGGGAGCCCGCCAACCACTAGAGAGTCCATGCACCACAATGAAAGATCCCACATGCTTTAGCTAAGACTGTAAGCAGGCAAATAAATAAATTGGTTTTTTTAAGTTTAAAAAAAGAATTGAAGGAAAAGAAGGAATTTAAAGAAATAAAGGATGATACTTTATTTAGTGTTCATTGATTAATTACCCAAAGACTTTCTGAACACAGTCCAGAACTGGTTTACCATTTTTATTTTGTTCTGAAATCAACCTATGAGGTTTCACTCACTTTTGATCAAAACTACCTTTTAAAATTCTTTAGTCTTGTTATTGTGTATAGAACTCTCTCTATATATATATGGAATTTAGAAAGATGGTAATGAGGACCCCGTATGCAAGACAGTAAAAGAGATACAGATGTGTAGAGTGGATTTTTGGACTCTGAGGGAGAGGGAGAGGTAGAGGGTGGGATGATTTGGGAGAATAGCATTGAAATATGTATACTATCATGTAAGAAACGAATCGCCAGTCTGTGTTCGATGCAGGATGCTTGGGGCTGGTGCATGGGGATGATCCGGAGGGATGATGTGGGGTGAGAGGTGGGGTGGTTCATGTTTGGGAGTTCAAATAAAAAAAATTAATAAATAAACCTAGGGTAATAATGTTGAACAACAACAACAAAAAACTCTATATAATAGAGTCTTATTGTGTATAGAACTAATATATATTCCAAATTTGAGAATCACTGAGCAAGACTTAAAAAAAAGGATAGTTGTGTACAGATTTCTGGATGGTTGAATATTTTATGTAAAAGCACTTAATACAGGTCCTTACCTGGTCAATGGTTGTCACTTTTGCATCAGACCCCTGTCTGTTTATGTCCATACACACATTTTTCTTTGAGGAATCACTGAAAAGAACTGAACGCCCTGTTCTATGTCTTTCCAAGTTTGCCCTTTTTTCTGGGTCTTTCAGTTCAGTTCAGTCACTCAGTCGTGTCCGACTCTTTGCGACCCCATGAATTGCAGCATGCCAGGCCTCCCTGTCCATCACCAACTCCCGGAGTTCACTCAGACTCACGTCTATCGAGTCCGTGATGCCATCCAGCCATCTCATCCTCGGTCGTCCCCTTCTCCTCCTGCCCCCAATCCCTCCCAGCATCAGAGTCTTTTCCAATGAGTCAACTCTTCGTATGAGGTGGCCAAAGTACTGGAGTTTCAGCTTTAGCATCATTCCTTCCAAAGAAATCCCAGGGCTGATCTCCTTCAGAATGGAATGGTTGGATCTCCTTGCAGTCCAAGGGACTCTCAAGAGTCTCCTCCAACAGCACGGTTCAAAAGCATCAATTCTTCAGCACTCAGCCTTCTTCTAACTCTTAAGANAGCATCATTCCTTCCAAAGAAATCCCAGGGCTGATCTCCTTCAGAATGGAATGGTTGGATCTCCTTGCAGTCCAAGGGACTCTCAAGAGTCTCCTCCAACAGCACGGTTCAAAAGCATCAATTCTTCAGCACTCAGCCTTCTTCTAACTCTTAAGAAGAGTTAATAGTTACTGATTTGATTCTGAAGGCTCCTTACTATTAGAGCAGCATCTTCCTTGAAAATGTGATGGGGTCTGTTTTACCAGGTGTGAAGTCACATAAGCCTTGGTGAAGACACACAGAGATGCGTAGCTTTAGTCACCTATTTTAAAACAGATTTTCTTTTAGTCACTAAGTTGTGTCCAACTCTGTGTGACCCCATGGACTGCAGCACACCTATCTCCCAGACTTTGTTCAGACTCATGCCCATTAAGTTGGTGATGCTCTCCATCTATCTCATCCTTTTCATCCCCTTCTCCTCCTACCCTCAATTTTTCCCAACATCAGGGTCTTTTGCAATGAGTCGGCTCTTTGCTCAGGTGGCCAAAGTATTGGAGCTTCACTTTCAGCATCAGGCCTTCCAGTGCATATTCAGGGTTGATTTCCTTCAGGATTGCCTGGTTTGATCTTTTTGCTGTCCAAGGGATTCTCAGGAGTCTTCTCCAGCACCACAATTCTATTGTAAGAGCACAACTTAAAAATCGGTCTCTTGCATTTAGTGGAATTCTAAGCAGAACTATTAATCCAGAATGACTTTTAGTATCCTGAATGTCAAAATAAGTTTAGTACTCTAGAAAGAAAATGTAATTAGTTGATTAAAAAAAAAAAATTCCCTTCCAGCCTGGCTATAGAGAATCAATGTAGACTGGGCTAATGGCCCAGTCCTTTAAGGCTTACTGGACATAATTAATGATTTACCAGGATGAATATATTCTCTTGGGAGAGATTACAATTGCCTGTTATTTGTTAGCTGAAAACAATGTAAACAACTTAAAATATTTATTATAATAAAATTTAATTATATTAAAATATTTAAAATATTATTCACTGGAGTAAAGCTAAAAAGTAAAAAAAAAAAAGTCTGCAACAGTTAACATTTTTATTTCTCTATTTGAAACACTCAGAAAAGGACCTTGCTCTTTGTAAATGCTCAGTGTATGACTATTAAGAACCATCATGAAATTCATCTCATAGTCTCATATTTACACAATATAAGAGTAAAGCCATGAGTTGAATTTGATATTGACCTACATAATGTAATTGTAACACGTAGATCAGAGATTAAATTATTAATTTCCTAAATTCTTTTTTTTTCTTTAACAGAAAGAAACCGGAATATATTATCAACCCTTTGAGAACACAATATAACGAACTCTACCATTTTACCACTTCTTTGAACAGGTAAGACCGTAGCCTCTCTAAAGTAAAAGAGTTACATGTAATTGTGAAAAATAACCACTTATTAACTGTATTTTAAAAAATCTTTATTAAATAAGTTTTAGCTCCTTTTAATAAGGGAAAATATGCATGCCTTTTGAGCTAACAGATTTCAGTTCAGTTCAGTCGCTCAGTCGTGTCTGACTCTTTGTGACCTCATGAATTGCAGCACGCCAGGCCTCCCTGTCCATCACCATCTTCTGGAGTTCACTCAGACTCACATCCATCGAGTCCGTGATGCCATCCAGCCATCTCNGGGGCTCCAAAATCACTGCATATGGTGATTGCAGCCATGAAAGACGCTTACTCCTTGGAAGGAAAGTTATGACCAACCTAGATAGCATATTCAAAACCAGAGACATTACTTTGCCGACAAAGGTCCATCTAGTCAAGGCTATGGTTTTTCCAGTAGTCATGTATGGATGTGAGAGTTGGACTGTGAAGAAAGCTGAGCGCCAAAGAATTGATGCTTTGGAACTGTAGTGTTGGAGAAGACTCTTGAGAGTCCTTTGGACTGCCAGGAGATCCAATTAGTCCATTCTAAAGGAGATCAGCCCTGGGATTTCTTTGGAAGGAATGATGCTAAAGCTGAAACTCCAGTACTTTGGCCACCTCATGAGAAGAGTTGACTCATTGGAAAAGACTCTGATGCTGGGAGGGAGTGGGTGCAGGAGGAGAAGGGGACAACAGAGGATGAGATGGCTGGATGGCATCACCAACTCTATGGACATGAAATTGGGTAAACTCCAGGTGTTGGTGATGGACAGGGAAGCCTGCCATGCTGCAATTCATGGGTCGCAAAGAGTCAGACACAACTGAGTGACTGAACTAAACTAAAGTGTAGCTGATAAGTAAAAAATGATATCTTAGTACAACTGATCCTGTTTTCTCTTCACTAAATTAAGATTCAGCTATCTGTTCCTCTAACTCCTGGTGTTTGCTCAAGCTCATGTCCATCGAGTCAGTGATGCCATCCAGCTATCTCAGCCCCTGTCTTCCCTTCTCCTCCTTCCTCAGTCTTTCCCAGCATCAGGGTCTTTCTCAATGAGTCAGTTCTTCACATCAGGTGGCCAAAGTATTGGAGTTTCAGCTTCAGCATGTCTTTCCAATGAATATTCAGGACTGATTTCCTTTAGGATTGACTGGTTTAGTCTCCTTGTAGTCCATGGGACTCTCAAGTCTTCTCCAACAACAGAATTTAAAAGCATCAATTCTTTGGCGCTCAACTTTCTTTATGGTCCAACTCTCACATCCATACATGACTACTGGAAAAACCATAGCTTTGACTAGACAGACCTTTGTCAGCAAAGTAATGTCTCTATTTTTTTAATATACTGTCTAATTTTATCATAGCTTTTCTTCCAAGGAGCAAGAGTCTTTTAATTTCATGGCTGCAGTCACCATCTGCAGTGATTTCAGAGCACAAGAAAATAAATGCTGTCACTGTTTCCATTGTTTCCCCATCTATTTTCCATGAAGTGATGGGACCAGATGCCATGATCTTAGTTTTCTGAATGTTGAGTTTTAAGCCAGCTTTTTCACTGTCTCCTTTCACTTTCTCCAAGAGGCTCTTCAGTTCCTCTTTATTTTCTGCCATAAGGGTGATATCATCTGCATATCTGAGGTTATTGATTCCAGCTTTGCTTCATCCAGTCTGAAATTTCACATGATGTACTCTTCATATGTTAAATGAGCAGGGTGACTACATAGAGCCTTGACGTACTCCTTCCCCAGTTTGCAACTAGTCTGTTGTTACATGTCCAGTTCTAACTGTTGCTTCTTGACCTGCCTACAGATTTGTCAGGTGGCAGGTAAGGTGGACTGGTATTCACATCTCTTTAAGAATGTTCCACAGTTTGTTGTGATCCACACAGTCAAAGTGGATCCACACTACTGTTTGGTGTAGTCAATAAAGCAGAAGTAGATGTTTTTCTGGAACGCTCTTGATTTTTCTATGATTCAATGGATGTTGGAGATTTGATCTCTGGTTCCTGTGCCTTTTCTAAGCCCAATTCTAACACCTGGAAGTTCTTGATTCACATACTGTTGAAACCTTCCTTGGAGAATTTTGAACACTACTTTGCTAGCATATGAAATAGATGAAATTGTGCAGTAGTCTGAACATTCTTTGGCATTGCCTTTCTTTGGGATTGGAGTGAAAACTGACCTTTTCCATTCCTGTAGCCACTGCTGAGTTTTCCAAATTTTCTAGCATATTGTGTGCAGTATTTTAACAGCATCATATTTTAGGATTTGAAATAGCTCACCTTGAATTCCATCACCTCCACTAGCTTTGTTCATACTGATGCTTCCTAAGGCCCACTTGACTTCGGACTCCAGGATATCTGGCTCTAGGTGAGTGATCACAACATCGTGGTTATCTGGGTCATGCAGATCTTTTTTTGTATAGTTCTTCTGTGAATTCTTGCCACCGCTTCTTGATTCTTCTGCTTATGTTAGGTCCATACCATTTCTATCCTTTATTGTTCCCATCTTTGCATGAAATGTTCCCTTATAACTCTAATTTTCTTGAAGAAATAAAAAATAACATACACATGGCAAAAAATTATGTACTAACATCACTAGCCAGTAAAGAAATTCAAATTAGAAACACAAGATATTACTACATATCTATTAGAATAACTAAGAATGATAGCACCAAATGCTGGCACTCATACCCTGTGACAGGGATGTGAAATTGTACATCCGTTCTGGAAAATAGTTGGGCAGCTTCTCATAAACCTAAACAGACACCTGTCACTTGACCTATTGATATACTCTTAGATATTAACCCAGAGAAATGAAAATTTACATTAATAAAAATGTTCATGATGTTCATAGCACATTTACATTTGTAACAGCCAAACATAGCATTGAAATATGTATACTATCATGTAAGAAATGAATCACCAGTCTATGTTCGATGCAGGATGTTTGGGGCTGGTGTATGGGGATGATATGGAGGGATGATGTGGGGTGGGAGGCTGGAGGGGGGGTTCGTGTTTGGGAGTTCATGTACACCCATGACAGATTCATGTCAATGTATGCCAAAACCAATACAGTACTGTAAAGTAAAATAAAGTAAAAATAAAAACTAAAAAAAAATAAAATAAAAAAATAAAAACAATAGATGAATAGTTAAAAGAAAAAACCATCAGTTCAGTTCAGTCACTCAGTCGTGTCTGACTCTTTGCGACCCCATGAATCGCAGCACGCCAGGCCTCCCTGTCCAACACCATCTCCTGGAGTTCACTCAGACTCACGTCCATCGAGTCTGTGATGCCATCCAGCCATCTCATCCTCGGTCGTCCCCTTCTCCTCCTGCCCCCAATCCCTCCCAGCATCAGAGTCTTTTCCAATGAGTCAACTCTTCCCATGAGGTGGTCATAGCACATTTACATTTGTAACAGCCAAACATTAAAAAAAATAGATGAATGGTTAAAAGAAAAAAACATGGGGTATCTTTAATGTGGAAAACAAAGCAGTCAGAAGGAATTAACCATTGGTGCATGCATATCTTGGATAAATCTGAAGGTGATCATGCTGAGTGAAAAAGCCTATTTCAAAAGCTATATATGTGACTTACATATATAACACATATATAACGTTTCCACATATCTAACATTTTCAAAATAATATTTTACAGATGGAGAACAAATTAATGATTTCCATATTTCACTAATTTTACACAAATACCTATAAAACTGATGAAATCTAAACAGGTCCTGTAAATTATGCCAATGTCATTTTCCTGGCTTCAATATTGTATTGTATTAAAAGCCATACAACATGTTAATGGGGCTTCCCTGGTAGCTCAGCTGGTAAAGAATCTGCCTGCAATGCAAGAGACCCAGGCTGGATCCCTGGGTTGGGAAGATCCCCTGGAGGAGGGTGCAGCAACCCATTCCAGTATTCTTGCCTGAAGAATGCACATGGGCCAAGGTACCTGGTGGGCTGCAGTTCAAGTCAGACATGACTGAGAGGCTATGCACAGCACAGAACAGCACAGTGTTACCACTGGGTAAACTGGATGGGTGGAACAAGGGACCTTCCTATACATTTTTTGCTACTTTCAGTGCATTGATAATTATTTACATATTGTCATATAAATACAAATGTATTTGATTATTATTTTATATATACTTATCAAAATCAACTTCAAAATGACAATATGAAGAGTTATGTTTATACTATGATACTGTTTTGTGGAAAAAGGTGGAGGGAAAATTATATATTTGCTTTTGTTTGCATGTGCATAAAGGAGCTCCAAGATATAACAGTGACAGTGAGCCCTTTCCCCCTAGAGTGAGGAAACTGTAGCAAATAGGAGGAGGTTGTAGAAAGATGTATATTTGTTTTTTACACTTTGAACTATGTTAATCTATTTCTTATTTTAAAAAATAAATGATCACTATTCTAGACATAAAATTAATTACAATGACCATGGACTATCTCCAATCAATCACTGGAAAGAACACAACACCAAAAAAATTTAGATGACGTAAACTTGGACTTAGGGCAAATATTCAAATTTAATGACTTCTACTTTATTAAAATTTTACTTTAATGTTATTTCTCTTGTCTGTGGATTTAGGGAAATTGGACCACTGCGAAGTGCTGGGCTTGAAAATAACACTCAGAAGAACAATGCACTTGTTCACACCAATTTTACCCAGGTGCCAAAATGAATCTCTTTCGGATTTGCAGTCCTGTGGTTTCAGCATATGCAAAGCATTGTTCTTTAGGATTTCAGAAACAGGAAAAACAAAGAGATCCCTTAAATAACCTCCACAAATTGAAATAAAATATGCTTTTCTGTGCTTTAGTGTTCCTTGGGGAATAGACTTGGGTGGTACTAGTTGTACATTTCCCAAAAAAGAAAACAAAGAACAAGAGAAATGGAAATTGCAAAACTTAAAAGAATTTTTGGAATCAGTCAAGAGCAAATGAGGGGCCTTGATAAAAATGCACATGCAGCATCTAAGCACAATTTATTAACAGAGTAAAAGTAAAATGCCAGCCACCAGAAACTTATAGAAATCAATGTGTCAATGTGTATAGTACTACTGTGATGGAAATCTCTCCATTTTTATTCATCTGCTACAATAGAGAAAAGTAAAAGTTGGTAACTTAGGGCAATGAAATACTAAACATACTCTGAGGTTATTCACCTTCAAAACTGCAATTATCTGCTATGTTAAAGGGCCATTTTTCTATGTATCTAAAATTTATGCATCAAGTTAAGTTCAGTTCAGTCGCTCAGTTGTGTCCAGCTCTTTGCGACACCATGGACTGCAGCACACCAGGCCTCCCTGTCTATCACCAACTCCCAGAGCTTTCTCAAACTAATGCCCATTGACTTGGTGATGCCACCCAACCATCTTATGTTCTGTCATCCCCTTCTCCTCCTGCCTTTGATCTTTCCCAGCATCAGGGTCTTTTCAAACAAGTCAGTTCTTCACATCAGGTGGCCAGGTATTGGAGCTTCAGCTTCAGCATCAGTCCTTCCAATGAATATTCAGGACTGATTTACTTTAGAATTGACTGGTTGGATCTCCTTGCAGTCCAAGGGACTCTCAAAAGTTTTCTCCAATGCTGCAGTTCAAAAGTATCAGTTCTTCGGCCCTCGGCTTTCTTTATGGTCCAACTCTCATATCCACATGTGACCACTGAAAAAACCATAGCCTTGACTAGAAAGACCTTTGTCAGCAAAATAATGTCTCTGCTTTTTAATATGCTGTCTAGCTTTGTCATAGCTTTTCTTTCAAGAAGAAAACATCTTTTAATTTCATGGCTGCAGTCACCATCTACAGTGATTTTGGATCCCAAGAAAATAAACTTTGTCACTATTCCATTGTTTCTCCATCTATTGCCATGAAGTGATGAGACTGAGTGCCATAATCTTAATTTTTTGAACATTGAACTTTATGCTAGCCTTTTCCACTCTCCTCTTACACTTTCTTCAAGCAGCTCTTTAGTTCCTCTTCACTTTCTGATGTTAGGGTGGTGTCATCTGCATATCTGAGCTTATTAATATTTCTCCCAGAGATCTTGATTCAGCTTGTGCTTCATCCAGTCTAGGATTTCTCATGATGTACTCTGCATATAAGTTAAATGAGCAGGGTGACAATATACAGCCTTGACATACTCCTTTCCTAATTTGGAAGCAGTCTGTTGTTCCATGCCCAGTTATAGCTGTTGCTTCTTGACCTGCATACAGATTTCTCAGAAGGTAGGTAAAAATAGTCTTGTATTCCCATCTGTTGAAGAATTTTCCACAGTTTGTTGTGATCCACATAGTGAAAGGCTTTGGCATAATCAATAAAGCAGAAGTAGATGTTTTTCTGGAACTTTCTTGCTTCTTCTATGGTCCAACAGATGTTGGCAATTTGATCTCTGGTTCCTCTGCCTTTTCTAAATGCAGCTTGAACATCTGGAAGTTCTTGGGTCATGTACTGCTGAAACATAACCTGAAGAATTTTGAGCATTATGTTGGTAGCATGTAAGATGAGTGCCATGGTCCAGTAGTTTAAACATTCTTTGGCATTGCCTTTCTTTGAGATTGGAATGAAAACTGACTTTTTCAGTCCTGTGGCCACTGCCAAGTGTTCCAAATATGCTGGCATATTGAGTGTACTATTTACATAACATCATATTATAGGTATTGAAATAACTCAGTTGGAATTCCATTACCTCCACTAGCTTTCTTTGCAGTGATGCTTCCTAAGGCCCACTTGGCTTCATATTCCAGGATATCTGGTTCTAGGTGAGGGATCACACCATCATAGTTATCTGGGTCATGAAGATCTTTCTTGTATAGTTCTTCAGTGTATTCTTGCCATCTCTTCTTAGTATCTCTTGCTTCAGTTTATGTCAGTACTGTTTCAATCCTTTATTGAACAAAATGTTTCCTTGGTATTTCCAATTTTCTTAAAGAGGTCTATAGTCTCTTTCTATTGTTTGCCTCTATTTCTTTCCACATATCATGGAGGAAGGCTTTCTTTCTCTTCTTTCTAGTCTTTGGAACTCTACATTCAGATAAATATATCTTTCCTTTTCTCCTTTGCCTTTCGCTTCTCTTCTTTTCTCAGCTATTTGCAATGCCTCCTCAGACAACCATTTGCCTTTTTGCATTTTTTTTTCTTTGTAATGATTTTGATCACTGACTCCTGTACAATGTCACAAACCTCAGTTCATAGTTACTCAGGCAATCTATCAGATCTAATCCCTTGAATCTATTTGTCAGTTCCACTGCATAACAATAAAGGATTTGATTTAGGTCATACCTGAATGTTCTAGTGGTTATCCCTACTTTCTTCAATTTAAGTCCTAATTTTGCAATAAGGAGTTCATGATCTGAGCCACATTCAGCTCCCCGTCTTGTTTTTGCTGACTGTATAGAGCTTCTCCATCTTTGACTACAAAATAATCAATCCATAATCAATATAATCAATCTATTTTTGATATTGACCATCTGGTAATATCCATGTGTAGAGACGTTTCTTTTTTCTTTTTGGAAAAGAGTATTTGCTATGAACCGTATGTTTTCATGGCAAAACTCTGTTATCTTTTGCCCTGCTACATTCTGTACTCCAAGGCCAAATTTGCCTGTTACTTCAGGTATCTCTTGATTCCTACTTTTGCATTCCAGTCCCCTATGATGAAAAGGACAAGTTTTTTGGTGTTAGCTCTAGAAAATTTTGTAGGTCTTCATAGAACCATTCAACTTCAGCTTGTTTGACATTACTGGTTGGGGCATAGACTTGGATTACTGTGATACTGAAATGTTTGCTTTGGAAACAAACAGAGATCATTATGTCATTTTTGAGACTGTACCCAAGTATTGTATTTTGGACTCTTGTTGACTATGAGAGCTAATCCATTTTTTCTTAAGGAATCTTCCCCACAATAATAGATATAATCAGTTCAGTTCAGTTCAGTCACTCAGGCGTGTCTGACTCTTTGCGACCCCAGGAATAGCAGCACACCAGGTCTGCCTGTCCATCACCAACTCCCGGAGTTCACTCAGACTCACCTCCATCGAGTCAGTGATGCCATTCAGCCATCTCATCCTCTGTCGTCGCCTTCTCCTCCTGCCCCGAATCCCTCCCAGCATCAGAATCTTTTCCAATGAGTCAACTCTTCGCATGAGGTGGCCAAAGTACTGGAGTTTCAGCTTTAGCATCATTCCTTCCAAAGAAATCCCAGAGTTGATCTCCTTCAGAATGGACTGGTTGGATCTCCTTGCAGTCCAAGGGACTCTCAAGAGTCTACTCCAACACCACAGTTCAAAAGCATCAATTATTTGGTGCTCAGCCTTCTTCACAGTCCAACTCTCACATCCATACATGACCACAGGAAAAACCATAGCCTTGACTAGCTAGAACTTTGTTGGCAAAATAATGTCTCTGCTTTCCAGTATGCTCTCTATGTTGGTCATAATTTGTCTTCCAAGGAGTAAGCGTCTTTTAATTTCATGGCTGCAGTCACCATCTGCCGTGATTTTGGAGCCCAAAAAATTAAAGTCTGGCACTGTTTCCACTGTTTCCCCATCTATTTCCCATGAANAATTCTTCGGTGCTCAGCTTTCTTCACAGTCCAACTCTCACATCCATACATGACCACAGGAAAAACCATAGCCTTGACTAGACGGACCTTAGTCGGCAAAGTAATGTCTCTGCTTTTGAATATACCATCTAGGTTGGTCATAACTGTTCTTCCATGGAGTAAGCGTCTTTTAATTTCATGGCTGCAGTCACCATCTGCAGTGATTTTGGAGCCCAAAAAAATAAAGTCTGACACTGTTTCCACTGTTTCCCCATCTATTTCCCATGAAGTGATGGGACCAGATGCCATGATATTCGTTTTCTGAATTTTGAGCTTTTAGCCAACTTTTTCACTCTCCTCTTTTACTTTCATCAAGAGGCTTTTTAGCTCCTCTTCACTTTCTGCCATAAGGGTGGTGTCATCTGCATATCTGAGGTTATTGATATTTCTCCCGGCAATCTTGATTCCAGCTTGTGTTTCTTCCAGTCCAGTGTTTCTCATGATGTACTCTGCATATAAGTTAAATAAGCAGGGTGACAATATATAGCCTTGATGTACTCCTTTTTCTATTTGGAACCAGTCTGTTGTTCCATGTCCAGTTCTAACTGTTGCTTCCTGACCTGCATACAGATTTCTCAAGAGGCAGGTTAGGTGGTCTAGTATTCCCATCTTTTTCAGAATTGCTAATAGATTTAGGATTATTAAAATGACCTTTTGTGACGTTTTGAATGCTTTCATAGTAAAAGAACAAAAAAATATTTCTCTGAAATGAGGACTGAATTAAGCCTGTCACTCCTGCTATGATTAACAGAACCAATAGTGTTTTCTCAACACTTACTATGTGCCAGGTGTGGTCCTACATGACTTAGCTCATATTAACTAAACCTATAACAGCCCTGTGAGTAGCTATAAGGGTGCTCATTTGGTAGATTGGGGCATGAGGCAGAGAGAAAGGAGGCAGGTAGTTGTAGAGATTCACCCAACGTTGTATACTTGGGTCTGGGAGCAAGTCACTGGGCAAAGTATCAGCCCAGCTACTATTGTGAGGCTGGTTGTGATAGAAATGTCTAGTCATCAGATTCTCCTTTGAGTTGGTTCTATCTGAATTTAAGGAAGAAAAATTACAATGCGTTTACCAAAAAGTCATGACAGACAAAATTTAGTTGATGTTTGTACTTGATGTTTGTACTTTACAATTGTTGCATAAGTAAATGAAGGAACGTATATATTTTAGCTCAGTGTATAAGCAGAAAGAATATTTTCTTTGATTTCATATCTTTCTTTAGACTCAATTCATATGATAAAAGCAGAATAATATTACTGAAAAAATAAAGATGAATGATTTCTTATTCTAGAAGATGAAAAATTCACTTTCATTAAATTTCTTGCTGTTGGAACTGCTGAATATACAATCTTAAATTGGCCATAGCAATATGAACTTTACTGCTTTCACTATTTCTTTGTTTTATTTTTAATCAAGAAAATCTACAAAATTTTCAGAGTGAAATATAGGAAATATTGGGGCTTCCCAGGTGGTACAGGGATAAAGACTCTGCCTGCCAATGCAGGAAGCACAAAGAGACATAGTTCAATCCCTGTGTAGGCAAAGATCGCCCAGAGAAGGAAATGGCAACCCAATCCAGCATTCTTGCCTAAAGAATCCCATAGATAGAGGAATCTGGTGGGTTGGTTATAGTCTGTGAAGTCACGAAAGAGCCAGACATGACTGTTTAACTGAGCATAAACATACAGACACACACAGGAAATCTTATGATAAATACCCAAGTATCAGCCCCATGAATTTGAAAACATGCTAGCATTCAGCTTTGTTGAAATCTTTTCTAAAGAAATAAACTTTTCCTTTCTTCCTAAAATGTGTTACAACCCTGAAGATGATATAGCCTTCCTGTGTTTAATGACTTCCTAACTTTAATGACATATGTATGAGATAATACTCCATAGGATCATTTATATTTTGACAGTTTACATAAATGGTGTCATACTGCAGATATTCTTTTGTACCTTGCCTTCACCCAGCACTGTATTTAGAGATTTATCCATGTTAATACATGAAGATCTGATTGACTCATTCTGTCATACAGTTGACTCATTTGAATGTTTTAGTCATGTGCTCAGTATTGTTATTTATTTCTAAATAACTTTCAGCTTTTGGAAGATTTAATGCTAAAATGGCTTAAGTGTGGCTTTCAAAGCATCTCTTGAATTTTATAAGCGATCCAAATATCTTAATATGTGATATCATGCCAATTCTGTTTCTGTTTCATTTTTTTCCTATTAGAAAAACTTTTGGTTATGGTTTTTTTTTTTTTTTTTGGCTCTGAGTAGCTTGCTCAGTAATGGTATTCATATTTTTTACTGCTTTTGCCATAATGCAATAATTACAATCTGTTTTATTTCTCCATAGATGAAATACTGACTATTCCCAAATACAATATTTGGCAATATTTACAAAGGTAAATATTACCTTTGAAATTTAAAAGATGCATAAAAGAAAAACACTCTTGTTTGGCCCATATTAATTGTTCATATTCCCTTCAAAAATCATGAGAGAAACTTTTAAAAAAGGAATTTTTTTCTTATTTTTCTCTATCACTACATTTAATTTCATAGTTCATTTAAGGTAAAAGAAATATCAATATATATACCAGTAAGATTTATAGACATTGAATATTTTATAATTTTTTTATTTTCTTTTTAAATTTATTTTTGATTGGAAAATAATTGCTTTACAATGTTGTGTTGGTTTCTGCTGTACAACAATGTAAATCAACCACCCCTCCCCTTTGAATCACTGTCCGACTCCGACCCCATCCCACCCTTCTAGGTTGTCACAGAGTACTGGATTGAGTTCCCTGTGTTATATAGCAACTTATCTGTTTTACATATGGTAATATATATGTTTCGATGCAACTCTCTCAATTATTTCCACCCTCTTATTCCCCCACTCCAGTATTCTTGCCTGGAGAACCCCATGGATGGAAAAGCCTAGTAGGTTACAGTCCTCGGGGTCGCAAAGAGTCGGACACGACTGAGCGACTTCACCTCACCTCACCTCATTCCCCCGCTGTGTCAAATAAACAACTCAATCAAAAAATGGGCAGAACACCTACACAGACATTCTCCAAAGATATATAGATGACCAACAAACACATGAAACGATGCTGAACATCACCAATTATTAGAGAAATGCAAATCAAAACTACAATGAGGTATCACCTCACACTGGTCAGAATGACCATCATCAAAAAAATCTACAAACAATAAATGCTGGAGAGGGTGTGGAGAAAAGAGATCCCACTTGCACTGTTGTTTCCTGAAGGGAATAAATTACTACTCTGAGGGTTGGGAGAGAAAGGAAACATAAACTAAACTTTGCTGGGCAAATATAAATACATGTAAGATTTGCTGTACAGCTTGCAGGTCACAAGAGCAATGCAATTTTGCAGATGGGAAATTGAGGCCCATATATTTCGGGAAGCTTACTAAGATCATATAGTGGCTGCATAGCCTAGATTCAAATTCATCTGTCTCAGACTTCAAAGCTAAGCTCCCTACCGGAAAAAGAATGAGGGAAACATAACCTGTTTGATGCGTAAATAGCAGTTTCATTTATTCCACCAATTATATTAGGATCATTTTTTGAACGTTGAGGGGACTGATGTGAGAAAAGTAAGGAAGGCACCATATCTACCCAGAGAGAAAAACAGGATATTGATAATGGCTTTCAGTGATCCCGTAATGGTAACTATTAGATATCTCTATTTTGCTATGCTATCTTAACACTGTATAGGATAACAGGAGTGAAAATGCTTTGTAAATGTCAAAAGCTTTGTAATCGTGTGCTAATATTACTGATTATTTTGTAAAATTTAGAATTGAAAGTTTCAAACTTAATAAATGTAATTCTTAGTGTAAAGATTGATATATCTCTCTGACATTCAAGTCTTACTACTTCATTTAATATCAGCATCTTTTTGACACAAAGCCCCATGTAAACATTTAGAGTATAGTAAAGAACCCTGATAGTTGCATTGCTTCTGGACTCCACTACCTATTAGAGGCATAGTATTTAACCTAATTAAGCCTCATCACAGATAGTAACAGTAACAAGCTCATCTCTGTCCAGAATCTAACTATTTCTCATTGTCTTTACCTATTTCTTGGAATCCACTCTCTCTCACCTTAACTAATGCAATAGCCTCCTATGCTCAATCTTGCTCTTGTATACATCCATTGTTCACATAGTCTGATCTTTAATGAATCAACTGATATGACTCTCTCGTTCACCATTGGCTGTCTTTAATAGTCAGAAGAAAACCCACACTCCTACTATGGCCAACAAGGTACTGTATCCACTGACATCTTCTACCTCCCTGACATCATCTCCATATCCTCTCTATGTACTGTAATGTGATATTCTGACATTGTTATATTCTGGGCTGTCTCTGGACTGGTGTCTCTGTCTTGGTGGACCCTCACTTTTTGAAGGACTAGAGAGGTATGCAAGGGTTACTTTGGAATACATACATTATCTTTAATGAATACCAGTGATGGTTATTGCCCTTTTCAGGATTCTTTCAGTTTGCCCATCACTTCTGGAATGCTAAGGAACTTTCCTGCCTCTTTTTGATGCATAATTTTATAGCATTTTGATAATATTGTATCCTACTGATATGTAATCTTGAATCTTAATTTATAGCATCAGAAAAACAGAAACAAATTAGCTAAGTGGAAATGAGAAAATGATTTTAAAAGCAGAAAATATTTATTTTCATATTCCATGTCATGTTTTGTCTACCTAATAATATTAATATTTGCCACAGCCTGACATTTCTTTGTTATTTCTATATCTTCAGAATAGATTTACACCTTTTCCTGAAATGTTATTGGGTGAAGTTTATCCTTTAAGACAATATTCTTTAAAAATAGGGTGATTTTCTTGTTTCATTTTTACAATATTCCTTAGGAACAGCACTTGATGAGTATTTACACTGTTGAGAACATTTGGCAAGAGAAAGACAAACAGTAGGACCACAATACCCCAACAGTTAAGGGAAAGTGAAAGAGACGTGCTATTTTCACCATCCTTTCTGAAAACAAGTACCTTTGACTTGTGCTGACTACTGTCTCATCAGCATTCAGCTCCGGTCCATGGCACTCTGTACAAGTAATTTTAAAGGTAGATTTAAGCATTCTAAAAGTAAATTTTGTTGGTAAGTTAGACTATCAGATGTTCCCTGTATGAAAGCCTTTTCTAATCTCTACTATCAGCTGGCAGTCGTACCCAGACCCCAAACCATTCTGGCTCTAACTGAGTAAGAATCTATTCCAGCGGTGAGGTTTTGAAGAGGGATGTCTCTTGGTTAAGTGGAGACAGAAAGAGGGAGACTTGCCCACATACTCTGGCACGAGTTAAAATAACAATAACAGTCCTCCTACTCAACAGCCTGAGTCACAAGCACATTCTACTGAGTTCTCTGCAATTTTGACCAGATTGTTTGGGCTGCAATTCTGTAGGCAGAGGTGGGAACCACCTGCTGCAAAAAAGACTATAGTTCTTGTTCAGAGGATGCTGTTATTAAGTCTGGCCTTTTCACAGTTTGGCCAGATGGAGATAGGAAAAGACAAAATTTTGGTTCTGATGAGCACTTCTTCTAATGCTCAGAATAAAAGTAATGGTTATTATGCATTTAGTCGTTTCATTTGGCCATGACTACAATTTCCTTAATAAGGGAGGCTTACTGTGGGAATTCTTAAAATATGGTTGCCTTCAGAAAATTCTGTAGACCTATTGTAGCCTTTCTCAGTCAGTTTGGGGAAGGGGTGAAAGCCAATAAGAAATCTAATTTTTGCTTAAGCAGATGAGGGAAAATTCTTTTCTGGTCACTGAAGTGCTTTATAATACAAGTGCTGAACAGTAACCCCTTCAGCATGGGCCTCCAATGGGAAAGACTGAGGGCAAGAGGAGAAGAGGGCAACAAAGGGTGAGATGGTTGGGTGGCATCACTGCCTCGATGGGTATGAGTCTGAGCAAACTCTGGGAGATAGTGAAGGACAGGGAAGCCTGGTGTGCTGCAGTCCATGGGGTCACAAAGAGTCAGACAACTGAGCAACTGAACGACAGCAACATTTATCTGAACCTTTCGGAAATGGCAACCCACTCCAGTACTCTTGCCTGGAAAATTCCATGGACAGAGGAGCCTGGTAGGATATAGTCCATGAGGTCTCGAAAAGTTGGACATGACTGAGCCACTTCACTTGATGAGTTTCCATCTTCCTGACTCTTACATAATCTGGTTTTCCACCATGAAGCTTTATCATATATATCAGATCATTTCTCTCCCCTTCTTAAAAGTTTTCTATAATATAAAGTTTCAAGCTCAGTAAGACTCTTCAAAACAGGACTCTAAGTAACCCCTTTTGGACAACCACCAATCCCTCTTTCTTTCCTTCATTCTAACCATAGCAGACTACTTGTTGCTTCTTCAGCTTCAATTATTTCTCTTTGTACACCATGTTTGTCTCATATTGCTTATTGCCTTTGTTATTTCTACCTAAATATTCATTTTCCCCTTGTTTGACTTATAAAAGCCTATGTCTTTTCAATTCAAATGTCATTCCTTCTGTGAAGCTTTTTTCTCCAGCCTGAAAGGTAGTATTAATTGTGCCTTTTGAGAGAGGAAGCACTTTCAGAGCCCTTTAATTGTATCTAGACTACAAAATAATCATCTTGCTGTGTAATTATTTTCGTCTGTCTTTTTCCTCAGTTCTGTATAATTGTCAAAGGCAAATGTTTTGTCTTTGTTATATTTGTGCCTCCAGAACCATGTTATTAGATTTGAAACAAACTAATATTTAATACATTTTTGTTAATAGCTAATAACAACAATAAATAGTCAATAATGACTGGAAGAGTGAATAGGTGGTATATAAGTGAGGAGTTAAAGAAGTAAAAAACAAATGAGCTATAACTCAAGGTAGCAGATTTACAAAACAGGTTTTAAGATTGTGGTTGTTTTTTAATTGTCTTTTTGTGTATGTGTGTGTGATTGTTTGTTATGGATTTTTTTTTAAAGTATGTTTATAGTCAGAAGGAAGGAAGAAGCTGACACTGTGATTCTGCAAGATAATATTTAAGGAGATGTTGAGGGAGAATGAAGAGGGACTGTGGAGACAGGACGTAGACCAGATGTAAAGTCTTCTATCTTCTACCATCTTAAGAAACGCAGTGCTTTCACTTTGTCCTTGGCGAATATCAGACTGTCCTAAGATTCTCTGAAAATAGTTGCAAATTTTTTTTTCCACCTTGGCCACAAGGCAGGCATTAGAATAGGACCAACTTGATGGCTGGGCTCTTTGCTCCATCCATACCAGAAAAAGAGAGGGTGTGAAGAAGGTAATAAAGGAGGAGCAGCAGGAAATGTTCTTGCCTCAAGCTGACTCTTCCTTCTCCCATTCCAGCACCCTTGACCTGTCCTAGCTGCTGTTGGGATCTGTTGTGCAGGCAGCAGACAGAGGATGGTTACTAAAATTTGTTTCTTTTAATCCTGTTACTTCTATTAGTCTCATCTTTTTTTTTTTTTCAAATCTCATTATATATTTCTTCCAATTTTCTCTAAGTACATTAATTAGGATTGGCTAATTACTTAAAAAAAAAAAAAACTAGATTCAAAAGTGTGTTACAACTTTTATTGTTCATTTAAAGTCCTGGCTGAGTGTTTGAATTTGGAGGATGTCTTTCTTCTTCATAGTCAGCCTGGCATCCAGATTCCTTTTATTTATAGCTTTACTTTGTTATTGTCTCCGTTAAGCTGGTAGAAGGGAAAATACCACAGAGGAGCACATAGGAGTGTATATGAGCAAAACCTAGAGATAGACAAATGACGCCTGCTCACATTTCATTGGTTAGAGCTGGGTCATGTGGCCATATTTAAGTGCAAGGGAGGTTGGAAAATGTAATCCTACTGTGTGCTAAGGAAAAAGAAACAGATTTTGATAAACTGCCAGTAGTCTCCAAAGGAAAATGTGTCTATGGCATTAATATATTTGAACAGTTAGATCAAATATTTCAAGCCCTGGCAAGAATAGATGCTATTCATATGCAGAGATAAAACTATGAATCATAATTTCAGTATCATGTTAAAATAATAAATGTAAATACATCAGTTCAGTTCAGTTCAGTCGCTCAGTCGTGTCCAACTCTTTGCGACCCCATGAATAGTAGCACGCCAGGCCTCCCTGTCCATCACCATCTCCCGGAGTTCACTCAGACTCACGTCCATCGAGTCCGTAATGCCATCCAGCCATCTCATCTTCGGTCGTCCCCTTCTCCTCCTGCCCCCAGTCCCTCCCAGCATCAGAGTCTTTTCCAATGAGTCAACTCTTCGCATGAGGTGGCCAAAGTACTGGAGTTTCAGCTTTAGCATCATTTCCAAAGAAATCCCAGGATTGATCTCCTTCAGAATGAACTGGTTGGATCTGCTTGCAGTCCAAGGGACTCTCAAGAGTCTTCTCCAACACCACAGTTCAAAAGCATCGATTCTTCCGCGCTCAGCTTTCTTCACAGTCCAACTTTCACATCCATACATGACCACAGGAAAAACCATAGCCTTGACTAGGCGGACCTTAGTCGGCAAAGTAATGTCTCTGCTTTTGAATATACTATCCAGGTTGGTCATAACTTTTCTTCCAAGGAGTAAGCGTCTTTTAATTTCATGGCTGCAGTCACCATCTGCAGTGATTTTGGAGCCCAAAAAAATAAAGTCTGACACTGTTTCCACTGTTTCCCCATCTATTTCCCATGAAGTGATGGGACCGGATGCCATGATCTTCGTTTTCTGAATGTTGAGCTTTAAGCCAACTTTTTCGCTCTCCTCCTTCACTTTCATCAAGAGGCTTTTTAGCTCCTCCTCACTTTCTGCCATAAGGGTGGTGTCATCAGCATATCTGAGGTTATTGATATTTCTCCCGGCAATCTTGATTCCAGCTTGTGTTTCTTCCAGTCCAGCGTTTCTCATGATGTACTCTGCATATAAGTTAAATAAGCAGGGAGACAATATACAGCCTTGACGTACTCCTTTTCCTATTTGGAACCAGTCTGTTGTTCCATGTCCAGTTCTAACTGTTGCTTCCTGACCTGCATACAGATTTCTCAAGAGGCAGGTTAGGTGGTCTGGTATTCCCATCTCTTTCAGAATTTTCCACAGTTTATTGTGATCCACACAGTCAAAGGCTTTGGCATAGTCAATAAAGCAGAAATAGATGTTTTTCTGGAACTCTCTTGCTTTTTCCATGATCCAGCGGATGTTGGCAATTTGATCTCTGGTTCCTCTGCCTGTTCTAAAACCAGCTTGAACATCAGGGAGTTCACGGTTCACATATTGCTGAAGCCTGGCTTGGAGAATTTTGAGCATTACTTTACTAGCGTGTGAGATGAGTGCAATTGTGCGGTAGTTTGAGCATTCTTTGGCATTGCCTTTCTTTGGAATTGGAATGAAAACTGACCTTTTCCAGTCCTGTGGCCACTGCTGAGTTTTCCAAATTTGCTGGCATATTGAGTGCAGCACTTTCACAGCATCATCTTCCAGGATTTGAAACAGCTCAACGGGAATTCCATCACCTCCACTAGCTTTGTTCTTAGTGATGCTTTCTAAGGCCCACTTGACTTCACATTCCAAGATGTCTGGCTCTAGATTAGTGATCACATCCTCATGATTATCTGGGTCGTGAAGATCTTTTCTGTACAGTTCTTCTGTGTATTCTTGCCACCTCTTCTTAATATCTTCTGCTTCTGTTAGGTCCATACCATTTCTATCCTTTATCGAGCCCATCTTTGCATGAAATGTTCCCTTGGTATCTCCAATTCTCTTGAAGAGATCTCTAGTCTTTCCCATTCTGTTGTTTTCCTCTATCTCTTTGCATTGATTGCTGAAGAAGGCTTTCTTATCTCTTCTTGCTATTCTTTGGAACTCTGCATTCAGATGCTTATATCTTTTCTTTTCTCCTTTGCTTTTCGCCTCTCTTCTTTTCAGTGCTATTTGTAAGGCTTCTCCAGACAGCCATTTTGCTTTTTTGCATTTCTTTTCCATGGGGATGGTCTTGATCCCTGTCTCCTGTACAATGTCACGAACCTCATTCCATAGTTCATCAGGAACTCTGTCTATCAGATCTAGGCCCTTAAATCTATTTCTCACTTCCACTGTATAATCATAAGGGATTTGATTTAGGTCATACCTGAATGGTCTAGCGGTTTTCCCTACTTTCTTCAATTTAAGTCTGAATTTGGAAATAAGGAGTTCATGATCTGAGCCACAGTCAGCTCCTGGTCTTGTTTTTGTTGACTGTATAGAGCTTCTCCATCTTTGGCTGCAAAGAATATAATCAATCTGATTTCGGTGTTGACCATCTGGTGATGTCCATGTGTAGAGTCTTCTCTTGTGTTGCTGGAAGAGGGTGTTTGCTATGACCAGTGCATTTTCTTGGCAAAACTCTATTAGTCTTTGCCCTGCTTCATTCCGCATTCCAAGGCCAAATTTGCCTGTTACTCCAGGTGTTTCTTGACTTCCTACTTTAGCATTCCAGTCCCCTATAATGAAAAGGACATCTTTTTTGGGTGTTAGTTCTACAAGGTCTTGTAGGTCTTCATAAAACCGTTCAACTTCAGCTTCTTCAGCATTACTGGTTGGGGCATAGACTTGGATAACTGTGATATTGAATGGTTTGCCTTGGAAACGAACAGAGATCATTCTGTCGTTTTTGAGATTGCATCCAAGTACTGCATTTCGGACTCTTTTGTTGACCATGATGGCTACTCCATTTCTTCTGAGGGATTCCTGCCCGCAGTAGTAGATATAATGGTCATCTGAGTTAAATTCACCCATTCCAGTCCATTTTAGTTCGCTGATTCCTAGAATGTCGACGTTCACCCTTGCCATCTCTTGTTTGACCACTTCCAATTTGCCTTGATTCATGGACCTGACATTCCAGGTTCCTATGCAATATTGTTCTTTACAGCATCGGATCTTGCTTCTATCACCAGTCACATGCACAACTGGGTATTGTTTTTGCTTTGGCTCCATCCCTTCATTCTTTCTGGAGTTATTTCTCCACTGATCTCCAGTAGCATATTGGGCACCTAACGACCTGGGGAGATTCTCTTTTGATATCCTATCATTTTGCGTTTTCATACTGTTCATGGGGTTCTCAAGGCAAGAATACTGAAGTGGCTTGACATTCCCTTCTCCAGTGGACCACGTTCTGTCAGACCTCTCCACCATGACCCGCCCGCCTTGGGTTGCCCTGCAGGCATGGCTTGGTTTCATTGAGTTAGAGAAGGCCCTGGTCCTAGTGTGATTAGATTGACTAGTTTTCTGCGAGTATGGTTTCAGTGTGTCTGCCCTCCGATGCCCTCCCGCAACACCCACCATCCCACTTGGGTTTCTCTTACCCTGGGCATGGGTTGTCTCTTCACAGCTGCTCCTTACCTTGGACGAGGGGTATCTCCTTACCGCCGCAGTTCCTGACCTTCAGCGTGGGACAGCTCCTCTAGGCTCTCCCCTGCGCAGCCCCTGCTCCTCGGGTTGCTCCTCTCAGCCGCTGGCCGTGGCCTCGGGCTCAGGGTGGCTCCTCCGGGTCACCACCCCTGACGTGGGCGCAAGGTGGCTTCTTCTGGCCACCCCTGACCTCGGACACAGGGTAGCTCCTGTCGGCCGTTCCTGCGCCATCGCAGCCTTGGCCTCGGGCTCAGGGTGGCTCCTCCGGGTCACCACCCCTGACTTGGGCGCAAGGTGGCTTCTTCTGGCCACCCCTGACCTCGGACACAGGGTAGCTCCTGTCGGCCGTTCCTGCGCCATCGCAGCCTGGCACTCTAGGCTGCTGCCCCTGACCTCGGATGTGGGGTAGCTCCTCTCGCCCGCGCTTAGTGCGCCGGCCCAGCTTTTGCAAGCGGCCCATGCTTAGTTTATCAAAATTAATTCTTATGAGAGTACACAAATGAGATTTTAAAAAGCCCTCCTTATAGAAATGAATGTTATCTCCAAAAGGATAATGACTCAGAAAGCATAGTGCCTGATTCTACTATAGGTTTTCTTCAATAGCTGCTTGCTAAAAGTATCATATGATTAATTTATAGATGTAAGAAGCATCTTTTTAGGACAGGGCTTCCCTTGTGGCTCAGCTGGTAAAGAATCTACCTGCAATGTGGGAGACCTGGATTCGATCCCTGAGTTGGGAGGATCCCCTGGAGAAAAGAACAGGTACCCACTCTAGTATTCTGGCCTCGAGAATTCCATGGACTGTGAAGTCTGTGGGGTCACAAAGAGTCGGAAATGACTGAGAGACTTTCACTTCACTTGTAGAACAAAATTAATAATTGTTATCTGGTAAGTTTCTAAAATGCATTATAAAAAGACATGAATTGAGATAGTCAATAAAAACTTATTTTGAACTGAAGAAAAAGGTGTCCTTTTCAAGAAAAAATAAGTAAAGGTATAATATTGAGGAAAATTTCCACTTTTGCAAAAATTTTTAAAGAATTTTGATATTTGAATGAACTCACAAGTAGTATAGGCCCCATATTATGTTTTTCATTTGTTTTATCAGTACTATTTATTTGCAGAGTAGTAAATATTGTCATTTATATGGAGGGTAGCCATGCATCAGATTATTTTATGTGACTGGAATATGGTGTCATAGTATTGTATAAAAATCATTCAACTTGGTAGAATATTTAGCTAATATTTAGCTAATTATCTGCTAATAATTCTATCACAAAGTTTCAGGTTCCTGTGACTGTGGAACACTTGTGTTTTCATGTACATACTGCATTGTGGTAAGTGTATGATCGCTGATTTTCCTTGAAGGTTAAAACTCCTTTTCGCTTTGAGAATTGGTAGCAATTTAACCAAGTTCTCATGGCATCAGAGAACCTTTTAAAATGAAGATACCCTAATAAAAATAGCTCTTCCAACATGAAAAACAATTTAATGTGTAAGAAGAACGAAAAGTGATAAGCAGAAATCCATCTTGGCTAAACCTGCAGGCTGATCCCTTCTGAGTGATCCCTTCTGAGTGTCTGTCAGATCTTTCTTTCTGAGCAGTATAGTGATTTACTTAAACATGCTAATTTCTTATGATTGATTTGTTTACTCTTTTTCTTTTCTCACTCACCTTCCTATACATACATACTTTTTTTTAATGAACGTCAAAGATTCCAGTTGTACCATGTGCTCAGCAATTACTACAGAAGGCAGTTTGATTTGACAGTTGTAGTCTGTAAGAGAAATTTAGAATTCTCTAAAGCAAATACTTTAGTGAGGGGGCGCCAAAGCTTGACTTATTTAAAACCATTGTGAGCCAAGCTCTAGGAAAGATCCGGTAGTAATCAATCTTGAATGAAGAGCAAAGAGCCAAAACAATCAAAAAGACGTTTTTTTCCAAGATAGACCACTGTGATACTAGAAAGTTCTTGCTACTGGGAAGCAGCATGTAAGCCTTTTTGTTTGGGTTTATGTATTCCTTTTTGTTTACAACTTGAGTGGGTCTTGCCTTTGAAGCCTAAGAATTCTAAAGAAAGCTTTGTTTTAAAAGGAAGAGAAATTGCAAAGCAGAGTAATTTAAGATAATGTAACATAATATACATGCACACTCAAATATAATATACAGACATTTACCAACTATGGATCGTTTAAATATACACTACAGAAGGGTTGTTTGAATGAAACATGAGAGCAGGGAAATTTTTCAATGAAGCTATGTAGGGAAGTAACATACTGATGTATAATTTTTATATAATTTTCTCATTGCAGAGCTGAGTGACTATATTTTGTAATTTAATTAAATCCCCTTTGTTTGTTTTTGCTTTTGTTTTCTTTAGTTTAGGAAACAGAGCCACAAATATATTGCTGCTGTCTATATCAAAGAGTGTTCTATTTTCCTCTAGTAGTTTTATTGTGTCTGGTCTTATATTTAGGTCTTTTATTCATTGTTTTTTTTTTTTTTAATCTGGTTTTGGAGAATGGTCTAATTTCACTTTTTTTACTTGTAGCTGTTCAGTTTTACCAGCACTACTTATTGAAGAGACTTTTCTTTCTCCATTGTATATTGTTGCCTCCTTTGTCATAGATTAATCGTGTGGGTTTATTTCTGGGCTTTCTGTTCTGTTCCATTCATCTGTGTCTGTTTTTTGCCAGTATCATGCTGTTTTGATTACTATAACTTCATGGTATAGTCTGAAATTAGGAGTGTGATTCCTCCAGCTCTGTTCTTCTTTCTCAAGATTATTTTGGTTATTTGGGGTCTTATGTGTTTCCAAACAAATTTTAAAACTCTTTTTTCTAGTTCTGTGAAAAATGGCATTGGTATTCTAATTAGGGATTTTATTGAATCTGTAGATTGCCTTGGGTAGTATAATCATTTTAACAGTATTGATTCTTCCAACCCAAGAACACAGTGTATCTTTCCATTTGAAATATTTGTACGTAGATACTACATTGAAAATTCTCCTATTTCTTATTTTTCAAAAGAGTTTGAATCATGGCAGGTCTGTTTTGCTGCTGTTGTTTCTGGTGTCAGAATCTGCTTGTCCTGTTAGCACCTGTGATCAGAGCTGCCATCCCCTCTCAGATGATGACTACACTAGTCTTCTAACTTGCCTCTCTGTCTCCCCTCTTTTCCCTGTTCTTGTCTGCCTTCCACACAGCAGCCATAAGGTATTTAAAAAGTTCTTACCACCCTCCTCAAAATTCTGCAGAGGCTTCTCATCATACTTTTTCTCCAGCTTTTTTGAAATATAATTGACATTTAACATGTAAATTTAAAGTATTCAATGTGATTTGATACATTTACGTATTACAAGATGATTACCACCAGAGCATTAACTATCATCTCCATCATCCCATATAATTGTGTGTTAGTCACTCAGTCATATCTAACTCTTTGTGACCCCATGTGCTGTAGCTTGCCAGGCTCCTCTGTCCATGAAATTCTCCAGGCAAGAATACTAGAGTGGGTTTCCATTTCCTCCTTCAGGGGATCTTCCTGACTCAGGAATGAAACCCGGGTCTCTTGCATTGTAGGCAGATTCTTTACTGTCTGAGCCACCAGGGAATCATTTATTTTTTATGGAGGGAACATTTAAGATCTACTCTGTTAGCAACTTTTAAAGTATACAACATACAGTATTTGGATCCCCAGATGTTATTGATCTTATAACTGACAGTTTGTACCCTTTGATCAATATTTCCCCGTTTCTCCCCCTTAGAAATAAATGCAAACTCTTTACCCAGGTTCTACAGGATCTTACACAGCCTGGCTCTGCTTAGTTCTCATAGCACTCACCCTACATCTTACTCCAAGTCAGCCTCAAACATAAGAAGTTAATTCACATCCCAAAGCCTCTGTATTTACAGCACCACCTCTTTCCTGGAGCATCCTTATCTGATTCTTTAAATAGCTAGCATCCTCCATGTTATTTAGGTCTCTGCTCCAAACTCATCCCCTCAGAGATGTTTCTCTGACTACCTTACAGAAAATAGTGGTTTCCTCTTGCCCTGTTATCGTCTCATTTAAAATTTTGTATTAAATATGTGACATGTGAGGTTAAATAATTTAATGTAAATTAATATTTAGTTCAAATTAAGTTTAAGATTTTAACTAGGTGTTTGGTTACTGTAAGATTACCTCATTAAAATATAACTTTCATGAGGGTGGGAATTTTGCATGCCCTGTGGGGCACTGAGTGACTTACCTTTGTCTCAAAATAAATATATCCTTTCCCCACCTCTAATCCCACTACTACTACTTTAATTCAAACTCCTATATGCCCTCTCAATGATTATCACATTATGACCAACTATCCGCTTTTCCTGATTCTGATCATAATCTTCTATAACCCTTCCGATGGCTCATTTTATCATTCATTCTCAGTTTAAAGTTTCTCAATGGAGTACCATAATGATAAAGTTTTACTACACAGCCTGACAGGATCTTCATCATCTGGACCCTTGCTGGGCATTCTGAAGCAACGTTAATGTTTTCCAGCATGTTTCCAGTTCTATTCTAACCCTGCATTATATTATTGCTGATTTTGTGCTTAGAATTAGGCCACTATCCACTATGAACGCCCTTGAAGACTGAAAGCACGTTTTGCCATTATGAAGTCTCTCGTGGCTTTTTTATTTCATAGGAACTTCCATAGAATCCCTGCTTATCTCTATTAAGGCATTTATCATATTGTCACTTAAATGTACATTGACACATTGATTTCTCTCAATATCTTCTAAGGACCAAAAGCTGAATCTTGCTGTTGTTGTTGTTCAGTTGCTAAGCCATGTCTGACTCTTTGAGACCCCATGGAGCTTGCCAGGCTCCTCTGTCCACTGTCTCCCAGGTTTTGCTCAAATTCATGTCCATTGAGTCGGTGATGCTATTTAACCATCGCATGCTCTGCCACACTCTGAGTCTTGCTAGTATGTACATATCCTCAGCATCTAGAACCATGCCTGTGACTGTATCACCTTTTTTTTTTTTTTCTTTTAGTTAAGAATGAGTGAGACAGTCTCTTTTCTTATTTATAAGTTTTTCCTGTAAAGACTTTTATTTTGTCCTAAGAAATACAGGAAGATTTCATGAACTTTGTTTTGAACAAAAATCTATTGTATTGAGGGCTTCTGAGGTGATGTTAGTGGTAAAGATTATCTACCTGTCAGTGCAGGAGACATAAAGAGATGCAGGTTTGATCTCTGGATTGGGAAGATCCCCTGGATGAGGGCATGGCAATCCACTCCAGTATTCTCACCTAGAGAATCCCTTGGACAGAGGAGCCTGGCAGGCTATAGTCCATAGCGAATCAAAGAGTCAGACAAGACTTAAGCAACTTAGCACGCATGCTCAACCTTTAAAAAGAAGATAATGTAGGTAATCCATATGCTTGCTTCTTGCTGAGAAGCCGTTTCTTAATCTATAGATTTACTTTTGATACCCAAGTTCTTCAACATGGAATTGAAGAGAATTTCAAAAATGTTTTAGAGATTGTGGTGCCAGAGACAGGAAGATTTTCCAGATTTGTCTATTGCTTCTGTAAGTATACTAAGCTGAATTCTTGGATGTATAGATTAGAAATCTAAAAATCAAAGCGCGCCAACCTAAAGCTCAGACACTACTGCTGTGTTCCCTTTTGCCTCAATTCACCTGGAATCCCAGAAAGATGAGGTCCAGTCTACAGTGGCCCTTTCTTTCTTTCCTTTTTGAAAACATTATTACCAGCAACACTTCTAACCTGCCCAGAGATTTATCACTGGCCTATCTGTCATCCTCTCTCCCCTTTTCTTATGCCATTAAAAAAGCATAAAATTCCTATCCTTTTCAATGCAGTGGTTATATATAGTGTCAAAACTATATTGGGTTTAATAAAAAGTAAGCACTGCTCAAATAATATATTTTAAAAATTAATATGCTTCCTCAAAATTTGTGTGACTGTCATAGAAATGTATTTGTATTTCACTTAAAATTAATTTAACATTTTTTACATTACAGATCATGGTCTATTTGCTCTTGACTAGGTCCCATTTGCCTTAATTACCTATGATGTGTCTATTTGTATATAAAGATATTTTTGCCTATTAGTGCACCATACAATTTTGCCGCATCAGTGCCTATACATGCATTAAGACTTCTACATGTAAGACTGGAATATTTGTCTTTGCAGACAAATTATTGTGACTATTTCTTTACTTGAATTTTTTTCAGCTCAGTTTTTAATCATCTCTTAAACACAGACTTACTACATATATTTCAGGCCTGGAAGATTTAGCAAATTTTTGCCACATCATATTCCAGAAGGTTAGCAGAATACAAGTGACAAGCCATAAAAGTTAAACTGATTTCTGGAATTCACTCCAGGGTACACAAAGATATGTCAGCTCAGAGAGAGAAATCAAAACAGTATATGAGGACTGACTGACCCAACTGGATCAGACATGAGTTGCGAAGGAATTCCAAATGATAAGGATTTACTGAGCTTTATTTTTTGGTCCAACTCAACTGATGGGAGTGAACAAGGATACTTTCAGCTTAACTCAGAATTCTCCTGAGTCACAATTACAGATACACAATACAACATGGCACACAGCCTGCTCCAAATCCAAAAAGAAAGAAAATGGAAAAAAGTTGTTCTGCTTTATATGACTCATATTTTACTTTTATGTGACTCATATTTTACCTTTCCCTGGAAGAAAACTAGCATTTATTATAATTAACTAGATTTTGGACTCTCCCTGGATGCTGTAGTTTAGTGTATTTAAAAATGAAAGTTATACAAATATTCTGCATCTATCCAGTTTTCTTTTCAAATATATATGCCTCAGATCTATATTCATGTAGCACCAGTAGTGGCCTCTATCATTGCATTAACTGTGTGAGCTTATAACATATATATTTCAAATACATCTGACCTCCTCAGTATAGTATAAGCTGTTTGCAGCCAGAATCCATAATTTAATCATCATTATATTCTTAGTGTCTAACAGAATTCTTGGTGTGAACCTAGTGTTTAACAAATAGTATCGAATTAGATTCTAGAAAGCATAATAAATAAACTGATAATTGATAGCAGTCTGAAAATTAAATGAAAGCTCAATACATGCTTTGTTAAAGGAATTTATTAATAGTGCCTCTTAAGGAAAAGTCCAGTTCTTCAGTCTCTTCAGGCTCTCTTTTCTCAATATTCTCCATTTCTTTGCTTCCATGTCTCATCAGATGAATCCAGATCTAACTAGGCCCATATATCTTTGTAACCCACTGTCATGTTTCAAATGACAAAAAAAAAAAAAAAGAATAAAGAAAACTTTAAAAGTGGCATCAAAAGAACCTCATGAGGTTCACATTGAACAAAAACAAAGTGAAGGAAAAAAAAAAAGAATTCCATCCTTTTTTTCAGTGTTCATCAAAAATCAAGCAAAATAGTTCCTAACACTGTATGTTCTAATGAAAGAGCACTCTTCAGAGCATGATATAGATGTGAACTTAACAAATTTGAACTTCACAGTTACAAACCAGACTCAAGAAAATAATAAATTGCCTGTCAGAATAGTATAAAGCATGATGCTTCTCACAACAAACAGATGGCTAGTAAGGTTTATAAATAGGTAGATAATAAATAGGTAGCTAGATAGGTAAGATAGATAAAATAGAGAAACTTTATAAGCAGTCTAGTGAAAACAAGACAGTTAGGTTTTGTTTTAATTGATTACATTTTTGAACATGGAATCTACCCTCTTATTTCAATACTAATCTCATCACCACAGTCCAGATCTAGATGCTCCTTTTTTAAAGTGACTTTCTCTAAGAGTTGCGCCACATTTAATCATTCATCCTTCCATTTCACTTTTAATACCATTACTGGATCAATCATTCTAAAAAATAAACTTATGTCACATGTCACATCTTTTGTTGGAGCCCTCTGGCTTTCAGGAGGAGTCTAAGCATGGCTTACTACGCTTCTTAGTTTTTCTACCCTTGCCTGCCTGTCAGCCTCCTTTCCCCATGTCCCACTTCACCTCTGGACCATAGTGAGCAATCTTCTGCCTTACGTGTGTTCCTCATTCATTCGTGTAGTAAACACTTGTTATCAAATCTACTCTGTGCCACACACTGTATTAGGTGTTGGTGGGGGAAATATGAAATGCTCTCCCTCCAAAAGCTCACAGCTCCTTGATGAAGACAGTATGGGGAGGAGCATCTAACACAGGGTGGAAACTGGAGTTCGGGATGCCAGAAGAATGCTCATTATGGGTATCTTCCTGGAAGGTGTTGCCTAGCCCAAATCAAAACTAACGCAGTTTGCAATTGTCATCATCGAGGCTCTATCTTCCTAGAAAACATCCCTCCTTTCTTTGGCTAACTTACTTGTCCTTTAAACTCAACTCGATGTTCCCTCCCCTGGGAAGTTTTGATTAACTTTCCAGCGTGGTAAGAACTGTCCGTGTGCCTCCACAGATTCTTGTCTTTATCTGCATCACAGCATGACTTTTTCTTGTTGGTTTGCCTGTGAGCTCCTTCTGCATAAGGGCCGTATGTGCATTCCCTATGCCACATAGAGCCTTTCTTTTAATGTTTGGCAGACATTTCTTAAACAATTAACTTGCTAATGAATTAAGATTTGTAATCTCATTTGGAAGACATTTTAGAAGTCATACAGGCCAACATCCCCTTGAGTCTACAATGTTCATGACAGGATAGGCATTCAGCTTGTGCTTCAGCACATCCATTGACAAAGAGTGCATTGTGTTCAAAGATGTGCAGAAAACAAATGCTGTGACTGAGTGTCCTAGAAGCCGTATACGCTTAGTGTATTTAGAACAAGACTGTAACCAGAACATGTTCAGAGGCAGAGCTTCAGTCACAGAGCCTGTGTTTGTAGAGGAGGAGTTGTTCATCAAAAGATAAAGGGACTGAGCAGATCAGACAAAGAGGCAGAAAAGAGCACAGTGGCATCTTGCTTATAATTTCGCAGGACTTCATCCTTCCTTCTGTCTTAAATAGCTAAAAGGAGATCCCATTTATGGAACACCATCAAGTATTTACTTTTTAAATAAAGCCTTAACTTCCAAGTCTCCACCTTTTTTTTTTCATGACTTCCATTTCCTTTTCCAACTTTTGGGGTTTTAGGGGGGTTATTCTAGCATCTTATTTTGTGATATATAGCACAGCCTCCAGGTTTACCTTGGTCATGGCCCTGCTCCCACCTCCTTTAAAGAAATCACTGAAGCAGATTGTCCTCAAGTACTAATTGCTGTTTTTAGATTTGTAGCCCCTTTAATGTGCAACCAGTGCCTTCCCTGTAAGGTGATTCTCAGGTATCTAGAACTAAAGGATCTTCATTTGGTAATGGTGCCAGTAAATACTTACGACAATCTGGAATTCTATAGAATAGTCCTTAGATTTGCACCCAAAGGAGATTTACAGTGTGTTATTATGTGACACTGGACAAAGTCTTACAGGTCTGGAATCAGATTTCAAGCTGAAAAAGTTTGAAACAAAATTGTTAATTGTCAAATTCCAAGTGACAATTTTCCTCTTAAGCTTTTATCCCAGTACTTAAATTTATGCTTAAGGAAGATTTTATTAAACTTATTGTGAATTCTGAATTTCTCTTTATATGGTAAAAGAAAATTACTGATGTAGGGGTCAAAATTTATCTGTTCAGTGATCTGATGCTTATGAAAGTAATGCTCATATTTTGTTCATGTCTAAGTTTTAAAAAAAAAAAAAGAATAAAGAAAACTTTAAAAGTGGCATCAAAAGAACCTCATGAGGTTCACATTGAACAAAAACAAAGTGAAGGAAAAAAAAAAAGAATTCCATCCTTTTTTTCAGTGTTCATCAAAAATCAAGCAAAATAGTTCCTAACACTGTATGTTCTAATGAAAGAGCACTCTTCAGAGCATGATATAGATGTGAACTTAACAAATTTGAACTTCACAGTTACAAACCAGACTCAAGAAAATAATAAATTGCCTGTCAGAATAGTATAAAGCATGATGCTTCTCACAACAAACAGATGGCTAGTAAGGTTTATAAATAGGTAGATAATAAATAGGTAGCTAGATAGGTAAGATAGATAAAATAGAGAAACTTTATAAGCAGTCTAGTGAAAACAAGACAGTTAGGTTTTGTTTTAATTGATTACATTTTTGAACATGGAATCTACCCTCTTATTTCAATACTAATCTCATCACCACAGTCCAGATCTAGATGCTCCTTTTTTAAAGTGACTTTCTCTAAGAGTTGCGCCACATTTAATCATTCATCCTTCCATTTCACTTTTAATACCATTACTGGATCAATCATTCTAAAAAATAAACTTATGTCACATGTCACATCTTTTGTTGGAGCCCTCTGGCTTTCAGGAGGAGTCTAAGCATGGCTTACTACGCTTCTTAGTTTTTCTACCCTTGCCTGCCTGTCAGCCTCCTTTCCCCATGTCCCACTTCACCTCTGGACCATAGTGAGCAATCTTCTGCCTTACATGTGTTCCTCATTCATTCGTGTAGTAAACACTTGTTATCAAATCTACTCTGTGCCACACACTGTATTAGGTGTTGGTGGGGGAAATATGAAATGCTCTCCCTCCAAAAGCTCACAGCTCCTTGATGAAGACAGTATGGGGAGGAGCATCTAACACAGGGTGGAAACTGGAGTTCGGGATGCCAGAAGAATGCTCATTATGGGTATCTTCCTGGAAGGTGTTGCCTAGCCCAAATCAAAACTAACGCAGTTTGCAATTGTCATCATCGAGGCTCTATCTTCCTAGAAAACATCCCTCCTTTCTTTGGCTAACTTACTTGTCCTTTAAACTCAACTCGATGTTCCCTCCCCTGGGAAGTTTTGATTAACTTTCCAGCGTGGTAAGAACTGTCCGTGTGCCTCCACAGATTCTTGTCTTTATCTGCATCACAGCATGACTTTTTCTTGTTGGTTTGCCTGTGAGCTCCTTCTGCATAAGGGCCGTATGTGCATTCCCTATGCCACATAGAGCCTTTCTTTTAATGTTTGGCAGACATTTCTTAAACAATTAACTTGCTAATGAATTAAGATTTGTAATCTCATTTGGAAGACATTTTAGAAGTCATACAGGCCAACATCCCCTTGAGTCTACAATGTTCATGACAGGATAGGCATTCAGCTTGTGCTTCAGCACATCCATTGACAAAGAGTGCATTGTGTTCAAAGATGTGCAGAAAACAAATGCTGTGACTGAGTGTCCTAGAAGCCGTATACGCTTAGTGTATTTAGAACAAGACTGTAACCAGAACATGTTCAGAGGCAGAGCTTCAGTCACAGAGCCTGTGTTTGTAGAGGAGGAGTTGTTCATCAAAAGATAAAGGGACTGAGCAGATCAGACAAAGAGGCAGAAAAGAGCACAGTGGCATCTTGCTTATAATTTCGCAGGACTTCATCCTTCCTTCTGTCTTAAATAGCTAAAAGGAGATCCCATTTATGGAACACCATCAAGTATTTACTTTTTAAATAAAGCCTTAACTTCCAAGTCTCCACCTTTTTTTTTTCATGACTTCCATTTCCTTTTCCAACTTTTGGGGTTTTAGGGGGGTTATTCTAGCATCTTATTTTGTGATATATAGCACAGCCTCCAGGTTTACCTTGGTCATGGCCCTGCTCCCACCTCCTTTAAAGAAATCACTGAAGCAGATTGTCCTCAAGTACTAATTGCTGTTTTTAGATTTGTAGCCCCTTTAATGTGCAACCAGTGCCTTCCCTGTAAGGTGATTCTCAGGTATCTAGAACTAAAGGATCTTCATTTGGTAATGGTGCCAGTAAATACTTACGACAATCTGGAATTCTATAGAATAGTCCTTAGATTTGCACCCAAAGGAGATTTACAGTGTGTTATTATGTGACACTGGACAAAGTCTTACAGGTCTGGAATCAGATTTCAAGCTGAAAAAGTTTGAAACAAAATTGTTAATTGTCAAATTCCAAGTGACAATTTTCCTCTTAAGCTTTTATCCCAGTACTTAAATTTATGCTTAAGGAAGATTTTATTAAACTTATTGTGAATTCTGAATTTCTCTTTATATGGTAAAAGAAAATTACTGATGTAGGGGTCAAAATTTATCTGTTCAGTGATCTGATGCTTATGAAAGTAATGCTCATATTTTGTTCATGTCTAAGTTTTAACACCTAGTAAATGAGAAAGCCAGCATTCAATCCTGATTTTCTGATTAGAAACCTATTACTTATCTCACTGTATCTCTAGAAGCTGAAGCTTCAGAGCATTTAAATACTATTCATTTCTGATATGTATATTATATTTATTTGTTCTTTTATATAATGTGAAAAAAGTTCAGAAATATATACAACAATGAAATGTAGGTTTTATACCATAGTTCATAAAGCTCCTTACCCAGTTTAATGCAATAGATTGTTTTCAGTGGAATGGCTCTATGAAGTTAGAGTCCTTATCTGGATTGCATCCTTTTTCTGTACCTCATTCCACGAGTTTGACTGCTTGGTGAAAGATCTATCTGTGGAATGGATGTAGTAGGTTTGGCTTCTCATTCCAGATCTCCCTGGAAGAATCTAACTTGGTCAAATAATTTACTCTCTCTGGCCTCAGCTTTTCAATATGTAGCAAACTGTACATTGAATCCTATTGCTAAAAGTTTTAAAATAAGGGCCGCAAAGTAATAACAGCAAATAAAAGGTAACATTTGTTGGGTACTTTCAACTTGCCTGGAACTATATCTGTATTACCTTATCTGATTCTACCAGCACCCTAGCACTGGCTTGCTGTGTACTCTGCGTTCATTATCATCAGAAATAATGGTGCATTCACCAGCTCTCTTGATGTGAATTGTTTTTTGGTCATGGTGTGTGATGAAGAATGAATCATCCTGAAAAAAATAAAAGGATGAATCATCCTTATTGGTATTTTACAATCAATCTGAAAAGAGCAAAGAAGACATGAAACAGTTATTTGGATTTTCAGATATTCATGTCATCAGGAACTTTTTTCTCAAGTTTGTGCAAGATGAAGAGAAAATATATAGGGTTATAGTCAGTTAGTCAACAACTGTTTAAGCTTAGAACTCCTCAGCACCTGGAAGCAGAGATATGGATTCTACATAAATTTCTATTTTTAGGGGCCAAAACAGAAGTTTTTGTTTTGTAGTACTGACATGGATAGTTAATAGTGTAAGGCATAATTGTGCCTGCATGGAAAGGGGAAACAATATTCATATGCTTAATTTTATTATATAACTGTTTGTTTTATTCTTTGTTCATCCTTGGATATCTATCAGTACAAAACTATAATCCCAGTGTTTTTATTGAACTGGCACATTGCATGATGACAAGGCAGAGCGTATTACAGAAAACATCCTAGAACTGTTTATGCCAAATGCATTATGAAAATGGAGACATGTCTGTCTGGCACACAATATATTTTTCCTTTAGATTTTCCAAGCTTTCTTTGTTTCTCCCTTTGCCAGTTTTTTAGAGTATTTAATGGTGCCTGGTAATAACTATAATCAGGGACTATTTCTGTGCTTTGTGATCTTTCTAATGTTGTAATCCAAAGAAAAACAGTGAGATTTGTGGTTTTATGGGAATCCCAAGAAAAAAAGTTATACTTTACTAAATGACATTTTCAGCACACATGTCAATTATCTAGATATTAAATCATTCAGTTACTTCTTTGAGGGCTTTGCTGGTTCAAACCATCACATATACACACCATCCCTGCTACCCCACATCCATCTCCACATTGATCTAACAGATAAAGAAGATTATAACTAGATTTAAGATACTTCAGGCAAGTGTACTTTTGTCCTAAACCATTAATGAATGCCAAGAAATATCTAAAATAAACATTCGAAAGACATCTTGAAGATGTTAATAAACTGACCAAGGACTAGTCTCTGTTTTCACAGTATGCAGTAGGTTTTTTATCACAGACAATGGGTAACTTTAAACATTCTCCTGAAATGTTTCTGCTTCCAAGTAGGATTAGACACAACAGAGAACTGGCATGTTCCCAAGAAGCTCACTGAGAGCAGTCACTGAACTCCATCCCATCATTCGTGAAGACCTTGGGCTGAGGCAGTGAAAGACTCAGCTTCTATTTGTGAGACTGATCACCTTGAGCTCTCAAGATAATTGCTTTAATGCTTTACTCCGGTTATTCTACAGGAGTGTTTCTTGTATGCATTTCTGTCTCTCCTCACTCTTTTCTGAGGTCCTATGCAGCAGGTTTGCCTGAAAGTACCAATCTTCAAGCTTCAGTGTTTCAGAGTAACTTGTTAAGTCTATTAAAATACCAATTTCCAAGCCCTAAAACCAGAAAGTCTCACTTTCTGGGACGAAGATGTGCCATGTTCTCAGTCACATCCGACTCTTTGCGACCCTGTGGACTGTACCTGCCAGGCTCCTGTGTCCATGGGATTCTCCAGGCAAGAATACTGGAGTGGGTTGCCATTTCCTTCTCCAGGGGATCTTCCTGACCCAAGGATCGAACCCACATCTCCTGTGTCTCCTGCATTGCAGGCTGATTTTGGCTGGAAACACTTCAAGTTACATTGGAATGGATGATCATCACCGAAGGCCATTTTAGCTTCATGATTTTAAAGCTTTTTTCTCTTAAAGGTATTTCTAAACCTGTATGTTGCACAGTCACTATTATGTATGCAAAGTCTTATTTGGGTCTAGAAGTTTGTTCTGCTTGATGTTATTTTTCGTATGCTCTCAACGGAGTTAGAACTTAAATCTCCGTTTTTCTGTCATGCCTGAAAATTAGGTTTCAGAGTGAATCTTCTCTCATTGATTGGACTTGTGTGTGTGTGTTCAGTTGCTCAGTCACATCTGGCTGTTTGCGACACCATGAACTGCAGCCAGCCAGACGTCTGTGTCCTTGGGATTCTCAAAGCAAGAATACTGGAGTGGGTTTCCATTTCCTTCTCCAGGGGATCTTCCTGACCCAAGAATTGAACTCATATCACCTGCAACTAGTTGAGCTACTGTTGGCCAAATACCCATAGCTGACAGAACCAATCTGGAGGTGTTAATTAATTTAACATTCAACAAATGTTTGCAGCCTACTCATGGCTTAGACAATAAAGAATCTGCCTGCAATGCAGGAGACCCGGGTTCAATCCCTGGGTTGGGAAGATCCTCTGGAGAAGGAAATGGTAACCCACTCCAGTGTTCTTGCCTGGAGAATCCCATAGACAGAGGAGCCTGGTGACTATAGTCCATGGTGTCACAAAGAGTTGGACATGACTGAGTGACTAACACTTTCAAAGATTCTTTTTGCATATTTATCCATCAGTGAAATGAATCAGAGGGTATAGCCATGATCAGTGGATTCAACAGCTGGTGTGAAAAAATCATGCATGTTCCTACCGAGGAGCATTAGATTGAGAGATCCAGGTCTAAGCCTTATAAGGCTTAGAAAACTGGAAGACCTGGAATTTTAACAGCTGGGATTTTGATGAAATAAGAAATCTCTGTCCTCAGAGAACTTTCAAATATCAAGAGGAACTTGCTCAGTAATAAGAGGTAGCAGAGACTGAAGCTCACCACTCAAGTCTATAACAGTGTTTCTGTTGGCACAAGATCTTCCCTTGACGTTTTTTCCAGTGGTATATCTTAACTGGGAAGAATACTGGGGCCCTGCATTATGTCACATAATAGCCATGATGTGATAGAGTCAAGTGAAATATTTCATTCTCATACAAAACTGATATTGGAACTTCTTGGATTTCTTTTAAAAAATGCGTATTACAGGTATCTGTATCCTCATTCATACTGTCATTTGTGCTTAGCCATAACAGCTAAGATCCCATTGCAACTTATTATGAATTATAAGTCAATGCCTTGGGCTTAGTACTGTTTTTAAAAACTTAGGAATTTCCTTGCTCACATTATCAAGCTAGGCTTTTGGGAAGAGGAGAAGGTGGAGAGTTCCAGTAGCTTCTCAGCTTGCTTTATCCATCCAGAAGATTGTGTGGCAGATGTCTAGCTTTTCAGTGCTTAGGAGCAGCAGATTCTTTATTGTCTAAGCCGTGAGTAGGCTGCAAACATTTGTTGAATGTTAAATTAATTAACACCTCCAGACTGGTTCAGCTATGGGTATTTTGCAATATGGAGAGAGGAGAGTTTTTCCCTTTACACAGTAGGAATGGGATGTTACAATTCCTGCTACCTCACAAATTTTCTTTTATAGACTTGGGGAGGATTTGCCTTTCTCTCAGTTTTCTTGTTGCCTTTAATTCCACAACCATGGTGTTCAGAGATTCAGGTAAAAGTAATACTATACATCAGGAAGAAGAAATTAAAGGAAGTTGTGATAACTTTTAACTATGTTCTAACACCATTCTGAAGAGATTATCTGTGACCCCAAAACACTGATGGGGTGTTTAAGTGAAATTTATCATGAATGGGTGGTATTTTAATAATATTATGTTGTTATTTGAAGGGAGTGGGCCTAAATAATGTCTCCTCCGATTCCAGATGCTTTTTATTAAAACTGAAATAAATCTTTCCAAATCATAGTTCCTGTCAAAAAAGTTTTGCCAGAGCACTGCCAGTTCTAGCTTGAAATCTCCTCAAATGCTTGTCACTTAATAGATAGATAGGCTCTGTATGTTTCAAAAGCCCAACAAATTAGAAAGTGAAATATGACTAATTACATATGTTTGAAGGAGTATTATCTGAATAGTCTCTTCAGGAATCCAGATGATTCATTTTAGATAATAAATTCACTTTATTTGTACATCTGATAGCAATTGAAGTCAGCGTAGCCAGCCTTGCCTTTCTTCTTGCAACATTAGTTTTTATCGACTAACTATAAAGAAAGAATTAAAAACTCAAAAGTATTAAGTACTAAGGAATTCACTTTTTGAATACCTGTTCTCTTGAAAACAAATTATCATGTTTTAAGTGAATGTTTATCAAGTAACACAGTGTTCATTTCAGTGTTGGATTTTTAGGTTCAAGATGAAGATTTTTAGTCACTGAGAAATCTTTTCCACCTCGCTTTGGGGGAAAAACTGTCACATTTTGCTGGGAGTTGTGGATGCTCATATTATTTTATTTCCTTTGAGTGTCTATGGCAAGAACTCCTAGAGGTAAACATGGGCTGAAATGCAAATCTAAGTATTTTCCAAATCCTTTTGGAGATGTTAATAAACATAACATCAAATGAAGGTTCTATAGCCAATTACTTGGGATGCTTTGCACAACAGTGCCCTACCCTGAGATTGCCATGTGCAGTAAAAGAGCAGAAGCTGTCAGAAGACTTGTATTATACATGCCCATGTAACTCAGCATATACACGCCCACGTAACTCAGCATTGCCCAAGTTAATTTGAGCACTTTACTGCTAGTGGTCTTCCTCCCAAAAATGTAATTGAAGACTAATCATGAAAAAATGTCAGATAGATTTCAATAGAGAGACATCTATAATTTACCTGACCAATATTTTTTAAGGTCATCCACAACAAAGAAAGTCTGAGAACCTCTCACAGCCAGGAGGAACCTGAAGAGACATGGAACTAAATGTAATGTAGAATCTTGGATGAGATTCTAGAACCAAAAAAAAGACTAGGTAAAAACTAAGGGAATCTAAACTATAAACTTAATGCATCAGTACTGTTTCATTAATTATAATAAATGAATCACACTAATATGTTAATAACAGGGGAATTTGAGTGCAGAAGATACACAGGAACTCTCTACACAGGAACTCTATATTATCGGTTCAAATGTTTCTGTAAATCTGAAATTGTCCTAAAAAATAGAAAACCTGTTAATCTTTTTAAAAGCAATATACTTCTTTGTGGGAAAGTTTTCCTATTGATAAGTGTTCACTCTGGACAAAAACAATAGTTTGGACCATTTAAGAATGTGGGAATCTTATCTAAGCTGTTCTGGTAAAGAAAAAGTAAAGAAATCAAGGCATGTAAAGGTAAGGATGCTAAGCCAACAGTCTCACAGGCAATAAAATATTGTGATCAAGGTCACAGTTAGAATGTAGATCATTTTTTCAGCCCATTAGGCATGTGGAGATACCAGAACAACTCAGAAGAAACACAGTCCTCAGACTCCCAGTTTAGGTCCTTTCATGTTTGACTAGAATACAGCAGCAGAGTGAGATCTAAAACATTGCAGAACCATCTTTATAAAAGATGCTGTTTTCAGATGTACACATGGAGTGGTCAGTTCTTAGGACACACTCCTCCCATTAGGCTCTCCTGTCCCAAACATTGGCCATGCCTGTCTTGGAACGTTCATTCATTTCTCTGTGATACATGGGCAGAAATTTGCAAGTAACTCTTATTATTGGACTTACCAGGTTTTCAGGCTCCTCTTCCTATACCAACAATTCCAGAAAAACTGTTGAAAGTATTTTATATGTAATGACTGGTGGTATGACGACTGTTAGTATCATTATAATAACAATGGCAAAAGGAGAAACCACTACTTATTGAGCTTACTGGGGGCTGTGCTGAGTCCTTACTTTGTTTAAATTTGCAACAAAGCAATAAACTAGGCATCAATGTCCTCATTTTACAGATAAAGATACTCTTCTATGCATGCAGTTCTTTATACATCGTCAGTCATGTGGGGATGCGCTTTGATTTATTCAGAAGCCCTTCAATCAATGTTTTAAAAACTAAATTGCTTAAATCCTGTTTAAATGCTCATAGGGAAGATAAGTATAACCCTTATCGGAAGCAATTGTGGGCGTGTGGGGAGGGGCTTTGGTGTTGTCAAATTAGTTCAAATGAGTTAACTCATGTAGTTCTTGGTATGAACAGAAAATTAGAATAGGGACCTTAGAATAGCATTGAAATTCAGTAAAATAATAATAATAAGATTCTTGCTAGAAATCTGATAGAAAGCTTACTTTCATGACAGCTTGATTTATTTGTGATGTCTCTCAACAGAACTTGGCAGCTAGAATTGGATTTGTTTTCATAGAATTTTTGTTTGTTTATTTGGAGGGTTTGGTTTGAGTTATTATCTTGAAAAAAAAAAAGGAAAATGTTCTTAGCTTCCATCAGATATTCTGATTGTCTATGTCATCATCAGAATGGGGACAATAGACCATCAATGAAGCTACATTGCTGGCAACAACATTTTTCTTGTCAACTAGATCTGTAAATTGAGTGGCTTCAACATATAAGTGAAGGCTGTGCAGTACCTACTGTTTCCTTTTTAACACATGCAGAATACCTACTCCACGACTTATTCAAACTTTACTATGATTTATGGCCACCTAATGAATATTAGTGACTTAACTGAATTGACTTAATTGTGAAATAATACTATAAGTTATGACATAGGCCTAATATTATATTTATTCTCTATGTAAGATTTATAATGAGAGAAAATGTCATTCCCTTTTTAATCTATAGATAGAGCTTAGAAAAGTTAAGTCAAAACTCTCTTTCTCTTAATATTCAGTATCCAAAAAGATATATCTACCTCTGGTTTAAATTAAACATCTTTGAAACTGAAAGGACTAATATACTGACCATTGTCTTTTCTAGATTTCATAGAGAGTTGTGGTTTTAAAGAGTATTTGCAATAATTTTCCATAATCCAGCATGTCCCCTTAGCCATTCTTTTCCCCACTGTTTTCTATCCAGTTTTCTCATATTACAAATTTTCCCTATTTTCCCTGTTGAGTCAATGTCATATGTCAATGAAAGTTAGCTCAGATATGTACTTAAATGCCAAACACTAGTTTTAAAAAATAGAATATATGAAACTAATGGTGATCTTATATGAAAAAAAAAAAAAAGATATTGCAGAAAAGATCTGTTGAAAACTAAGGTGTTAACAGTAGCTACCTCTTGATATTAAAAGTGGGTTGTTGAATGTGTTTTCTTGACTATCAGTTGCTGGTGAGTTTGCTGTCAATTTTCGCTATTTTAGTACTTCAGATAAGCTTTCTCCAAGGTCATGGCTGCCGTTTTTCTTCTTCCAATCACAGGAAACATCCCAGGACATTGAAGAATGGCAGATGATCGGAAAGATGAAGCAAAGGCGCCTCACTGGACCTCAGCTCAACTTACAGAGGCATCCGCCCAACCACACCCACCGGAGATCAAGGATCAAGGTGGGGCAGGGGAAGGACTTGTCAGAAGCGCCAATGGATTCCCCTACAGAGAGGATGAAGAGGGCGCCTTTGGAGAACATGGGTCACAGGGCACCTACTCAAATACCAAAGAGAACGGAATCAACGGAGAACTGACCTCAGCGGACAGAGAGACAGCAGGTAACTAAGGGCTCTTCCGTCACCACTGCTTGCTTTCTGCTTTGAAGTCTGTTTACACTTCAAGTGAGTTAGTTTACAGCCCTGACCTTTCACTAGTGCTAGGACTGAAATTCCAGTCAGTCAAGGGAAGTAGACACCAAAGGAGAGAAAAATCGTAGGAACTAGCCTGACTTTCCCCCAGATCAGTTATATTCTCAATCTTACCTCCTTTTTCATTTTTATTTATTTTTGGCTGTGCCAAGCGGCTTGCAGGATCTTAGTTCTCCGACTGGGGATCAAACCCGGGGCCCTCACAGTGAAAGCTCAGAGTCCTAACCTCTGGACCACCATTTACCACCTTAATTTTAGTAGACAAATGGCTTGGTATATGTGTGTTTTGCTAATAACTGTCAGCATTGTAAATCACTGAAAAAAAAAAAAAAAAAACTTCACTAACTGAGATTCTCTTGAATGATATTGGACTTAAATCTGATTAATTGATAAGAAGCACATTTACTTTTTAGGGCAGGAAGGAATGTAGAGTCTGTCTCCTAGCCTTTAAAAAGAAAAAAAGAAAGGAAAACAGCACATGCATACACGGGAACCATTTAATACTTCTTTGGATAGCTTTTTAAGAACTAGTATACAGATGCTTGAAGGATAACAGAATATAATTTAATCTTAAAGTATAATTTCTACTACAAGTTTGTTGATGATATTGTCATTAATGGCTTAGAGGAAACATTCAGTTCAGTTCAGTCGCTCAGTCATGTCTGACACTTTGCTATCCCACGGACTGCAGCACATTAGTCTGTTCTATAGTGTTCTTTATCATTATTTTCCTTTTCTCTGTAATTCAGAATTTAATGTATTTGAAGACAGTAATTTGCAGACATGCTACTCCAAAAACAGTAAGTAAACTGCTAGTAAAAGAGGCTCTGTCTGCTTCAAGATCACCCTTACTTATTCAAGGGTTAGTTTTCTTTTTTTTTTTCAAGGGTTAGTTTTCTATACTCAGTTGGTTAGCCACACATCCGCTGTACACTCAGTTCAAAAAATATATTTAACTTTTAATGGACAAGTATGAAAGCATTTCAAATAACTGAGGAGAAGTTACATACATACATAGTGTGATTCTTTTCATTTAACAAACTACCGTTGAACATTTTCTACATATAAGCTGTGCCAGGACGAGTGCAAAGAATGGGCTCTGAACTTTCCAGAGCAGTTGATCTAGTAGCACACATGAGACCTGTGTGTACAGCTAATTCAAATACAGAACACAGTACATTCATTGCCACATGAGCAGTATAGAAAGGCAAAGTTGAAGAAGGGTTATTTCCAAACCAAGTTCCCAAATCATGTACAGAAGCATCTTGAGGTTCCACAGCAGACGCACAAGAATGTGGCAGAGTGTTCTTAAATACCTAGATGAAATTCTGTGATATTCAATAGCTGTCAAATACTGCATGAACTATTAATTTAAGATAGTTTGGTTTCAACATTAGGTCATACCACATTCTTCTTCATGATGTCCTGTCTTTTTGAAGCTGGGATTTTGGGGTCTTTTCGAAGTTGCTGTGATAAAAAAGCAAATACCCTGCAGAAATGTATGTGGAACAGGAAAAAAGAGAGTGGCAGTGTCCAAGCTAATTCAAGGATTTGAAAAGCTGTCCACTGCCCTATAGACACCCATGTCTCATTAGTAAGAAATTGTGGTTAAGAATGAAATAAAAATACTATTTTTACTTTTCATGGTTACAGGGAAGATTAAATGAGGTAGAGTATATAAAGTAAATGACTCAAGAAATAGTATCTGTACCATTGTTATTTTGATTATCAATGGTGGTAGTTCTCTTCATATAGACAACAGGACACCCTCGATCAGGAATTATTTTTCTACAGTCAAGTGTAATACAATTTGAAGAGAGTGCGACTTGGGTATCAGGAGCACTAACTGGGAAAATTTTGAAGCGATTGAGGCATGGCGAGTTGAGAACATGTTAGAAAAAAATGATTGTGAGAATAAAGGAGATACTGTGAGAAACCAAGATTTTTCTCATCATTGTCCCCTGTAGCACTTGACATTATACCTCAAGGACTCAATAAATGTATGTCGAGTGAGTAGTTGAGTGAATGTTACAAAAAGAAGAAAGTTCTTCGAGTGAGTAGTTGAGTGAATGTTACAAAAAGAAGAAAGTTCTTCAAATTAATGGGGAAAGCTATTGAAAAGCCTTAACTTTGTCTCTCTCACCAGTTGACTCTCACTGACTATTATGGAGGCTTATTATATACCCAAGAAAAAAATCACTTTTAGCATGCTTGGTCAAAGAGGACAGAACCAACATCATTCACTATTTCATTTTTTCAATATCTTAATTAAGTATTTGAGAGCATCAGAAAAAAATCTATTTGTCAGGTCAGTGTGGCCTTGCCAGCTTCTTTGAGAAAATAACATAAAAAAATAAACTAACAGATGGTTCTTTAAATTGTGGGTTCAAGACCATCCAGAGTTAATTTTTAATTCAGCTTAACATGCATCAAATGAATATTACATTACTTTTGGGACACTGATTATGTAAATTTTATATGTATATTCATACTGACAAAAGTTGTAAACAGTGATGCTTTCAATCCAGATGATGATGTAATTTTAAACCAGCCTCCCTCCAGAAAGAAGAAACTGAGTATTGAACATCAATCATCCATGTATGGAAAGCAGCAGAGAGGAAAACTGTAAATTGTTATCTTCTCATACCTACAGAGGATTTTTCAGTAATAAGTTAAAGTGCAATTAAATTTCTCTCCAAGTTCAGTTCAGTCGCTCAGTTGTGTCCGACTCTGCAACCCCATGAATCGCAGCACGCTAGGCCTGCCTGCCCATCATCAACTCCCGGAGTTCACTCAGACTCAGGTCCATCGAGTCGGTGATGCCATCCAGCCATCTCATCCTCTGTCATCCCCTTCTCCTCCTCCCCCAAGTCCCTGTCGGCATCAGAGTCTTTTCCAGTGAGTCAACTCTTTGCATGAGGTGGCCAAAGTACTGGAGTTTCAGCTTTAGCATCATTCCTTCCAAAGAATACCCAGGACTGATCTCCTTTAGAATGGACTGGTTGGATCTCCTTGCAGTCCAAGGGACTCTCAAGAGTCTTCTCCAATACCACAGTTCAAAAGCATCAACTCTGCAACACTCAACTTTCTTCACAGTCCAACTCTCACATCCATACATGACCACTGAAAAAACCATAGCCTTGACTAGACGGACCCTTGTTGGCAAAGTAATGTCTCTGCTTTTGAATATGCTGTCTAGGTTGGTCATAGCTTTTCTTCCAAGGAGTAAGCGTCTTTTAATTTCATGGCTGCAGTCACCGTCTGCAGTGATTTTGGAGCCCAAAAAAATAAAGTCTGACACTGTTTCCACTGTTTCCCCATCTATTTCCCGTGAAGTGATGGGACCGGATGCCATGATCTTTGTTTTCTGAATGTTGAGCTTTAAGCCAACTTTTTCACTGTCCTCTTTTACTTTCATCAAGAGGCTATTTAGTTCCTCTTCACTTTCTGCCATAAGGGTGGTGTCATCTGCATATCTGAGGTTCTTGATATTTCTCCTGGCAATCTTGATTCCAGCTTGTGCTTCTTCCAGTCCAGCGTTTCTCATGATGTACTCTGCATA
>SJYX01002375.1:29430-39485 GCA_006410675.1 Oreotragus oreotragus | reverse complement strand
TTGTTTGGTTTGGTGGGCATTTCTCCTCTTCCTTTACCTGCTGGGTATTCCTCTGTCTCTTCTTCTTGGTTATATTGCTGCATTTGGGGTGGTCTTTCTATATTCTGGGAATTTGTGGAGTTCTCTTTATTATGGAGTTTCCTCACTGTGGGTGGGGTTGTATCAGTGGCTTGTCAAGGTTTCTTGGTTAGGGAGGCTTGTGTTGGAGTTCTGGTGGGTGGAGCTCGATTTCTTCTCTCTGGAGTGCTATGAAGTGTCCAGTAATGGGTTATGAGACATCAGTGGTTTTGGAGTAACTTTGAGCTGCCTGTATATTGAAGCTCAGGGGTGTGTTCCTGTGTTGCTGGAGAATTTGTGTGGTATGTCTTACTCTGGAACTTGTTGGCCCTTGGGTGGTGCTTGGTTTCAGTGTAGGTATGCAGGCATTTGATGAACTCCTATCAATTAACATTCCCTGGATTCAGGATTTCTCTGATATTCTCAGGATTTGGACTTAAGCCTCCTGCTTCTGGTTTTCAGTTTTATTTTTACAATAGCCTCAAGACTTCTCCATCTCTACAGCACCAATGATAAAACATCTAGGTTAAAGATGAAAGGTTTCTCCACATTGAGGGACATCCAGAGAGGTTCACTGAGTTACATGGAGAAGAGAAGAGGGAGGGGGTAGTTAGAGGTGACTGGAATGAGATGAGGTGGGATCAAAAGAGAGAGTAAGCTAGCCAGTAATCACTTCCCTTATGTGTGCTCCACAGTCTGGACTGCTCAGAGGTGTTCACGGAGTTATACAGGGAAGAGGAGAGGGAGGAAGTAGACAGAGGTGGCCAGGAGGATAAAAGAGGGAAATGAAAAGGAGAGAGACAGATCCAGCCAGTAACCAGTTCCCTAAGTGTTCTCCACCGTCTGGGACACACATAGATTTACAGAGTTGGGTAGAGAAGAGAAGGGGGTGGAAAGAGACAGAGGCCACCTGGTGGAGAAAAAGGAGAATCCAAAGGAGGAGAGAGTGGTCAAGCCAGTAATCTCGCTCTCAGGTAAAACTGGGTACTGAAGATTGGGTTTTTTAATGTACAAAATTGACAACAAATACCAAAAAGCAAAGATTAAAAATCTGGAGTAGAGATTGGATTTTCAAAAATACGATATTAAAGAAAAGAAGAAGAAGAAAAAGAAAAAAAAAAAGCCACAAGAATTATTAAAAAACAACAACCACCACAAAAAGACTATATACGGCGATTGCTTTAAAAATAGGGTCTTTTTTTTTTTTGAAAAGTAATAATAGGTTATAAAAATAAAAATTAGAGAAATAGAGGACTTAAAAATTTAAGAAAGTTAAAAAAAGAAGAAGAAAAAGAAAAGAAAAACAATCACGCAAAAACATCAACATCAAAAAAAATAAAGAATGATTGTAAAAATAGTAAAGATATATCTGGCCCTTTCTCTGGTGTTGTGGGCAGTGTGGGGTCACTTTCAAGGCAGTTCCCTCTGTTTAACTTCTTCTGTTTTCTGGTCTCTTCAGTGTCTGATTTCCATCTTGACACAAGGAGGGCGGTGGTGGACACTTTTTTTTTTTTAGGCTCACTTGTTTAGTCGAGGTGTGGGGAGGGCGGGATGCTGCAAACAAATAATACAGTCGTGTGCTTGCAGTGTCTCATCCACGCTGGGCCTGCCCCTGCTCGCGGTGCACACCGCTCAGGCTCTGCGTTGCTCCGCCGGGGAACCATCTGAGGCCGGCCCTAAGCTTCATGCACCTCCCTGGTCTAAGCCGCTCAGGCTCAGCGCTCAGGTACCCCTCAGAGGCGCGGATTTGGTTGGGCCTGAGTTTTGTGCCCTTCCCAGGTCCAAGTAGCTCAGGAGTTTGGCGAGTGCAGTCGCTGCGACTTATTGCCTTTCCCTGCTGCTCAGTTTTCTGGGTGTACTGCTGGCGTTCCTTCTCAGGTGGATGATGACTGTCCAGAACCCCCAGAAGTCTTAGTTAGCAAAGAAGCCTGCTTGCATTTTGGTTGGTAATGTCTCTTGGGCTGCGACTGCACCCTTCCAGCCCTTAAGGCTCTGGCTGCCTGTCACCGGAGGGGGATGTTCTGCAGCCGGCTATTTCCGTTCCGTCCTTTGTTCTGTGTGCAGTCCTGGCGGTGTCTTATGTTCGAGCGTTTCGTGTGGTAGCTATCCCACAGTCTGGATTGCTAGCTCGTTAGTTCACTCTAGTTACACGCGGGGCGTTCTGGCCCAAAAACCACTGCAGCCTGCACCTCCCATGGCCCGATTCTTAAAAAGCACTCCCGCCTGTGCCTCCTGTGCCTCCCTGTCCAGCCCCCACTTGCTAGCGGCGGATGTGCTTTTCCACTGGGGGAGTTATTGTTGGGCTCGTAATCTGTGGGTTTTAATTATTTATTTTCCTTCCTGTTATGTTGCCCTCTGTGCTTCCAAGGCTCGGCACAGACTCGGCAACAAGAATGTTTCCTGGTGTTTGGAAACCTCTCTTCTTAAGAGTCTCTTCCCGGGACGGGACTCCCTTCCCGGGACAGAGCTCCCTCCCTACCTCCTTTGTCTCTTTTTTTGTCTTTTATATTTTTTCCTACCTGTTTTTGAAGCCAATGATCTGCTTTTCTGGGTGCCTGATGTCCTCTGCCAGCATTCAGAAGCTGTTTTGTGGAATTTACTCAGTGTTGAAATGTTCTTTTGATGAATCTGTGAGGGAGAAAGTGGTCTCCCAGTCCTATTCCTCCGCCATCTTAGGACCCCCACCCCCACCCCCCGTCACTTGCACTTTTTTAAGGCTACAGTTCATCAGTCTTTTTTGTCATCTGGTCAATTAATATAGTTTCTAATTATATTCAAATGCTCATGACAGAGTTTTTAAAAACCACTTTTAATGTTAAATAAGATATTGGAATGTACACTTGCTTTCGATTTTTTTTCAGTAAGTCAATGCCTAGAGTATTACCTTACATTAATGAAAATTAATTCAAAACCACTTTTTACCATAGCAAAATGAAATGTGTTTTCTAAAAATACACTGATTCCTCTTTGTAAAACATGATTGATTCTGCCTAGATTTCAGCATATGGGTTATCATTTGGACCACATTCAAATATGACATTAATTAGTTATTAAATTTCAAAAGGGCTTCAGCTTAAAGCAATTTCAACCACTGATGGACCTAAAAACTACTATAGTAAACAGGGAGTTGTTTTAATTCTTGAAAGCACATTTCAGACAGAATGTTTCACCTGGTCAGTATGCAAGAGCCTAAATGACTAGATTTTATAAGCAATAGCTACTCATGTTTTTTTCAAATTAATTCTACTCTTGATTTTGACAAGACACAAATCATCATGTAGAAATACCTCTGCTTGTGTTGTCATTTAAAAATGGAAAGGTTCAGTGGGTAGCATGTTTTAACCATTTCTGAAAATTATTCAATGTCATAATATTTTTGTAAGAATCTTAAGGATGCTATTTTTCTCAGTTATTAAATTTACATTCATTTTCCAATTAATATGAATGTTTAATGTTTATATATGGCAAAAAGTTGCTTTATTTTTAAATAAAGTACACATTTAAAAGAGTGAATGACAATACTTATGCTTAGAGAGAAATGGAATATCTCCTTCCATGTCGGTAAACAAAGGATGTCACAGTCATCAGCCTGCAGCCTGCCCACAGGCGGCTGGTGAGCCCTGAGGGAACTTAGAAAGGAAAGAATACCTGCCATCTGACTGCTGCCACTCCCTGTAGTGAGCCCTGGGGAAACAGGCGGTAAAAACACAGGAAACTGGCCCCAAATAATTAAGGTGTATATCAAAGGAATGATTTCAGCGAATCCAGATTCTTGCATCTTCTCGTATACAGAAAAGTGCTAACTTCCTTAACTTACTGTAGCTGGTTTTCTTTAACTTAATTAACAATAATTAAAAGATTTAAATATCTTTTGATGTTCTGACTACCTGCCCTTTGTTGCAAAACTTCTATCTATCCTAGCTACCCCCTTGCTTCATCGGAGCAATTTTCTCAAGGTTACTTGAGTTGCTGCCTCCCAGGCTTGAAGTCCTAAAAATTCCTGCCAGAAAACTCTCAACTTTTGGTTGTGAATATTTAAGTTGACACCAGTTTAAACATCAGTGATAGACCCTTACATGTGCAGCACAAGATTAGAAACAGGCTATTAACATTCTGTGCCTTCTTGGAGTGCTTCCCTTTCTCTTCCCACAGTAAGTAATCATCATTTCGTATTTTGCGCTAACCAGTCTCTTATTTGAACCAATCATATATATCACCCTAACCAATACATTATTTAGTTTTGTCTAGTTTTAAACTTTTCATGAGTGGGATCATATTGTTACATTTTCTTATGTGACTTGCTTCTTTCACACAAAATTATGTTTCTAAGATTTACCCAGGCACTTGATACCAAGCAGGGTCCTCTGGGGCTCAAAGTCTTTCTGTGTCTCTCATTTCTTTGATTATAGGAAATAGCCTTTTTTTCAGCCTCTATGCCCTTTCCTGAGTTCTAATGGGCAGACTCAAGCAGCTGTTAATTAGGGAAGGGAAGGAATGCTAGACCAGGAAGAAACAAATACTTAAGAGAAACAGTAGTGCAGCCTTGGGACAAGGTCCTGGTTCCCCATCAACGGAAACACACAATACCTTTGAGCTGTTTTGCGGATACAAAACTTTCTCCAGGTGGGAGAAAGTTAGATGGTATGCTATCCACAAGCAGGTAGATCCAGACCAGTTTGACCCTAAAGGTTGATGATGCAGACTCTACTTATCTTTCCGCCAACCCATCAGAAGAATGTCCACAAGCTGATCACACCCTTTAAAAATCATTACTAGAAAATTTCTAACTATCCTCTCCAAGCTGGGACACAGTTTTCGAGGCCAAAGTCCATGGTGTCCTCCTTTGCCTGGCAAAGTAATATAGCTATCCTTTTTACAAAACTCTGTCTCCAAGATTTGATCTGGCACTGATGTACAGAGAAGCTGAGCTTTCAGAATCACAGTCTGTGTAACTGTAATTCATTTCTGCTTATATATTACCCTTTAATAGCAATATATCACAACTTGGTGTCCATCCTTTTGTTGATGGGTACTTGGGTAACTAATAAATCATTGCTTTCTTTCACATTCAAAGTCTACTTTAAATAGACTTACTCCAAATATTTAGGTGTTTTTGTCATGATAACTTTAGTGAATGTGGGTCTACCTTACTAGTTTAGAAAAGGTAATGATGATAGTAACAAAGAATAAGATCCTTTCAAAAATGACATTAATTTAATAATAAAAATAAATAAAAGATACAACTTGTAACAATAACTGCATTAGAGAAATAACTCTAAACAGAAAACATGATCTGCAAAAATCATCTAGAGCTAAAGGGCATACTGATTATTTAGTCAAGCAATAACTACTATGTATTACATTTTTCTTTTCAAAAGCATGTTTCTATTTTGGTTACCTGCAGAGGAAGTAAAGGGCTCCAAGGATAAGAGTTCCTAGCAGAACAGTCAATGCCACAAAAGCTGTGAACAGGTCACTTTTAGTTTGGATACTGGAGCTTGGGAGAAAAACCTCTTCACAACGAGCTCCTGTATAATTTTCAATGCATCTGTGGAAAAAAATGTTAGATACAGAGTTGCGTTCTCTGTTCCATTAACTAATATAGGAAGCATAAGTTTTCCAGATGGTATGAAAAAAAAAGACTAATTTTCAGATTCTGAACATAGACTAGGAATGCTATACTATGATGCTCACAGAGCTACAGTTATAATAAAACAAATTAGCATCTGCAGTCTGATCTTTACTCTCTTCCTTTTCCAGTTTTCAGATTGCTTAGAAACTCCAGAGAAATTATATTCAGTCCTTTCATCTTCCATATTTTCAATGCATAATTGTCCACACTTAAGGATCATCTGAAATTTATTTTGTTATCTCTGGTGTAGATGTGATTCTAAGTGTATTTTTCCTTGACAATGCTAAATAGCTATTCCAACCCCATTTATTAAATAATCGTTCTCTTCCCTGCTGTTTAACAGTGCCTCCTTTAATATACATCAAGTTTGTATAAGTGACGACAGTTCTTTACTCTTCAGTGATTTTAAAACCTAATCTTGGGCTTCTACCTTACGTCAAGGCTGTATATTGTCACCCTGCTTATTTAACTTATATGCAGAGTACATCATGAGGAATGCTGGACTGAAAGAAACACAAGCTGGAATCAAGATTGCCGGGAGAAATATCAATAACCTCAGATATGCAGATGACACCACCCTTATGTCAGAAAGTGAGGAGGAGCTAAAAAGCCTCTTAATGAAAGTAAAAGAGAAGAGTGAAAAAGTTGGCCTAAAGCTCAACATTCAGAAAACGAAGATCATGGCATACGGTCCCATCACTTTATGGGAAATAGATGGGGAAACAGTGTAAACAGTGACAGACTTTATTTTCTGGGGCTCCAAAATCACTGCAGATGGTGATTGCAGCCATGAAATTAAAAGACGCTTACTCCTTGGAAGAAAAGTTATGACCAACCTGGATAGTATATTCAAAAGCAGAGACATTACTTTGCCAACAAAGGTCCATCTAGTCAAGGCTATGGTTTTTCCAGTGGTCATGTATGGATATGAGAGTTGGACTGTGAAGAAAGCTGAGTGCTGAAGAATTGATGCTTTTGAACTGTGGTGTTGGAGAAGACTCCTGAGAGTCCCTTGGACTGCAAGGAGATCCAACCCTGNCCATCTAGTCAAGGCTATGGTTTTTCCAGTGGTCATGTATGGATGTGAGAGTTGGACTGTGAAGAAAGCTGAGTGCTGAAGAATTGATGCTTTTGAACTGTGGTGTTGGAGAAGACTCCTGAGAGTCCCTTGGACTGCAAGGAGATCCAACCAGTGCATTCTGAAGGAGATCAGCCCTGGGATTTCTTTGGAAGGAATGATGCGAAAGCTGAAACTCCAGTACTTTGGCCACCTCATGCGAAGAGTTGACTCATTGGAAAATACCCTGATGTTGGGAGGGATTGGGGGCAGGAGGAGCAGGGGACGACAGAGGATGAGATGGCTGGATGGTATCACTGACTCAATGCACGTGGGTCTGGGTGGACTCCGGGAGTTGGTGATGGACAGGGAGGCCTTGCGTGTTGTGATTCATGGGGTCGCAGAGTCAGACACGACTGAGCGACTGAACTGAACTAAACCTTACTGCTTCAATACTGTTACTTTATGTTTTAGTATCTGGTAGTTCTACTCCTTATATTATCACCTTGCTTTTCTAGAGATTTTGTGATATTTTCATTTGCCAGCCAAATATTTTAAGCCCATTTACTTTCAGCTCTTTAAAAACTATGTAACAGAAATCCATAATCTTTGGTAATATCAACCAGTTGCTTTCTCCCTGTTAATATGTTCAAAGATTATAAAACATAAAAATTGATATGAATTAGTGAGTTTGGCACCAGATCAATTTAATTATATCATATTTGCAGTTAAGATAAATAATAGTATTTTAACATATACTAATGTTTATTTATAAAGCAACCCACAAAGTTAAACAGTAAACTATACTTAGCAAAAATTTTGTGTAAAAAAGTATGTGTGTGTATATATTCTTCAAGGTAGCATTACCAAACCCAGAAATATTTGTTCTATTTAATTAATTCTCCTCCCCACCTCTTTCCAGTTTAGAAACTATTTATAAATGTTACCTTTTCTCCCATCCTAGACTAACAAGGATGCAGGCCTAGAAAGTTACATGTGAACTAATTACTAACAAAGCTTGGCAACTAATGTGATAGGCTAATAATGCAGTATACAAATAAATAAGAGAAAAGAATATCAAATTACAGTACAGGTATCAATTTTACTTAAATGAGCATATGAAAGATGTTTTATGAACCTCAAGTCCTACTGATAGTGAGAAAGTGGTATTATTGGTTAGAGCTTCCACTAGATGGGGTGTCAGTGTGACCAATGCAGCAGTTCCCATTCTCTCAAACTACTGTAAAGATGGACTTGAGAAGACACAGAGAGGAAGAGAAAGGACAGAATATGAGTGGCAAACTGAAATGGACGTAAAATACTTTAGAAAGCACAATTACCTAAAGTCTAAATAAAAAATACTTATTTTCCCCATAGATCAAGTCACCTGCATCCTGAGAAATCTGTATGCAGTTCAAGAAACAATGATTAGAACTGGACATGGAACAGAATGGTTCCAAATTGGAAAAGGAGTATGTCAAGGCTCTATACTGTCACCCAGCTTATTTAACTTATATGCAGAGTACATTGTGTGAAATGCCAGGCTGGATGAAGCACAAACTGGAATCAAGATTGCCAGGAGAAATATCAATAACCTCAGATACACAGATGACACCACCCTTATGTCAGAAAGTGAAGACGAACTAAAGAGCCTCTTGATAAAAGTGAAAGAAGAGAGTGAAAAAGTTGGCTTAAAACTCAACATTCAAAAAACAAAGATCATGGTATCCTGTCCCATCACTCCATGGCAAATAATGGAGAAATGATGGAAACAGCAAAAGACTTTATTTTCTTGGGCTTCAAAATCACGGCAGATGGTGACTGCAGCCATGAAATTAAAAGACGCTTATTCCTTGGAAGGAAAGTTATGACCAACTTAGACAGCATATTAGAAAGCAGAGACATTACTCTGCCAAAAGGTCCATCTAGTCAATGCTATGGTTTTTCCAGTAGTCATGTATGGATGTGAGAGTTGGACTATAGAGAAAGCTGAGTGCTGAAGAATTGATGCTTTTGAACTGTGGTGTTGGAGAAGACTCTTGAGAGTCCCTTGGACTGCAAGGAGATCCAACCAGTCCATCCTAAAGAAGATCAGTCCTGGGTGTTCATTGGAAGGGCTGATGTTGAAGCTGAAACTCCAATACTTTGGCCACCTGATGCGAGGAGCTGACTCATCTGAAAAGACCCTGCTGCTGGGAAAGATTGAGGGCAGGCGGAGAAGGGGATGACAGAGGATGAGATGGTTGGATGGCATCACTGACTCAATGGCCATGAGTTTGGGTGGACTCCGGCAGTTGGTGATGGACAAGGAGGCCTGGTGTGTTGCGGTTCATGGGGTCGCAAAGAGTCGGACACGACTGAGCACGACTAAACTGAACTGAATTCTTTATGAGGAAGATTAAAAAAAAAAAAAACTATAAACTCATTACTCACATTTCTTAATGCTGGTTCAAGTTTAGGTAAGATAGAACTTCAAGCAAGATGACAAACTAGCTAATGTAACTAACATATAGTTAGATATGGAGTTGGATAGAGTCAAGAGAATGGTATAAATACAAACTGAGTGGTCAGGTGAGGTTATAGGCCGACAGACAAAAAAAGGCATATAAAGGAGACCAGTCACCATTAGAGTGCTGTCCATTGTCTTACAGCACGGCCAAACACACACATGCTCTTGTGAAAAATCACAAGATGGTATCTTTAAATAAAGTCAAGAAAAAATACATCTTTTTGTCATTTAGCTAGTCATATCAGAATTTAGAGAAAAAACAAAGAGAAATTTAAATTCTTGGATTACGTTGTTATCCAAGAAGTAGAAATGACTAACCTAAAAATGAACTGAAAATTTTCAGATATATTTACAAAAAATAAACACAGCCTACCAATGAGTATGTACAAGGATACCACTTTTATTATTTTTTTAATTTATTTATTTTAGTTGGAGGCTAACTAATTTACAATATTGTAGTGGTTTTTGTCATACGTTGATATGATTCAGCCATGGGTTTACATGTGTTCCCCATCCGGAACCTCCCTCCCACCTCCCTCCCCATCCCATCCCTCTGGGTCACCCCAGTGCACCAGCCCTGAGCACCCTGTCTCATGCACTGAATCTGGACTGGCAATCTGTTTCATACATGATAATATACATGTTTCAATGCTATTCTCTCAGATCATCCCACTCTCGCCTTCTCCCAGAGTCCAAAAGACTGTTCTATACATCTGTGTCTCTTTTGCTGTCTTGCAGGTAGGGTTATCATTAACATCTTTCTAAATTCCATATATGTGCGTTAGTATACTGTATTGGTG
>SJYX01002375.1:9836-28297 GCA_006410675.1 Oreotragus oreotragus | reverse complement strand
TATGTGAGCTTCCATATAACAAAAATTAACTCTTTTCATAGCACTTATTCTATCATCTTACCAAGCACTAAAGAAATTATGACCCTCTGAAATCTCTGGAATACTTATTTTAACATCAGTATCTCCAACATCTAGTATAAGAACCCAAAACATACTTGGATTTCAAATATTTATGGGATCAGTGAATGAATTGCAAATGGAGATCATAATTATAAAATCAGGTTAAAATTTGATAATGTTGAATTATTTGATTACATGTTTACAGTTTTTATGTTAAAACTTTAAAGTAACTGTAAAACACATCTAAGGCTCTAAGTTTATACAATCGAAGATTAAAATGTCACACAGTTGCTAAAAATAGCTATGTAGCTAGGCAATGGCACCCCACCCCAGCACTCTTGCCTGGAAAATCCAATGGATGGAGGAGCCTGGTGGGCTGCAGTCCATGGGGTCGCTAACAGTCGGACAGACTGAGCGACTTCACTTTCAGTTTTCTCTTTCATGCATTGGAGAAGGAAATGGCAACCCACTCCAGTGTTCTTGCCTGGAGAATCCCAGGGACGGGGGAGCCTGGTGGGTTGCCGTCTATGGGGTCACACAGAGTCGGACACGACTGAAGTGACTTAGCAGCAGCAGCTTCATCATAACATTAACAATATTTATATAAATCTTATCAGAATGCATAGAGGACTTATTTTCTCTCTTATGAGAAACAAGTAACAAGACCACCTGACCTGCCTCTTAAGAAACTTATATGCAGGTCAGGAAGCAACAGTTAGAACTGGACATGCAACAACCGACTGGTTCCAAATAGGAAAAGGAGTATGTCAAGGCTGTATATTGTCACCTTGCTTATTTAACTTATATACAGAGTACATCATGAGAAACTCTGGGCTGGAAGAAGCACAAGGTGGAATCAAGATTGCAAGGAGAAATATCAATAACCTCAGATATGCAGATAACACCACCTGCCGGGGTCCAGCCCCAGTGGATCCAGGGTAATTTGAAGCAGGGACGGAGTCAACGATTAGGAAATAATTATTTAATTAGAGATATAAAGAGAGATTAGGGATAATAGTGTAGTGAGAGAGAGGAGAGAAAATAGAGGAGAAAAGAGGCTGAATAACTTGGTTTATATGGAAAAACCAATACAACCCCGAGACAAGGGGTTTGCACCGTCTATGTAGGCCACAGGCTTCTTCCCAGTCTCCTGGAGGACCGGAGACACGAAGTGCCTCCCCGTTCAGATCTTAAAAGCCCAGGCAAAATTAGTAGGCCTGGCGAGCCTCCACGCTGCAGATAGGAATTCAGCCAGAAGAGAACGAGAAAAGATAACATGAAGGAAATCAGTCTTTCCAGGAACTGGTCCATTTCTTTATTTTCCAGGGCCGCTTTTATACTTTAAGTCATACATAGAGACTTTTCAGATATTTAGACTTGTATTTCCAACTTCCTGCCAGACTTTAAGACTTGGAAGTCATATAATTACCTAAAATCAGCCAAGCCATCATTTGCATTGTCATTTCTTTTTCTAGCCTCAGTATTTTAGGTAGTCACACTATTCCATCACACCACCTCAGTATTCTCTTCACTATATCCTTCCCCCACTATTTATTATTAAGTCCTATATATTCCATCTCCTATTTAGCTCTGAAATTGGACATTTTCTCTCCTCCAGTGTACAAGCCTCATTATTTCTCATTTGTGTTTTACTTTTGCTACTAGGCCTGCTGATTTCAATTTGTCCATTTACTGTTAATGTTTCTAAAACACTTTATATTGAAAATGAAATGACATGGGCTTTTGTGTAAATTCCTCCTGGGAGTTCTTACTGATTGTGAATCTGTAATTTGTTTGGTACTTATGAAGTTCTACCTTCTCACATTTTTACTGGATTAGAAAAGTATCCCCCTTTACAGTGTCAAATTAACTCTTGCATGTTAAGTGCTTACCCATTATTTGGAAGCTGGAGAAGGAATTACACAAGCAGGTCCATAAATTCTAATATCAGCACGCAGACCCAGGAGTGGATGGAGCCGCAGCCCCATTTTGTAGCTGATGGCGACGTGCCCCAAAAGACAGTGGGCGGCAGTGTTGCGTTTTCCCACCTCTAGGTCAGAGTCCAGTTTGGCACCTGCTCGGGCTGGCTGAATGTGGCTGAGAGTCTGGATCCCCTCATCCGGTGCCCAGTGCCTCCCCATGGGGTATCATTAACTTTTAATTTTACCACTGTTATTATGACTCATTTATTCAAAGACTCTCCTTTACTCTAAGGATAAAGTTGAAAACCTTAAAATGGCTTTCAGGGTCTCTATAATTTAATTCTAACTTCTCTAGCCTCTCTAGCCTCATCTTTCTACACTCTTGTGATAGAAGCCCTAATTTTAGTCAAGTGCTTTCCCTTCTCCTTTTTCTGACATGGTTAATTGTTAATAACTACTCATGGGCCTCTTAAAAACTCATTTCAATAATTACAGATGCTAGAAGGGCTGATGGGGAAAGGTCTGCAAGGAAGGAGTGAAAAGAGTCAAGAGAATTTTTTTGAATACTTAAAGTTCTATATCTTAATTGGGTGGAGTTTACACAAGTGTATATGTTTGTCAGATAACTGTAGAGGTAATTAATCCATTTGATTGTACATAAATTATACTCCAATAAATTGACTAAAAATGATTCCAAATGGAAGCTCTTCATCAACTCTTCTCCCCCTGTTCTAAGTGGCCATATGTGAGCTTCCATATAACAAAAATTAACTCTTTTCATAGCACTTATTCTATCATCTTACCAAGCACTAAAGAAATTATGACCCTCTGAAATCTCTGGAATACTTATTTTAACATCAGTATCTCCAACATCTAGTATAAGAACCCAAAACATACTTGGATTTCAAATATTTATGGGATCAGTGAATGAATTGCAAATGGAGATCATAATTATAAAATCAGGTTAAAATTTGATAGTGTTGAATTATTTGATTACATGTTTACAGTTTTTATGTTAAAACTTTAAAGTAACTGTAAAACACATCTAATGCTCTAAGTTTATACAATCGAAGATTAAAATGTCACACAGTTGCTAAAAATAGCTATGTAGCTAGGCATTGGCACCCCACCCCAGTACTCTTGCCTGGAAAATCCAATGGACGGAGGAGCCTGGTGAGCTGCAGTCCATGGGGTCGCTAACAGTCAGACAGACTGAGCGACTTCACTTTCACTTTTCTCTTTCATGCATTGGAGAAGGAAATGGCAACCCACTCCAGTGTTCTTGCCTGGAGAATCCCAGGGATGGGGGAGCCTGGTGGGCTGCCGTCTATGGGGTCACACAGAGTCGGACACGACTGAAGTGACTTAGCAGCAGCAGCTTCATCATAACATTAACAATATTTATATAAATCTTATCAGAATGCATAGAGGACTTATTTTCTCTCTTATGAGAAATAAGTAAAAAGACCACCTGACCTGCCTCTTAAGAAACTTATATGCAGGTCAGGAAGCAACAGTTAGAACTGGACATGCAACAACCGACTGGTTCCAAATAGGAAAAGGAGTATGTCAAGGCTGTATATTGTCACCCTGCTTATTTAACTTATATGCAGAGTACATCATGAGAAACTCTGGGCTGGAAGAAGCACAAGGTGGAATCAAGATTGCAAGGAGAAATATCAATAACCTCAGATATGCAGATAACACCACCTGCCGGGGTCCAGCCCCAGTGGATCCAGGGTAATTTGAAGCAGGGACGGAGTCAACGATTAGGAAATAATTATTTAATTAGAGATATATAAAGAGAGATTAGGGATAATAGTGTAGTGAGAGAGAGGAGAGAAAATAGAGGAGAAAAGAGGCTGAATAACTTGGTTTATATGGAAAAACCAATACAACCCCGAGACAAGGGGTTTGCACCGTCTATGTAGGCCACAGGCTTCTTCCCAGTCTCCTGGAGGACCGGAGACACGAAGTGCCTCCCCGTTCAGATCTTAAAAGCCCAGGCAAAATTAGTAGGCCTGGCGAGCCTCCACGCTGCAGATAGGAATTCAGCCAGAAGAGAACGAGAAAAGATAACATGAAGGAAATCAGTCTTTCCAGGAACTGGTCCATTTCTTTATTTTCCAGGGCCGCTTTTATACTTTAAGTCATACATAGAGATAAATGGAAAATACAAAGTCATGCTGGATCAGCAGTCCTGACCCTTATTGAAACCATGCTTTCTTTCTGCATTTCTTCCGGTATACAAAGTTCTCCGGTGATTTACATCATCTTATGACCAACAGGCTTGCTAACATTTTATGACCCTTTCTGATGATGATTAGTTGACCAGAAAACTTATTTTCTCCAAAGGTGATTTTTCTTAAGTCAGGCACCACCCTCGAAGGCACCAGATAAAAGTTACATTCCTACAGGGCAAAGGTGCATTGGGCTATAATCAAGAAAAGAATTTACTTAGCCTAAGGTATAATGTGATTAATATCAAGGTTAATACTTATTTCTCCTATATGCTAGTTATATCAATTAGTGTGTATAAGGGGCAAGGGATATGGAGGCTTAGCAGAAAATATGGCTCAACAATGAAACCCTCCACCAGTATAATTTCTAACTAACTCACTAATACTATACTAATAATTTTCTAACTTCTCAAAAGAATCTGTATTTAGAAAATTAATGGCATCTCATGCCTCGCACGGTTGGAAGGCTGTGAACAATCACATGTGGCCGGATAAACCTGTCAGGCAGGCTAGAGAGCCATTAGAGGAGTTTTTGGACTGAAACACTCTTGGTAAGCCCAGGAGATTTATTAACTGGAGCTCTAAGTTAGCTCCTTTTCAGAGAGAGATGGTGGGGGATAGCACCCTGTAATGTCAGAAGTGTAGGTGAAAGCATAATGCAGTAAGGTAGGCAGACTCTGGTTTTGGGGGATAGATGCTCGAGAATGTCCAGGGGGACCTCTGAGGCCTGATCCCACCTTTGCATATGTCAGGCCTCCTTCCTCATGACCTTACCATGGGCGGTATTCCTCATGCTGGCTCCCGGCAACTGCCCTTATGGCAGAAAGTGAAGAGGAATTAAAAAGCCTCTTGATGAAAGTGAGAGGAGAGTGATAAAGTTGGCTCAAAGCTCAACAATCAGAAAATTAAGATCATGGCATCTGGTCCCATCACTTCATGCCAAATAGATGGGGAAACAGTGGAAACAGTGACAGACTATTTTTGGGGGGCTCCAAAATCACTGCAGATGGTGATTGCAGCCATGAAATTAAAAGACGCTTATACCTTGAAAGGAAAGTTATGACCAACCTAGATAGCATTAGACAGCATTAGAAAGCAGAGACATTACTATGCCAACAAAGGTCCATCTAGTCAAGTCTATGGTTTTTCCAGTGGTCATGTATGGATGTGAGAATTTGATTGTGAAGAAAGTTGAGCACTGAAGAATTGATTCTTTTGAACTACAGTGTTGGAGAAGACTCTTGAGAGTCCCTGGGACTGCAAGGAGATCCAACCAGTCCATTCTAAAGGAAATCAGTCCTGGGTTTTTTGGAAGGAATGATGCTAAAGCTGAAACTCCAATTCTTTGGCCACCTCATGTGAAGAGTTGACTCACTGGAAAAGACTCTGATACTGGGAGGAATCGGGGGCAGGAGGAAAGGGGACAACAGAAGATGAGATGGCTGGATGGTAACACTGATCTGATGGACGTGAGTTTGAGTGAACTCCAGGAGTTGGTGATGGACAGGGAGGCCTGGCGTGATGCAGTTCATGGAGTTGACTCACTGGAAAAGACTCTGATACTGGGAGGAATCGGGGGCAGGAGGAAAGGGGACAACAGAAGATGAGATGGCTGGATGGTAACACTGATCTGATGGACGTGAGTTTGAGTGAACTCCAGGAGTTGGTGATGGACAGGGAGGCCTGGCGTGATGCAGTTCATGGAGCGGCAGAGAGTCGAACATGACTGAGCGACTGAACTGAAGCAAGCAAAAAATTTAAAACTGTCATCTACTTATTATAAAAAACTCATTGTAACAATGAATATTAAGAACATATAGAAATTGAAACTAAGATGAGAAAATGGGATACTAGTGTCAACAGTAGTGTCATGTCCAAATATACCAAGAAAAACCTGGAGTAGTAAAAACCAAAATTTCCACTGTACCAATTGGCTCAGACGGTAAAGTGTCTGTCTGCAGTGCAGGAGACCCGGGTTCCATCCCTGGGTTGGGAAGATCCCCTGGAGAAGGAAATGGCAGCCCACTCTAGTATTCTTGCATGGAAAATCCCATGGACCACGGAGCTTGGTAGGTTACTCTCCATGGGGTCGCAAAGAGTCAGACNACTCTAGTATTCTTGCATGGAAAATCCCATGGACCACGGAGCTTGGTAGGTTACTCTCCATGGGGTCGCAAAGAGTCAGATACTACTGAGCGACTTCACTTTCACTTTCAAGGCACATATAGAAGTCATTGCTGATATACTCAGAATGCAATATACCAAGGAGAGTTGGATCCTTAAAAAATACACATCTACCAGCAGGCAAAGTTCCTGATGATAATAGATGGGATTGAGGCAATCATCCTATAAAAAGTAGAATATAAGCTCATATGACCTGACTTTCAGGGGGCATATCATCCATCAGTCTCATTGATAACTTTGATAAAGTTATCACTTTATCAACTCTTATAAAGTATCCTTATTCTTGGATGAAGAAGAGGTATAAAATCCAATATATTTTAGCCTAAATTAAGATATCATAAAAGACAGAATCTTTTATAATATCTCAGATGTTCCAATTATCTTGCCTTCAAGTGTAGCTTCTCCTAAAGGAAAAAGTCCTTAGCTTTCCAACCAAAAAAAAAAGTTAACTCATATTTAAACTCACGTGACCTAGCCCTTGCCACAGTTTGGATGGCAAATGAATATATGATCTAAGGGCAGCCAATTTTCAACCATATAATTATAATTGTAGTTAATTTACAGTATTATATTAGTTTTGGATATACAGCATAGTGATTCAAAATTTTACAAATTATAATTCATTAAAATTTATTGCAAGATAATGGTTATAATTTCCTGTGCCATAGAATATATCTTTGTTGCTTATATATTTAATACATGGAAGTTTGTATCTGTTAACACCATACCCCTAATTGTGCCCACTTTCCTCTCCACTTTGGTTACCACTAGTTTGTTTTCTATATTTGTGAGCGTGTTTCTGTTTTGCGTATACATCCATTTGTATTATTTTTAAGATTCCATATATAAGTGTTATAGACCTTTTGTCTTTCTCTAACATAATTCACTAAACATAATATTTTATAGGCCCAGTCACCTTGCTGAAAATGGCAGAACATCATTCTTTTTATGGCTGAGCAGTATTCCAGTCTGTGTGGAATATTACTTAGCCATAATCTGAGTAATATCACATCTTCTTTATCCATTCATCTCTTGATTGGCATTTAGAGTGTTTCCATATCTTGGCTATTAAATAATGCTGCTATGAACATCAGGGTGCACATATCTTTTCAAATTAGTGTTTTTGTTATTTCCAGATATATAACCAGGAATAAAAATGTTGGATCACATGGTAGTTCTATTTTTAGTTTTTTGAGAAACCACCATAGTAGCTACACAAATTTGCATTCCCACCCACAGTGTACACGAGTTCCTTTCTTTAACATCCTCTCCAATATTTATTATTTGTACTCTTTTTGATGATAGCCATTCTGATAGGTGTAAGGTGATATATAACTGTAGTTTTGATTTGAATTTCCCTGAGAGTTAGTGATACTGAGTATCTTTTCATGTTTTTGTTGGCTATCTATATATCTATTCTATTTGAAAAAATATCTGTTCAGGTTTTCTCCTATTTTGTAATTGTTATTTTTTGATGTTGAGTTGCATGGGCTATGTATATATTTTGAATATTAACCCTTTATCAGCCATATCTTTTGCAAATATATTCTCTGATAGCACAGGTTTTCTTTTCATTTTGTCTAAGATTTCCTTTGTTGTGCAAAAGCTTTTAAGTGTAATTAGATCTCATTTGTTTATTTTTGCTTTTAGTTCTTTTGACTTAGAAGACAGGCCCCCCCCAAAATTTTTCTATGATCTATATTAAAGTGTGTCCCACTACTACTACATCTATGTTCCTTCTAGTTTTATGGTTTCAGGTCTTATATTTAGGTCTTTAAACCATTTTGAGTTTATTTTTGTATATAGTATCAGGTAATGTTCTAATCTCAGTCTTTTACACATGATACTATCCAATTTTCCCAACACCACTTGTCTTTTCTCCATTGTATGTTCCTGCTTCCCTTACAGGCCAATATATTTGATGAATATAGATGCAAAAGATTCTCAACAAAATATTAGCAATCCAAATTCGGCAATATATTAAAAGATCATATACCACCATCAAGTCAGATTTATCCCAGGGTCAAAAGGATGGTTCAACATTTTCAAATCAATCAGTGTAAGAAGGATAAAAATCTAATGATCATCTCAACAGATGAAAAAAAAAGCATTTGACAGAATTCAGTCTTCACTCATGATTACAACTCTCATCAGAGTGGGTATGTAGCAAACATTTCTCAACATAATAGAGGACATTATGGCAAACCCACAAGCTACATCCTTCTCAGCAGTGAAAAGCTGAAAGCTTTCCTTCTAAACTCAGGAACAAGAAAAGGATGCCCACTCTTGCCACTTCTATTTAACATAGCACTGGAAATACTATTCACAGCAATCAGATAAGAATAAGAAATAAAAGGTATTCAAATAAGAAGGTAAGAAGTAGAGCCGTCACTATCTGCAGGTTATGTGATGTTTTATATATAAAAAACTGTCTCCACCCTAAAATTACTAGAACTAACAAATGAATTCAGCAAAGTTGTAGTGATGTATATTAATATACAAAAATTTACTGTGTTTCTATATATAAATAATGAATGAACATAATCAGAATTTTAAAAAATCATTTAAAACCATATAAAAAATAAAAATACATAGTAATAAACAATCAAGGGCTTCTCTGATAGCTCAGCTGGTAAAGAATCCACCTGCAATGTGGGAGACCTGGGTTCAATCCCTGGGTTGGGAAGATTTCCTGGAGAAAGGAAAGGCTATCCACTCCTGTATTCTGGCTTGGAGAATTCCATGGACTGTATAGTTCATGGGGCCACAAAGAGTTGGGCATGACTGAGTGACTGTCACTTTCACTTTCAATAAACAATGAAGGAAGTGAAAGACTTATACTCTGAAAACTATAAAACATTGATGAAGGAAATTGAAGATGATACAAAGAAATGAAAAGATATTCAGTGCTCTCAAATTGGAAGAATTAATATTATCTAAATATTCCTACAGTAAAGGAGATAATTTTCAGATTAAACTGCCATTTGTGAGTCTAGAATGAAAGGTGGGATTAGCCAATAGATTATTAGGTTTGGGGCCCAAGTGTATCAAATGAGGGTATCAATAGATGCAAAAACTAAACAGTATTAAGCAAGAGAGTGCAGAGTGAGAAGTGGGTTGTAAATGGCTTGATAAACCAAAGTTACAAGGCTATCAAAATTATAAGCAAGCAAAACCAATGAGGTAGAGAAAAGATACAAAGAAGCAGATAAAAGAAACCAAGTGATAGAGACAGGAATATGGAAATGTGGAGCTGTGTCTCAATTATTTTATGGTAAAAAAAAATGTTACTGGTTCAAAGATTTATATGTAGCTCACTTTTAACAAGATATTATGTGTCCAGTTTTTTCTTGATTTTCTATGGATATATGTCTTTCCAACAAACCTATAATCTCCAAAATTAATTGAGACTTAGTTTCTTAAAACCAAAAATAAATAAAATTTAAAAGTTTAATTAAAATGAGTTTTGATGGGAATTTCTTGGCAGTCCAGTGGTTAGGACTTTATGATTTCACTGTCTGGGTTCATTCCCAGGTCAAGGAACTAAGATCTGACAAGCCACAAAGCATGGGGGGAAAAAATACTTTCTATGCATTTTGGGTATCAGAACAGAGTGACAAATAATAATTTATTTAGATAAAATCTAGGGAAACATTACCTTTCTAAGAAACAAAGATAATTTTAGGAATTATACCATATTGTACAAACACTGTCATAATTATCACTATATAACATTCTTTTAGCATAGATTTTTTAAACTAAACTGAAAAAGATGACAGAAAAATAAATTGACAACTTTCATGTACTTCTAAATGATGTGAAAGTATTCACTAACAGCTTTAGAAGCTGAAATACAGTCTGTTTGCTCTTTCCATCTGATAGAAAAGAACAAAAGCTCTTGATATAGCCAGGAAAGAAAAGTATTGTTAATACTATTGTTCCTCATGAAAATCTTAAAGTAGAATACTAATATTTCAAGACCAATCCAATATAATTTCTAAAAATTTGCATTCATAATTTTGGAAGGAATAAAACTTCTAGTGACACTTTGACCTAGTAAATACTATATTGAATTATATTGTTTTTTTCCAGTAATCTCTGTGTACATATTCAGCCAAACACACACACACACACACACACACACACACACATGAACCTCTACTGTTTATATACTGAAAACAGTCAAGAAAAAAAGAAAGAAATGCTTATAACAAATACTGATTCCATTGTATACACATGTATTTCCTGTCCCATGACATAACTGGGTGGACTCAGAAAGTCATACAATAGATTTTAATCATTTAATCTGGCTATTCTAACTCACTGGGCCAATGTTTTCTTTTCCCATGAGAACTATCTATAGTACTAGAGCGCTAAAGACGCCTTTCTCTCCTGACTGAAACACAAGATACATACAATGTAGAACATAAGTTATTCCTGCCCAAGGAGAGAAGAGAGACAAAGTTTATATTTCCTAGAAATAAAGTACAGTGCTTTGCCCCAGCTATTACACCTGTGATGCTTAAGGTGATGCTTAAGACGTTCTGCCCTGTTAGCTCAATCAATCACTGTTGGTTTGGCTAGTCCCTAAAGCAGTACGCCTAAAGGTCCTGAGCTGAATGTGTTAAGCATCCTAGAACTCTGAAAGAAATGTTTCCTTAGTACAGTATTTGCATCCAGCCTGATGAAAAGTTTGCCTGAGCTGCTTTTTCAATCCCCCTTTCTAGTCGGCTCACCCCACACATAGGTAAATGGTGCATTCAATTTGTTTCCAACCTGTATCTCAAGGAAAATCCTTCTCCATAACTTACCATGTTTTAAAAATGCCCTCAACTTCTCCAGACTCTCTTTCCATGTTCACTTCCACTCCTTAATACAAAATATTTTCTTATATTTCATTATCTACTTGCTCTAAGAGTGAAGCCATCAGGCCATGTGGGTTGGAAAACCTGCATTACCTTGATCTAGAAAACAAATATTTGGAGATTAATTTGAGGTCCTCAAAGTCCTCAAACCACAATGCACAGCAAGCCATTCCACAAACTTGAATAGCTAAGACATTAAGGAACTAGCAGATTAAGAGTACAAAATTGTTTTTTGTCTCAAATAAGGTATCTGTAAGTTAAGACGAAGTAAAGAGCCTCCTGATGAAAGTGAAAGAGGAGAGTGAAAAAGTTGGCTTAAAGCTCAACATTCAGAAAACTAAGATCATGGCATCCAGTCCCATCACTTCATGGAAAATAGATGGGGAAACATTGGAAACAGTGGCTGACTTTATTTTTCTGGGCTCCAAAATCACTGCAGATGGCGACTGTAGCCATGAAACTAAAAGACACTTACTCCTTGGAAGGAAAGTTATGACCAACCTAGACAGCATATTAAAAAGCAGAGAGATTACTTTGCCAACAAAGGTCCGTCTAATCAAGGCTATGGTTTTCCCAGTGGTCATGTATGGATGTGATAGTTGGACTGTGAAGAAAGCTGAGTGCCGAAGCATTGATGCTTTTGAACTATGGTGTTGGAGAAGACTCTTGAGAGTCCCTTGGACTGCAATGAGATCCAACCAGTTCATCCTAAGGGAGATCAGTTTTGGGTGTTCATTGGTAGGACTGATGTTGAAGCTGAAACTCTAATACTTTGGCCACCTGATGCAAAGAGCTGACTCATTTGAAAAGACTCTGAGGCTGGGAAAGATTGAGGGCAGGAGAAAAAGGGGATGACAGAGGATGAGATGGCTGGATGGCATCACCAACTCAATGGGCATGGGTTTGGGTGGACTCTGGGAGTTGGTGATGGACAAGGAAGCCTGGCGTGCTGCGGTTCATGGGGTCGCAAAGAGTCGGACACAACTGAGCAACTGAACTGAACTGAAGCCCTATTTGTTATCTTTGATACTGTATCTCACTTAACTTGAACCTACTTACCACTGGGAAACATTGAATGAATGAATATAATGAGCAAATCACATTTCTTCAACTATCAGATGAATAAAACTACCAAACATTCATGGTTGTTATAATGCAGATAAGAGTAAAATAATTTTAGTGGATAAAAGGATGAACATTGTTATACTATTTATATGTTTATTTTATGTATATTCAAAAATAAGACCAGTATATCAAACTTGTGGTTTCACAGATATCATTTGCTTGTCACAGTGTTAAAATAGACCCTTCTCTAACCATATACATTTTCACAGGTGGCATATATTTTGGGCAAATCTTTTGAAAATAACAAGGTGACTTTTATCCTTGTAGGACTTAACCTTATAAACTCACTAACAGGAAATACAAATATTGTTAGATGGCATTTTTGTGCGCAAGTCTATGAAAAACAGAATTCTCAATTCCACCAAAAAACAAGACCTCAAAATACTTGTCACTGAATTTAACAATATTTAGCTATCATGATATGACTACTTTGTTATTAGATAGCCATCTAATTAATTTTGTGTGTATATGGACAATGGATGGTTTCTCCTACTCTACCATTTTGCTGATGTTACCTGCTAAGTAAATTTTCTATAAAAGTATGTTTCAGAAACACATACAAAGCACAGAAAAGAGTCTAAAATAAAACTATTTCTGGAGTAAAATAAATTCTCTGCAATATGTCAAGCACATCTGTAAGTATAAGATATAAATATCTGCTTGTATGTGGAATGCTGTTAATTTAATTCCAAACTTCTAATTACTGGTAATCTTATTTGAAAGAGGAGATACACATGTACAAGGAAGAATTATAGCACAGCGCAAGACTGCATAACATCGAGTGCTAATCTGAATATAATTAAGAAATAAATTACAGAATGTTCACCATACATCCTGTTGAATTAAATTAACTTTTCATTATCAGTGAAGACTCCATAAATAAAAATCTATCTGAACTTCAAACAGATAAATGGTTTTGTATAGAGAAATCAAAAGGCAAGCCTGAGGTAAGAAGTAGATGAAAAGAGGAAGATTTAACAGAAAAGCTGGAAAAAAAAAAAGAGTAAAATAAATAACCATGGCTTACAATAGAATATTTCATGCAAAGAAGGGCAGAAACAAGGGAAGAAATAGTATGACCCAACAGAAGCAGAAGATATTTAGAAGAGGTGGCAATAAGACACAGAAGAACAAAAAAGATTTTCATGAACCAGATAACCACGTTGGTGTGATCACTCACCTTGTGCCAGACATCCTGGAATGCAAAGTCAAGTGGACCTTAGGAAGCATCACTATGAACAAAGCTAGTGGAAATGATGACATTTCAGCCGAGCTATTTCAAATCCTGATCGATGATGCTGTGAAAGTGCTGCACTCAATGTGCTAGCAAATTTGGAAAACTCAGAAGTGGCCACAGGACTGGAAAAGGTCAGTTTTCATTCCAATCCCAAAGAAAGGCAATGCCAAAGAATGATCAAACTACCTCACAATTTCACTCATCTCACATGCTAGCAAAGGAATACTGTAAATTCTCCAAGCCAGGTTTCAATAGTACATGAGCTGTGACTTCCAGATGTTCAAGCTGGATTTAGAAAAGGCAGAGGAACCAGAGATCAAAATGCCAATATCTGCTCAATCATAGAAGAAACAAGAGAATATCAGAAAGAAAATCTACTCTGTTTTATGGACTACGCCAAAGCCTTTGACTGTGGATCACAATAAGCTGTGGAAAATTTTTCAAGAGATGGGAATTTCAGACCACCTGACCTGCCTCCTGAGAAATCTGTATGCAGGTCAAGAAGAAACTGTTAGAACTGGACATGAAATAACAGACTGGTTCCAAATATGGAAAGGAGTACGTCAAGGCTGTATATTGTCACCATGCTTAGTTAACTTATATGCAGAGCACATCATGAGAAATTTTGGGCTGGATGAAGCACAGCTGGAATCAAGATTTCTGGGAGGAATATCAATAACTTCATATATGCAGATGACACCACCCTTATGGCAGAAAGTGAAGAAGAACTAAAGAGCCTCTTGATGAAAGTGAAAGAGGAAAGTGAAAACGTTGGCTTAAAACTCAACATTCAGAAAACGAAGGTCATGGCATCTGTTCCCATCACTTAATGGGAAATAGGTGAGGAAACATTGGAAACAGTGACAGACTTTATTTTAGGGGGCTCCAAAATCACTGCAGATGGTGCCTATAGCCATGAAATTAAAATATGCTTGCCCCTTGAAAGAAAAGCTTGACCAACCTAGATAGCATATTAAAAAACAGAGACATTACTTTGCCAACAAAGGTCCATCTAGTCAAAGCTATGGTTTTCCAGTAGTTATGTATGGATATGAGAGTTGGACTATAAAAAAGCTGAGTGCCCAAGAAGTTATGCTTTTGAACTGTGGTGTTGGAGAAGACTCTTGAGAGTCTCTTGGACTGCAAGGAGATTCAACCAGTCCATCCTAAAGGAAATCAGTCCTGAATATTCATTGGAAGGACTGATGCTGAAGCTGAAACTCCAATATATTGGCCACCTGATGTAAACTGACTCATTAAAAAAGAGCCTAATGCTGGGAAAGATTGAAGGTAGGAGGCAAAGGGGACAACAGAGGATGAGATGATTGGATGGCATCACCAACTTGATGGACATAAGTTTGAGCAAGCTTCCGGTGATGGACAGGGAAGCCTGGCACACTGCAGTCCGTGGGATCACAAAAATTCCCACAGTACTGTGTGACTGAACTCATCTGAACTTAACAATAGAAATACCAATAGCCTGTGTAAGGAACACAAAGTATCATTCAAGCAGAAAGGAAACTTACTAATCAAAAAGAATAGTAAGAATCTTTATAGACACCTAAAGAGTACATATATATATCTGAGAAGGCAATGGCACCCCACTCCAGTACTCTTGCCTGGAAAATCCCATGGATGGAGGAGTCTGGTAGGGTGCAGTCCGTGCGGTCGCTAAGAGTCGGACATGACTGAACGACTTCACTTTCACTTTTCACTTTCATACATTGGAGAAGGAAATGGCAACCCACTCCAGTGTTCTTGCCTGGAGAATCCCAGGGATGGAGGAGCCTGGCGGGCTGCTGTCTATGGGGTCTCACAGAGTCGGACNATGCGGTCGCTAAGAGTCGGACATGACTGAACGACTTCACTTTCACTTTTCACTTTCATACATTGGAGAAGGAAATGGCAACCCACTCCAGTGTTCTTGCCTGGAGAATCCCAGGGATGGAGGAGCCTGGCGGGCTGCTGTCTATGGGGTCTCACAGAGTCGGACACGACTGAAGCGACTTAGCAGCAGCAGCAGGAAAGAGTATATATTACTATATCTAAATGACAAATAATATATTTAAGTACCACCCATATTAAATTTTAAAAAATGGTTTTTAATAATCAGTGTTTCAAACCAGAAAAATACTGTTTAAATTTAATACTTTCTCCCTAAGTCTTTGGACTGGAGCTTTTATTTCACTAATCCTGTACTAACATGTAGGATTGAAATTTCTTGTTATGAAAAGAGTATAGAAAATATAGAAGAGTGTTTGCATAAAATGTGAATTGTAAAGGATTTAGAAAATATCAGGTAATTGCATGAGAAACATAAAATAAAATGAAACATTTTAAAATTCTGGCCATGATTTTTAACTTGCAAAACTCTTAGATATACATTATTCAGTGATGTTAAAATTTCTTGTGAAGTAACCATATTTCTATGTCAGCACTTGATCACATTCTAGTTACAAGAATATTCACCTTAATATCCTCCCTGTGTTCATGTCTGCTGAAGGTACAGAAAAACCAGTCTTAAAGAGATCAAGAGGTCCAGTTGCCTGGATGAAATGACAGTCAGTCCAAGAACGAATGTAAGTCCTTTTATCTACTGTCCCTGGTGGAACAGCTGAACCATTTGAATAGACTGCGTCTTTCTTCACTCTGAATCTCATTATGGATCTTATCACAATGCATCTTTTTAGTAGCTACTGATTCACTAATCTAATGCCAAGGGATTTTTATTATCAAATCACTTGATTTATGGCTTGCTTAGTTAAATACAAAACACTAATTCTCTTTGACTTTATAATTTTCCTCAGACTCTATAGTGTAAGAAAGACTTTGGGTGTAGAAAAACAACAAACTGGAATTCAAAAGATATGATTTTTTACTTTTCTAGTGTTAAGTGACTTTAAGAATCAGTGAATTCACTGCTGCAACCCAGGTGTACAGTGGAGGCTCTATCTTGAGCAGTTTTTAAGGCACAAAGCTTAAAGAAATCTGGCACAGCTAATAAAGCTGCATTTGGCTGGAATTCTCTCAGGCAATAGGTTTCAAAGTGAGGGCAGAAGCTCCTTTTGGTAGCTCAGAAAACATTTTCTAATGCCAGTAATATGTAAAAAAATGATTTTTTACTTTTCTAGTGTTAAGTGACTTTAAGAATCAGTGAATTCACTGCTGCAACCCAGGTGTACAGTGGAGGCTGTATCTTGAGCAGTTTTTAAGGCACAAAGCTTAGAGAAATCTGGCACAGCTAACAAAGTTGCATTTGGCTGGAATTCTCTCAGGCAGTAGGTTTCAAAGTGAGGGCAGAAGCTCCTTTTGGTAGCTCAGAAAACATTTTCTAATGCCACTAATATGTAAAACATCATAATTTTAAAAATCAGAACACCTACCTCTGTGTTTGAGATATAAAGCAATAACATTTTTAAAGAATTTTGTTTATTATATCCTATAGGAGCAAATAAGAAGATACATCACAAAGTAATGTTAAGATAATGATTTGTCTTATATATTTTGACATGTTTAAAAATATAATTCATTAGAAGTTTTTTTTCCCATTTATCTAAAGAAAAGTAAATTATTTCTAACACTATACATAAAACATTATAGCCTGAGAAATATTATAAAATAGTCCACTACAATCCTCTTTTTACTGGGATGTACTTTCAAAAATAATTGCTCACATTTCATAAAATGTTTTTGATTATTATACTTCTTTTGTTTTGTTTCCAAATACGTAACCTACAATGGCATTAAACCTTTAATGGTAAGTCAATGTTAGAATGAAAAAAGCAATTTTTCTCAAATACAGACTTATTTTCTTTTCCTAGAGAAGGGATTTTCCTTTTTTTCATTTGCTTTAGTTAAATTCATAATTACTATTACAACATTTTCTTTGGAAAACAATTCCAAAAATACATTTAGATGGAGTAAGAGAATATTAAACAATTTCAAGGCTTGATGAAGGACTTGAAATTTCTTGTAAATTGTTTATATAAAGCTGTTGAGTTTAAGTAATCACTTGGGGTAAAATATAGTGGTTTAAAGTTCAATAGTCAGGGAAAGCTAAAACTATCACAAAATAATAGCACTGAAGTACTTTTATAGACCTTACAAATTTTAAAAGATGTGAGTTGCAAAATTCTGAATTATGCAATTATACCATATGAGTTTTAAATACCTATTAATTTAGCAGATGAAAATTTTAATATAAATTTATGTATTTTAATTAGAGGCTAATTACTTTACAATATTGCATTGGTTTTGCCATACATCAACATGAATCCACCACGGGTGTACATGTGTTCCTCATCCTGAACCCCCCTCCAACTTCCCTCCCCCTCCCATCTCTTTGGGTCATCCCAGTGCATCAGCCCCAAGCATCCTGTATCATGCATTGAACCTGGGCTGGCGATTCGTTTCACATGTGATATTATATATGTTTCAATGCCATTCTCCCAAATCATCCGACCCTCTCCCACTCCCACAGAGTCCAAAAGACTATTCTATACATCTGTGTCTCTTTTGCTGTCTCGCATACAGGGTTATCGTTACCATCTTTCTAAATTCCATATATATGCATTAGTATACTGTATTGGTGTTTTTCTTTCTGGCTTACTTCACTCTGTATAATAGGCTCCAGTTTCATCCACCTCATTAGAACTGATTCAAATGTATTCTTTTTAATGGCTGAGTAATACTCCATAGTGTATATGTACCACAACTTTCTTATCCGTTCGTCTGCTGGTGGACATCTGGGTTGCTTCCATGTCCTGGCTATTATAAACAGTGCTGTGATGAACATTGGGGTACACATGTCTCTTTCAATTCTAGTTTC
>SJYX01002374.1:274292-288621 GCA_006410675.1 Oreotragus oreotragus | reverse complement strand
AGTTCATTTGCATTTTGTAAATAAGTTCATTTATATTATCTTTTTAAGCTAGATTCTATATGAGTGATATGATATTTGTCATTCTCTATATGATTTACCTCCTTTAGTACAATAATCTCTTAGTCCATCCATATTGCTACAAATGACAATATTTCATTCTTTTTATGGCTGACTAAAATTCCACAGTATATATGTACCATATCTTCATTATTCATTCTGTGTGTTGATGAACATTTACGTTGCTTCCATGTCCTGGGTATTTTAAAGAGTGCTGCTCTGAATATTGTGATGCATGTGTCTTTTCCAGTTATGATTTTCTCCTAATATCTGCCCAGGAAAGGGTTTGCTGGGTCATTTGGTAGCTCTACTTTTATGTTTTACTGAACTTCCATACTATTCTCCATAGTGGTTGCACCAATGTACATTCCCACCAACAGTGTAAGAGGATTCCCTTTTCTCCACACTGTTCCCAGCATTTATTGTTTATAGACTTTTTGAAATGATACCCATTCTGACTAGCGTTAAGTGATACCTCACTGTAGTTTTGATTTGCATTTCTTTGGTAATTAGTGATGTTGAGCATCTTTTCATGTGCTTTTGGCCAGCTGTATGTCTTTTTTGGAGAAATAAATATTTAGATCTTCTACTCATTTTTGTTTGCATCGTTTGTTTTTGACAAAGAGCTGGATGAGTTGTTTGAAAGAGAACGACCAAATACTGCATTACTGTGTTTGAAGAAATAGAGAAAATAGGGAAGAATTTTATCAGGATGTTGAACTATATGTATATTTAAAAAATAAATGGACATTGTAGAAATTTTAAAAAATACAATGAAGTAGATAAGGCAGAACATAAGTGTTACGTATGAAACATGTTTGAGAAACTTAATTTAGTTGCATTTCAGCCTAGCGGCCTGGAGAAAATAATAGGAATGTAGGAAATATTCCAAATATTTGTTGGAAAACTGGCTGGCAAATTATTAAAACTGAAAAGTTTTCAAATTAGTCACAGGATAGAGAATATATAACCTTTAAAGAAGCAATAATAAAACTGACATCTCAATTTTAACAGAAAATTTGTAAGCCAAAAGCCAATGGAATTACTTCTTGGAAGTGCTGAAAGAATTATAGCATGCAACTTTATAATCAGCCAAACTATTTATCAAAAATAAAAGCAAGAGATTTTCAACACAAATAAAAGTTGAAGAATTCAAAGGATATAATATTGTACTAAAATAGAAATACCTGGGGAACAGGAGAAAAATATTCATAGATAGAACCACAGTTATGCAATAAAACACACATGCATACACAGAAAGGGCAAGTGTAACAATAAAACTAAAATTTGGGGGTTTTAAATACATAATATATTGGCATATATAGCAATAAAAGTACTAAATCCACATGATTGGTAAAGATAAAGTATGGGAAAGTATTACATTGACTTCAAAATGCAATAGTACTAATTTGCTGGTGTCTATAATAAATTTAATATGAATGTTTATTCATATTTAAACATTGAACCCAGATCTACTGCATTGCAGGCAGATTCTTTACCAGTTGAGCCGCAAGGGAAGCTCCGTAATAAACTAAATATGGATGTTGTAATCTCTTAATCAAAATTATAAGGGAGAATATTGACTTACAAACAAACAATAATATTAACTGATTAATCAAAATCAAGGTAATAAAGGACAAAGAAAATGAAGAACAAATGGAAAAACTAGAAAATAAATAGCAAGTTGATTAATTTAAACCCAAATATATCAGTAATCTTATTAAATGGAGAAGTAGCATATAACCACGCAAAAGGCAAAATTTGATGGAGATGATTTTAAAAAAGAAAAAGAAAAAAACATTGCCAATAACAGCCACATTTTCATTACAAGGGTGAAGAAAATATTTTTTAAAAAAAGGATATATGTCTAACACCTATGTAAAAATATAGTATTCTTTAAAGTAAGTATGGTCAGAAATGAAAGAGATAGTTTATAATAAACAACATAGTAGGTCAATATATTAATATAAAATATTTTTGACTAATAAACTGAAATTTTTACAACTAATAAAAATGATAGAACTAAAGGTAGAAATAGACCTATTTGTATGTATCCCATCTTCTTTATCCATTCATTCATTTATGGAGAGTTAAATTGTTTCTGTATCTTGGTTAGTGTAAATAGTGCTGCAGTGAACAAGAAAATGCAGATGTTTCTTCAGACCTGGATTTCATTTCCCTTCCATAAGTGGGATTGTTGAATTATGTGGTAGTTCTGTTTTTAATTTTTGAGGAAACTTCATACTGTTTTCCATAGTGACTGCACTAATTTACATTCCCACTGACAGTGCACAAAGGTTCCTTTTTCTCCATATCTTTATCACCATTCCTATATTTTTGATAGTAACCATTCTAACAGGCATAGAGTGATACATCTTACTGTAGTTTTGATTTGCATTTCCCTGGCGATTAGCAATGTTGAACACTTTTCCATGTATCTGTTGGCCATTTGTATATCTTCTTTGGAATAATAAAATCTATTCAGTTCTGCCAATTTTTAACTGATATAGTCTTTTTAAGAAAATGGTTTGATAGAACTCACTACAGATAAAAGAAAAAAAAAAGAGAATGCATAACCTTAGTCCTAGTAAGTTCTGTTCTGGCAATGTACTCAGTAGAAACATGTACTTATGTAAAATTCAGGGACATATTAAAAAGGTTTTCATGATTTATTCATTAGAGTCCCAAATTGAAACAAGATAAATGTTTATTAACAACAAAACAAACTCTATGGCACTACTCTTAAGACAAAATATTATAAGGAAATAAGAAATAATGAATTCTACTACAAATAACAATATGAACAAATCTTGCTGATGTGATGTACGCTGAAGGAAGCCAGATTAAATGTATACAATATATAATTGTATTTCTGTTATATTTAAAATCTGGAAAAATTACATGATTATACATACATAATGAGAGGGAGCAAAATGTAGGCTTGACCATGTTCTGTAACTTCATTTTAAGTAATACTACATAGTATATGCATATAAAATGTATCAAGATACATAAGTAAGATTTGTGACCTGTGTGTAATTTGAACTTCAATAAAAGGTAAACGAAAGGATCAATATATAATCTCTGTGCAGAACAATGATCAATAAAAATATATTATGAAAGAACAAGGTATTATTCAGACTGTGAACAAAAGTTATTTATTACTTAAGAATAGATCTAACAAAAATCACCCGTGTGATTTTACATTCCCCTCCATGTTAGAGCTTCCCTGGTGGCTCAGACAGTAAAACTGTCTGCTTGCAATGCTGGAGACCCAGGTTCAATTCCTGGGTCGGGAAGATCCCCTGGAGAAGGAAATGGCAACCCACTCAAGTACTTTTGCCTAGAAAATTCCACGGGTGGAGGAAACTTGTAGACTAAAGTCCATGGGGTCACAAACGCGACTGAGCAAATTCCTTTTGCTTTTCTGTGTGAGAGAAAAGAAAAAAAAAAAGTGACTTCAAAGATTTGATAAAAATTTTAAAAATTCCTTTTGGGAAAAGCTAGATCAAAAATTAAAAAGCATCTTCTATTGTAATCCCTTTCATATTTTTGATTCTATGATTAATTCACAATTGATGTGGAAATAAATCTTTTTCACTTGTAGCAGCTTCTCCTTTGCATTCTTTCACCTTAGGCTATTGTTTATTAACTCACTAACTGCATTATTTACAGTTACTGATTAACAGTGCTGAAGAATTTTGTGAGATCTCACATTTACCAATTTTTCTAATTAAATGAAATAGCTTTGGCTACCCAGGAAGTCTAAACTGTTCATTAAAAGTAAAATCTGGATAAATTATGACAGTAGCCCTTCTAGTTGGTTTCCATTTTGAACTGCAATCGTTCTTACCATAATTTTGGAAAGTGAAGAGTGAAAGTGAAGTCGTTCAGTCGTGTCCGATGCTGCAACCCCATGGACTGTAGCCTATCAGGCTTCTCCGTCCATGGGATTCTCCAGGCAAGAATACTGGAGTGGGTTACCATTTCCTTCTTCAGGGGATCTTCCCTACTCAGGAATCGAACCTGAGTTTCTTGCATTGGAGGCAGATGCTTTAACCACTGAGCCACCAAAGAAGCCAGCCCTGAAACTGTACTTTTCATTCAATTATTGAAGAGAAGTGAAAGTCCCTCAGTCTTGTCCGACTCTTTGTATCTCCATGGACTATACAGTCTATGGAATTCTCTAGGCTGGAATACTGGAGTGGGTAGCTTTTCCCTTCTCCAAGGGATCTTCCCAACCCAGGGATTGAACCCAGGTCTCCCACATTGCAGGCATATTTTTTACCAACCCAGCTAACAGGGAAGTCCTCATTAAATTATTAGTAAGTTTTTTTTTTTAATTTTAAATATTTCATGATTTGGGTTTAGATCAAATAAAACAGGAAAAAAAATAATCAGGAATAACTTGGTATTGTATGAAACGAGTTGATTAAGAAAATACAAATAACCCAAACCTGACAGTAGTGTTTAGAATATCAAACAAATGAATTTAAGCTTTAAATTTAATTGGAACATAAAAGTTATCTTTTTGAAGAATTTCTATCTAAAGTCTATTCCTTGAGTACCTAGTCATCCGGGTAATATCCATTTTTTCCTGGTTAACATATTTGTTTGTAATTGTTCTCAAGTTGTTTCTTGGTAGGTTTTCTATCATTCAAAATATCTTCATACACATAATTTTCCTTTAATGTATTTTATTAACTTTTTAATCTCTGATGATTGATAGAAAATGACTTCATAATTCATTTCTGATTGAGTGAAGCAATCTGAAAACCTTTTTGAGTAGGCATATCTACTTGCTTGCAACTTTGTTGAATCATGTTTTTCTTTGAAACTTTCAGAGGAATGTTAACAGCATTATAAAAATTATTGTGATGAAATTGTAAAGGAAATACAGTCTCTACACACAAGTCTCATCTTAACAGTATGCATCATGAAACTAACACATTTCAAAGATTTAGGTGCTTCCTTCAGTGATGCCTCCTGAGATCAGAGAATGCAACAAAAAAATTCTCTATAAATATGCATCAAGTACAGGTGTTTGATTATGCACTATGCAGAGACATTAGGAAAACAGAGCTGTATGTAACCTTTTAAAAAGAAGTACACCCACCAAACAAATTCATCATTTTAAAAGAAGTGATGTGAAGCAGTCTAGTCTTTCATGAAAAATGAAGAATAATGAAATTCTTGAAATTTGACATTTAATTGTATATTAACTTTAAGAAGATACCCTGACCAATTCCTTAAATTACCATCTCTTGCTCTTACTTTTCCTTAATAAAATTTGTTTTGAAACAAGAGGGAATTTTTCAGGTTTTACAAGATATAAATCATAATAGTGACATCAATGTGTATTTTTAATCTTCCCTATGATGTATGTGAAATAACTCTCATCTCAAAGAGTGGGTAGATTTTCAGGGAAATAGTAAAACAACTTTTGTGCTTCTCACACACACAACTGTTAAACACTCAAGGAGGAGCTTCACAGTGAGTTCTAATAACAATATATTTTGTGCTTGTTGAGGTATTAATCACTTTTAAATTTTGTAATTGCTTTGATGTCTTCATCATTTGAAATAAACATGTATCAGTTCAAGTCAGTCACTCATATCTGACTCTTTGTGACCCCATGGACTGCAGCATTCCAGGCTTCCCTGTCCATCACCAACTCCCAGAGTTTACTCAAACTCATGTCCATTGAGTTGGTGATGCCGTCCAACCATCTCATCCTTGGTCTTCCCCTTCTCCTCCTGCCTTCAGTCTTTTCCAACATCAGGTTTTTTACCAGTGAGTCAGTTCTTTGCATCAAGTGGCCAAAGTATTGGAATTTCAATTCAGCATCAGTCCTTCCAATGAATATTCAGGACTGATTTCCTTTAGGATGAACTGGTTTGATCTCCTTGCAGTCCAAGGGACTCCCAAGAGTCTTCTCCAACACTACATCTCAAAAGCATCAAATCTTTGGCACTCATTTTTTTTTTTTTTTATAGACTACTGGAAAACCCATATCTTTGACTAGATGGACCTTTGTTAGCATTTTAGAATGCTGCCTAGGTTGCTTTATAATATGCTTTCAAGGTTGGTCATAACTTTTTTTTTTTTTTTCAAGGAGCAAGCATCTTTTAATTTCATGGCTGCAGTCACCACCGGTTATGTTGGGGGCCCCCAAAATAAAGTCTCTCACTGTTTCCTTTGTTTCCCCATATATCTGCCATGAAGTGATGGAATTGGATGCCAGGATCATAGTTTTCTGAGTTTTAAGCCAACTTTTTCACTCTCCTCTTTCATTTTCATCAAGAGGCTCTTTAGTTCTTCTTTGCTTTCTGCCATAAGGGTGGTGTCATCTACATATCTGAGGTTATTGCTATTTCTCCCAGCAATCTTGATTCCAGCTTGTGCTTCTTCCAGCCCAGTGTGTCACATGATGTACTCTGCATAGAAGTTAAATTAACAGGGTGAAAATATACAGCCTTGATGTACTCCTTTCCCAATTTGGAAACAGTCATTGTTCCATGTCCAGTTCTATCTGTTGCTTCTTGACCTGCATGCAGATTTATCGGGAGGCAGGTCAGTTGCTCTGGTATTCCGATTNTGTCACATGATGTACTCTGCATAGAAGTTAAATTAACAGGGTGAAAATATACAGCCTTGATGTACTCCTTTCCCAATTTGGAAACAGTCATTGTTCCATGTCCAGTTCTATCTGTTGCTTCTTGACCTGCATGCAGATTTATCGGGAGGCAGGTCAGTTGCTCTGGTATTCCGATTTCTTGAAGAATTTTCCCCAGTTTTTTGTGATTCACACAGTCGAAAGCTTTGGCATAATCAATAAAACAGAAGTAAATATTTTTCTGGAGCTTTTGCTTTTTCGATGATCCAAGGGATATTGGCAATTTGATCTTGGGTTCCTCTGTCTTTTCTAAATCCCCTTGAACAGCTGGAAGTTCATGGTTCACATATTACTGAAGCCTGGTTTGGAGAATTTTGAGCATTACTTCGCTAGTCTGTGAGATGAGTTTAGTTGTACACTAGTTTGAGCATTCTTTTGCATTGCCTTTCTTTGGAATTTGAATGAAAACTGATGCTCTTCAGTCCTGTTGCCACTGATGAGTTTTCTAAATTTGCCTGCCTATTGAATGCAGCACTTTCACAGCATCTTCTTTTAGGATTTGAAATAGCTCAACTGGAATTCCATCACCTCCACTAGTTTTGTTTGTAGTGATGCTTCCTAAGGCCCATTTTATTTCACATTCCAGGCAGTCTGGCTCTAGGTGAGAGATCATATCACCGTGGTTATCTGGGTCATAAAGATCNAGGATTTGAAATAGCTCAACTGGAATTCCATCACCTCCACTAGTTTTGTTTGTAGTGATGCTTCCTAAGGCCCATTTTATTTCACATTCCAGGCAGTCTGGCTCTAGGTGAGAGATCATATCACCGTGGTTATCTGGGTCATAAAGATCTTTTTTTGTATAGTTCTTCTGTGTATTTTTGCCACCTCTTTTTAATATCTTCTGCTTCTGTTAGGTCCATACAATTTCTGTCCTTTATTTTGCCCATCTTTGCATGAGATGTTCCCTTAGTATGTCTCACTTTCTTGAAGAGATCTCTAGTCTTTCTCATTTTATTATTTTCTTCTATTTCTTTGCATTGATCACTGAGGAAGGCTTTCTTATCTCGCCGAGCTATTCTTTGAAACTCTGCATTCAAATGGGTATATCTTTCTTTTTCATTTTTGCCTTTAGCTTCTCTTCTCTCCGTTATTTGTAGGGCCCCCTCCGACAACCATTGTGCATTTTTGCATTTCTTTTTCTTGGGAATGGTCTTGATCCCTGTCTCCTGTACAATGTCATGAACCTCTGTCCATAGTTCTACTGGCATTCTATTTATCAGATCTAATCCCTTAAATCTATTTGTCACTTCTACTGTAATAATTGAAAGGGATTTTATTTAGGTCATACCTGAATGGTCTAGTGGTTTTCCCTACGTTCTTCAATTTAAGTCTTAATTTAGCAATAAGGAATTCGTGATCTCAACCACAGTCAGCTCCCAGTTTTGCTTTTGTTGACTGTATAGAGCTTCTCCATCTTTGGCTGCCAAGAATATAATCAATCTGATTTCGGTATTGACCATCTGGTAATGTCCATATGTAGATTCTTCACTTTTTTCGCTGGAAGTGGGTGTTTGCAATGACCAATGTGTTCTCTTGGCAAAACTCTCTTATCCATTGCCCTGCTTCATTTTGTACTCCAAGGCCAAATTTGTCTGTTACTCCAGATAGTAGACTTTCTACTTTTCCATTCCAGTCCCCTATTAAGAAAAGGACATCTTTTTTGGATGTTAGTTCTAGAACATTTTGTAGGTCCTCATAAAACTGTTCAACTTCAGCTTCTTCAGCGTTACTGGTCGGTGCATAGACTTGGATTACTATGATATTCAATGGTTTGCCTTGGTCATGAACACAGACCATTCTGTCACTATTGAGACTGCATCTAAGTACCGCATTTCAGACTCTTGTTGACTATGATGGCTACTCCATTTCTCCAAAGGGATTCTTAGGAGATTTTTATATCTACTACTGCCCACAATAGTAGATATAATGGTTATCTGTGTTAAATTCACCCATTCCAGTCCATTTTAGCTCACTGATTCCTACAATATTGATATTCACTCTTACCATCTCCTGTTTGACCACTTCCAATTTCTTTTGATTCATGGACATAACATTCCAGGTTACTATGTAATATTGTTTTTCACACCATTAGACTTTATTTCCATCACTAGTCACATCCACAACTGGATGTTGTTTTGCTTTGGCTCTGTCTCTTAATTCTTTCTGGAGTTATTTCTCCACTGATCTCCAGTAGCATACTGGGCACCTACTGACCTGGGGAGTTCACCTTTCAGTGATATAAAACATGTATAAGTTTTTCTAATCTTATATTTATAATTTGTATTTTTAATTTGGTGNTTCTTTCTGGAGTTATTTCTCCACTGATCTCCAGTAGCATACTGGGCACCTACTGACCTGGGGAGTTCACCTTTCAGTGATATAAAACATGTATAAGTTTTTCTAATCTTATATTTATAATTTGTATTTTTAATTTGGTGAGCACTCCTAAATTATATAAGTCTTGCACCCCCCCCAAAACCTATCTCACTCTATTGGACTTTCTCTAGAACACTGTCTTTTCACTTACAGTGGGGAGTATAGATTCTGACTAAGGATTTGTGATAAAATTGGGTCTTTATCTCAGAGCCATCATTTTTCTAAAGTTTCTTCCTGTAAGTATTAAGTCTACTGGCTAGATAAGTACAGGAAGCAGGGAAAAAATATCAATATGATTATCTTCTAAATGCTGTTAACATCAACATTCCCAATTGATTATTTTGTTTATAATTCTGATTAGATAGTCATCTTTGAGAACTCCCAGGAATTCAGAAGTCTTTTTTCTTGGACAATATTTACTTTTTAATATTTATTTTTAATTGAAAGATAGTTGTTTTACAACGTTGTGTTGGTTTCTGCTGTGCAGTAACATGAGTTTGCCATAGTATACATATGTCCCCCTCTTCTTAAACCTTCCTCTCACCCACCCCATCATCCCACCCCTCTAGGTTACACAGCAAATTCCCGCTAGTTATGTATTTTACATATGGTAATGTATACACTTCAATGCTACTCTCTTAATTCATGCCACCCTCTCCTTCCCCCATTGTGTCCACAAGTCTGTTCTCTATGTCTGCATCTCCATTCCTGCCCTGAAAATAAGTTTATCAGTATACTTTTCTAGATTCCATGTATATGCATTAATATACAATACTAGTTTTTCTCTTTCTGATTTATTTCACTCTATGTAACAGGGTCTAGGCTCATCTACATTACTACAGTTGACTTAAATTTGTTCCTTTTTATGGCTGAGTGATATTCTATTGTGATATTCTACCACAGCTTCTTTATCCATTCATCTGTCAATGAACATCTAGGTTGCTTCCAGGTCCTGGCTATTGTAAATAGTGCTGCAATAAGCAATAGGGTATGTGTGTCTTTTAGAATTATGATTTTTCCACAATGTATGCCCAGTAGTTTTATTCTTAGGTTTTTAAGCACTCTCCATACTGCTCTCCATAAAGGCTGTATTAATTTACATTCCCACCAACAGTGCAGGAGGATTCCTTTTTCTCCATATCCTCTCCAGCATTTTTTGTTTGTAGATTTTTTTCATAATGGTCATTCTGACAGGTGTGAGGCAGTGTCTGTTGTAGTTTTGATGTGTTTTTCTCTAATAATAAGCAATGCTGAACATCTTTTCTTCACTTGTTTATGTCTTCTTTGTAGAAATGTCTGTTTAGGTTTTCTCCCTGTTTTTTTGATGACGATGCACTCCATGAGCTGCTTGAGCTTTTGGAGATCAATCCTTTGTCAATTGCTTCATTCACAATTATTTTCTTCCATTCTCAGGTTTATCTTTGCATCTTTTTTATAGTTTCTTTTGCTGTGCAAAAGCTTTTAAGTTTAATTAGGCCTCATTTGTTTATTTTGTTTTCATTTTGATTACTCTAGAAGGTTGATCAAAGAAGATCTTGCTGTGATTTATGTCAAAGAAGCTTTTGAAAGAAAATTTGCAACACATAATAGAAAGAAATTTGGAATGAGATTCTGTTAGAGTGCTTTTTTCTTCTTTTGTATTTGTGATGCTTGAAGTCACAAGTTGAGGTGGTGGAAGAACTCCAAGTTGCAACCTTATAAGTACTATTTTAAATAAATGGTCAGTAAAGAGATCATATAAGGAAAAAAATTAATTTTCTCAGAATACTTTGTTATTTCACTATCACTGCCCCTGAATTTCGTTTTTCCTTTCCCGGGTTGTTGGAGAAATATATCTACCTTTAAGGAAAAGTAACTATAACTATGAAAGTTTCCTTTTATGTTTTTCCCTACTTTTACACAGAGTTCTTAGTAGTTATGATTTCCCCGAAGTACTCAGCAATAGTGTCTGGTGATAAAATTTAGAGTAGGCTAAATATGGATAAGTAAGGATATGCCCTACTTATTTTCTATGTAATTAATTGATTGAGCTCATTTTGGGTGTGCTTTTCTTATTGACCAGAAACTTGGCTCATTAGACCAACTCAAAAAGTGACCTTTTTAAAGGAAGAATTTCCAATACATTTATTCATATTCCATAGTATTAAGAATAGTGCAATTGAAAACCAAAAGTAATAATTTTGGATAATGTACAGCCAACATTATTTTAAATATAATACAATGAGGTTTCAATTTAGGCATTCATTATAAGACATTTCTCTTTACACAGATTTGAATCAAAGATAGCATCTTGCTTTCAGAGTTTTCTTTCAAAAGCCAATCCACTAGTCATATTTAAACTCAAATATTTCTTTTTTTTTTTTTTTACTTTTGATGAAGTTATAATAGCATAATAGTCTTTTCTTTGAATTGACTTCTGCAAGTTAACATTACTACACAAAGTCTGTTTTCATTTTACTATACAGTTAACACAAATATCCACTTAACACACTGTGTATGCTTAATTTTTTGTTGAGTTTGACTTATTATATTCTAAAGAATAATGGTGAAATACTACTCAACTTGGTTCAGATTGAAAAATACTTGAGTCTATGCCTTGGAAAAATATTAAGCTAGGGGAATAAAAATTATAAAGTAATATAAGTATTCATGCTATTACACATGACACTTTTCATTAATGAATTAATTCCAAAATAAAATTAGGAACTTTCAGAGAGCCATTTGATATTATGATTCTCATAAGAGTGTTTGTAAAAAATTAGGGGCTAAAAATGTGGGTGTTTGTGTGTGCATTATGCCCATAGAATAGCATTTTGGGGATACTGAATATTATTAAGGGGTTAACTTTGGATTCTGGACCCAGACCATGTAGGGACAAATCTTAGCTATAATATTGTCAGTTGTGTGACACAGGTGATTTTACTGGAGAGAAATGTATTTTGATTTCCCCCTCTCTAAAATGGGAATGAATATGGATTTTCCTTATTAGATTTATGTTAGAACATGGCTTATCAGATGGAGAATGTTTAATAAATAATGTTTTATTCTTGTTGTTATTGTTGCTTTGTCATATTAGGCAAACTCTTTAATTTACCCAAGCATTTTATTAAAGTGAAATATGACTCATTACTTATTGGAATTTTTTAATATGGTTTCCAGTTCAGTTCAATTCAGTGCAGTCACTCAGTCGTGTCTGACTCTTTGCGACCCCATGAACCACGGCACACCAGGCCTCCCTGTCCATCATCAACTCCAGGAGTTCACCTAAACCCATGTCCATTGAGTCAGTGATGCCATTCAATTATCTCATCCCCTGTCGTCCCCTTCTCCTCCTGCACTCAATCTTTCCCTGCATCAGGGTCTTTTCAAATGACTTAGCTCTTTGTATCAGGTGGCCAAAGTATTGGAGTTATATGATATTAAGTTGATTATATTTGAAATGTACCTTTCATTCTAGTATAAGATAACAATCTCAGTGAAATATAAAAATGGGTAGGTTTAGTTTACATTTTATTTGAAAAACAATAATTACCATCTAACACAAATGATGAAGCTTGACAATTGCTCCTTTTTCTCTTTTATTTACATTTAAGTGTTGTGTTTTTTTATTTGTAGTATTTTCATTTTAAAAAATGGGACAAAATCAACTAATCAGATTAAATCTATGAGGAGGAGAGCTATATAATTTAATTTATATTTTTNTGATTGACAGTGTTAAATAATTTGTGGGCTGGTGGCTCAGATGGTAAAGCGTCTGTCTACAATGTGGGAGACCTGGGTTTGAGCCCTGGGTTGGGAAGATCCCTGGAGAAGGAAATGTCAATCCACTCCAGTACTATTGCCTGGAAAATCCCATGGACAGAGGAGCCTGTTGGGCTACAGTCTATGGGATTGCAAAGAGTTGGACACAAGTGAGAGACTTCACAAAAGTAATTTAAACATATAAGTGTTTGATATCACCATATTACAACTACTTCTATGAGAAAAACATAAGTCAAGTACTGAACAGAATTTGAAAAAGGAGAATGATGAAACCTGGATCAGGTGATGATGAAGAGACCCCATCCATGAATAGTACATATCTTAGATAAAGACACATTAGTAGTATAGTAGTCAAATGAGACTCAGCAGTCTGTGGTTCAGTGGACACATGGCTCAATCCATAGAGAAACAGACATGTTGCATTGATTAACTGAGCAGAGTGTCGTATTAATATGATTTAGATTCTCCAATTTCAGAAATTTATGCAGCATTTAATTCTAAATAGCCCATTCAGAAGTAGGAAAAACAAATGAGTATAAATTTAACTGAAAAATTTAACCATGGTAACTGTGAGAAATAACCAAGAAGTAACATCTCTTAAATTATGCCAAAGTAATATTTTATATAGGGAGAGGAATATAGACATATACCAATAAAATGAAAGTGATCTAGGAATATGGGTTAGGGAAAATATGTAGATATAGATGTGCAGCTTAGAATAAAAATGCCAGACTTATTGAGAGAGGGATAATGTTTTTATGGAAAAGAAATTCCAGCATTAATGTGAAAAAAATATGCTTTGGATATTTAAGAGGCTGTGTATCATTGTTGTAAGAAACAGATGGTTTTGCAGCCTTTATCCAATAATAAGGTTTATAAATCACAAGCCAGATACAACACCAAGGCCTATTTCAACACTTCTTCTTTTAATTCCTAATTAGACACAAAAGCAGTGATTATAAATTAGAGATTCATTTGTAGATGACGTGGTCATCCTTTGGTAACACAAAGAAAGGACTTGTGGAGCTCTACCTGCTAAAGCTTTCATTGTACTCTCATGTTCTTATTCCAGGTCTTCCCAGGCAGCTCAGTAGGTAAAGAATCTGCCTGCAGTGCAGGGGACGCTGGCAGATGTGGATTTGATCCCTGGGTAGGAAAGATCCCTGGAGGAGAAAATGGCAACCCACTCCAGTATTCTTTCCTGAAAATCCCATGGGCAGAGGAGCCTGATGGGCTATAATCCATAGGACTGCAAAGAGTCAGACAGGACTGAAGTGACTGAGCACACCCACATATTCTTATCCCACTGAAATCCTGTTAAAACTTGGGATATAATCTCTGATGTCAGGAATTAGGTTTTCAAGTATTAGAGTAGTTATTGAGCCACATGATGAAAAGTGACACTGGTCTGTAGGCTTGTATTATTTAAAATTTTCAAGTTAAAAAAAAAAAAAA
>SJYX01002374.1:261050-274167 GCA_006410675.1 Oreotragus oreotragus | reverse complement strand
CCTGGAAAATCCCATGGACAGAGGAGCCTGTTGGGCTACAGTCTATGGGATTGCAAAGAGTTGGACACAAGTGAGAGACTTCACAAAAGTAATTTAAACATATAAGTGTTTGATATCACCATATTACAACTACTTCTATGAGAAAAACATAAGTCAAGTACTGAACAGAATTTGAAAAAGGAGAATGATGAAACCTGGATCAGGTGATGATGAAGAGACCCCATCCATGAATAGTACATATCTTAGATAAAGACACATTAGTAGTATAGTAGTCAAATGAGACTCAGCAGTCTGTGGTTCAGTGGACACATGGCTCAATCCATAGAGAAACAGACATGTTGCATTGATTAACTGAGCAGAGTGTCGTATTAATATGATTTAGATTCTCCAATTTCAGAAATTTATGCAGCATTTAATTCTAAATAGCCCATTCAGAAGTAGGAAAAACAAATGAGTATAAATTTAACTGAAAAATTTAACCATGGTAACTGTGAGAAATAACCAAGAAGTAACATCTCTTAAATTATGCCAAAGTAATATTTTATATAGGGAGAGGAATATAGACATATACCAATAAAATGAAAGTGATCTAGGAATATGGGTTAGGGAAAATATGTAGATATAGATGTGCAGCTTAGAATAAAAATGCCAGACTTATTGAGAGAGGGATAATGTTTTTATGGAAAAGAAATTCCAGCATTAATGTGAAAAAAATATGCTTTGGATATTTAAGAGGCTGTGTATCATTGTTGTAAGAAACAGATGGTTTTGCAGCCTTTATCCAATAATAAGGTTTATAAATCACAAGCCAGATACAACACCAAGGCCTATTTCAACACTTCTTCTTTTAATTCCTAATTAGACACAAAAGCAGTGATTATAAATTAGAGATTCATTTGTAGATGACGTGGTCATCCTTTGGTAACACAAAGAAAGGACTTGTGGAGCTCTACCTGCTAAAGCTTTCATTGTACTCTCATGTTCTTATTCCAGGTCTTCCCAGGCAGCTCAGTAGGTAAAGAATCTGCCTGCAGTGCAGGGGACGCTGGCAGATGTGGATTTGATCCCTGGGTAGGAAAGATCCCTGGAGGAGAAAATGGCAACCCACTCCAGTATTCTTTCCTGAAAATCCCATGGGCAGAGGAGCCTGATGGGCTATAATCCATAGGACTGCAAAGAGTCAGACAGGACTGAAGTGACTGAGCACACCCACATATTCTTATCCCACTGAAATCCTGTTAAAACTTGGGATATAATCTCTGATGTCAGGAATTAGGTTTTCAAGTATTAGAGTAGTTATTGAGCCACATGATGAAAAGTGACACTGGTCTGTAGGCTTGTATTATTTAAAATTTTCAAGTTAAAAAAAAAAAAAAGATGACTCTTCTAAACACTCAGTGATCTTATTTTGCATCCAAGAATGGAAACAACATCCACATTTATTTCAAATAACAGAAACACACTGCTGTGTTTATATATTCGATATAACTTGGCTGTGTTTCAAAGCACGGATTTTGTTTGAAACTCTCATGACATGTTTGCTTTCCACCTTACTGCAGAATGTCCCTCTTAAACATCCATTATTCAAAACATGCCTGTCTACCCAGAAAAATATAGTAATGTCTTGAGACATTTTTTTAAAGAGTGGATTCAATAACCAAAGTTGATGCCCTACCTAATCATTTATTATTATTTATGACCGAGGAAATAAACTATACTACTCTACTAGTCTCTGTGTGAGTATTAACATTTATTTCAAAATACGGAGTCTAAGTTTTTACCTCTAAATGGGATATATAATACCCTTCTAACCAAATAATGGGCTTCCCTTGTGGTTTAGCTAGTAAAGAAACTGCCTGCAATGCAGGAAACCTGGCTGCTATCCCTGGGTTGGGAAGATCCCCTGGAGAATGGAAAGGCTACCCACTCCAGTATTCTGGCCTGGAGAATTCCATGGACTATATAGTCAGTGGGGGTTGCAAAGAGTTGGACACGACTGAGCCACTTTAACTTATCATTAACCAAATAATCCTGAGAATTTACCTAGATTTTCTTCACTTAATTCTTGCCATGTGGTAGGTTAAAAAGAAAAAAAAAATCAAATTCATCTCTCCTTCCTCTGTATATTGTACTATGTGTCCAAGTATGTAACTTTGTCACATTTTAAGAGGGCTGCTTTTCCAATTTGAGGAGACATACGATACTTTGAGAAATCCTTCTCAGGTAACTTTTATGTTCTTTAAGCATAAAGCTTATCATTTAAAAATAATTTTGTTATCCAATATATTAGTATGGGGTAGTAGTTTTATATTGCCAGGTATTTGGTAAGAAAGGAGAGGAAGACTGAGGGTCAAGGAGCAGAATGTGAAATTGAGTTGGGAGGATAGGAGTGTCCTGTGATTTGGGGGGAAAGATTATGTTAATGAGATTTTGTAGATCTAAGAAAAGAGCTAGGGACATTTGATTTGATTGAAGTCTGCTTGAATTAGAAAGAGTGCAATGCCACCCACATTTTGCCAGCTAGTATATCTCATCACTACTGAAAAATAATGTGGATCATGTCTTCAATTATATTTCTTTCTACTTAAATTATTAATCATGTTTGAATGAACATGATTTCACTTATCTATCTTCATATTTTGGATGCATTATTTCACATCATCAACATGTTTGTTCTGACATACTCTCAAATTCTTTGTCACTTCTCACCTTAGATGGTAGTGGTTACAGTTAGAGAATCATTGTTAGATTTATTATGAAATCATTATTAATCACCTATCATGTACTAGATCTCAGTTACTATGCTAGGTGCTAATAACATTCGCTTACTCCTTGGAAGGAAAGTTATGACCAACCTAGACAGCATATTAAAAAGCAGAGATGGTCCGTCTAGTCAAAGCTATGATTTTTCCAGTGGTAACGTATGGAAGTGAGAGTTGGACTATAAAGAAAGCTGAGCATCGAAGAATTGATAATTTTGAACTGTGGTGTTGGAGAAGACTCTTGAGAGTCCCTTGGACTGCAAGGAGATCCAACCAGTCTATCCTAAAGAAGATCAGTCTTGGGTGTTCACCAGGACTGATGTTGAACCTGAAATTCCAATACTTTGGCCACCTGATGTGAAGAGCTGACTTATCTGAAAAGACTGTGATGCTGGGAAAGATTGAGGGCAGGAGGAGAAAGGGATGACAGAGGATAAGATGGTTGGATGGCATCACCGACTCAATGGACATGGGTTTGAGTGAACTCTAGGGGATAGTGATGGACAGGGAGGCCTGACGTTCTACAGTTCATTGGGTTGCAAAAAGTTGGACATGACTGAGCAACTGAATTGAACTGAACTGAATAATATATGATAATACCCACACCTAGCCAACTGAATAAGATGTAAAAGCAAAATGGTAAATAGAATATATCAAAATGCATGCTATGCTAAAGATTTGTTTTTGAGTACTACATTCAATTATTTATAAATATATCTTATTGTTCATCAGGGAAGATTTTCCAGGAAACAATGCATCCGAGCCAGGTTCTGAAGAAGGAATAGAAAATATCCCCTAGAATGAGTAAGGACAAGAGTGTCATAGGCAAAGGGAGTAACTTGGACAAAGAACCAAGAGAAAGAAAGATCATCATATTTGTTAAACTGCAAGTGATTTGATTTATCTAGAATTCAGTTTCAGCAGAGGAGTGGAAAGAAAAGGTATTAAAGGGGAACAGTTTTCCTCCCTCTCTTCGTCTCCCCTCCCTTCCTCCTTTCCTTTCCACCTTTCTTTTCTCTTCTCCTTTCCTCCATTTCTTTCCTCTTCTTTTTTCCTTTTAATATTGTTCTGCAGATTAACAAGCTTCCTACCAAATATTAGCTTGAAGTCAAAGAATCAGCTCTGATCTCTATCTTTATGGGGTCCTAAGTGTCCCTAAGATCCTTATTAATGCAATTGTGTCTCATTTCGTTTTTTCCTACTCTCTTCTTCTTTCATCTAAATGTGATTTGTAGACAGAAAAGTAATTGAAAACTATCCAGTCTTTGTCAATTTTAAAAGAGTTTACTCTGTGTTATATAAGATATTTGCAACTGACCGAGGTTCTTCTATTAGCAAGTTCCCAAACCATTTTTCTCTAGATGGGATTTAGCTCTGTTCTGTAACAATGCACACTGAATTTCTCATTTGCCCTTAAGCTCCTTGGCCCACTGACACTCCACTTTAAGTTTAATCAGACAGAAAAATCAGAAAAGCTCTGGTCTCAAGTGACCACTTTGACCTTTTTTTTTCCCCTGAAAGCAAGAAGAGATGAAATTTGCCTATTTTGTGCAGTCACTATGTGATTCTCCATACACTTGTGTACTGTGTTTGCTTTAAAGTCAGGTGACCAATGTTAATGCTGCCTGTCTCAGTGAGAAAACCAGTACTATGCTTTACAGGCACCGTTAGCAATCGTTTCTAGTAGCTATCTGCCTGAGGGATACAGTGTTCATTAGGAAATTTTTGAAGATAAACCAAAGATATGGGAAAGTTTTAGAGCTGCTTAGAAGGTCTTAACAAAATAGGGAGTCAGATTTGGTTCATTATAGCCATAGTGCCGTAGCAACAAGTGTTCTGAAGATAAGGCAGACTTTTCCTCTGATTGGACCCTGAAAATCATTTGTGTCCTGCATCTCACATCATCCTGCATATGTGTAATTGGGGTTTTCAGACATGGAGGCCTGGCGTGCTGCGATTCATGGGGTCGCAAAGAGTCGGACATGACTGAGCGACTGAACTGAACTGAACTGATTCTACCTCAGGAAAGGGGGGCAAGAGACAAAGCAGGAAAGGGTTAGAGAATTTAAAAGAGAAAAATGTTTAGTGAACTTATAATGTTTCCTAGAGTTACAATGTTGGGAAGAAAGAAAAGAAAAATAGTCACACAGTTGGTTCCAACTCTTTGCAATCCCATGGACTGTAGCCCACCAGGTTCCTCTGTCCTTGGAGTTCTTCAGGCAAGAAAATTGAAGTGGGTTGTCATTTTCTTCTCTAGGGGATCTTCCTGACCCATGGATCAAATCTGGGTCTCCTGCATTGCAGACAGATTCTTCACCAACTGAGCTACTAGTCCTCACTTAAATTTGTCAGCACTGTGACTGCCTTGTCACAAGCAAGGCTAGTAGAACTTAAAGAATTTATTTTAAAAGATATGATACAAGAAGACAGCTTGCCTGGCTCTTTGGGTAACATTGATCTCTCACTGTCTTTTGATTTTGAGTAGTGTGTACACGTGTGGAATAGTGTGTGTATGTGCAGATGGGTATGTGTATATGTGCATGTGTATGTGAGTGTGACTATATTTTTAATGATGAAATCTTTTATACCAGGGGACATAAAACAAGAAATTTATTTTATATTTTTATTTTAAACTTTATTATAAATTTATTTTAAACTTCTCCCTGTTAGAACTCTCCCCCCAAAAAAATGCACATTCCTTTATCCAAAGAGAATATATGTGTGTGTGTGTGTATTTTTAAACTGCCATTAAAATAAAAATATGCTCACTGATTACAGGTAAGGAGCGTCCATGTGAAGGTATACAGAATTATCTAAGGGTTCATTTTTACTACAAATCTTGTCCAGAAAAATTCTCCTAAAACCCACATTTTCTAATAGTGTACAATGATCTTAAATTGATTATATTTTCCCTCTGATTAATTTAGTAGCTCTCCTTTACTCAACTGTCTAACAAACATGATTAGGTAAAGCACTGTCTCCAGAGATCAAAGTAAGCATTCATTAGAGGAGAAACAGTGGAGGGCATTGTCTCCTCATGTAGCCCAGACTTATGGGACTAGGGTCAGACTTCAAGTTAATGCAGTTTGGTTTAATGGTCTTTGGAACGTGATAAGAAGATTGTTTCAGAAAGACATATATTCCCAACCACAGTTTTCTACTCAGGTTATTCTTTTATAAGGTTCATAAAATGATTCTGTGTTTATGACTCCATGTGTGTACAAATCTCACCTGAAGGATTTTGAGGAGCTTGAATGGCAGTAGTAATTTATTTCCAAACCACCATCATAATGGTTAGACTCTTATGTGAATAAAAAATATTCATAAAGAAGCAATGACTCAAGAGATGTTAGTGGACTTAATTTTATGTCATATTTTTAGTTTGCTAAATAAGAGTGGAATAGTAAGTTAAAGAGATTCTGATTCTTAGAAATTGAAACCAGATTATTTTAACTTAAAAATAACTCCCTTTGGGTCAAATTACATCTTTAGGCTTTAATTTTTTCATCTTTAAAATGATATTATATGTTAAACTTATCCCTAAAGTCAGTTTCATCTTGAAAATCATCTTATTATGTGATTGCTGCATGACCATCCTGTTAGAATGCATGAGATTTTGATCTTAATTACTAAGAATCCTAATTGGACAGATAAATAAACATAATGTACATATCAAATAGTTTTTTATATTTCCAATTAATGAGACATTATAAAATTTAAAATATTCTAAACTGAGATTTTTGAAATTGTATATGAAAGAACCCTGTTTTATAAAATGGTTAGTTATAAGAATTCATTGAATGATATATGGACCGGTTTATAAGCCCATAAGTGCAGGATAAAATTCACTTATGGTTTATAAATGCATATTAATTGTAGACTACTGTATTCATTTAGCTCCATTGTTGCTTTAAACTATCTACACATCTGGTACCATTGTGCAAGTACTAGACCCCACTTCAAAAAATAAACTCCAGAAGCTACTAGCATTTTATTAATTCAGTTCCAAATTATATGTCTGATCTCTTCTACACATCAAATATTCTTTTTTGTTTCTTATCCCTTATCATAGATTGCTTTTCTCACAATGAAACTGGCTTCCTTACAAACACAGATTTTGTATGTGGCCACTGTATTTTTGTCTGCTTTAAACTACAATGCTGGACAATTCAATAAGTAGCATGTCTATGGGCTGTTGTTAGCACAATGACAACATAACAGTGATTATTATGGGAGCAGGTGTTGTGGTATATTCATATATTATGTTTATAATATGGTCTGGGTTGTCAAACTAAACCCTTAAGTGGAAAAAAGACTATATATAAACAGAATAAATTATGTATCAGATTATTTTTTACAAATAACATGATATATACATAACTTCCAAAATACAGTGAAATATAATAATGAAAACGTTCCAAGAGCTTGACATAAACTATTTTGATTTTGTGGGCCTAATTTAATGTACTTAATTCCTTCTGTGTCTTTTATTTAATTTCTTTCCTATTTTCATTGGTGTAGTGACCCAGAACATGGAGGAGTTGGTTAATTCCAGAAGACTGCCCTTTCCATAGTCCTTTTCTATACAATCCCTGAACTCTGTGAGAAGTTTCTGATTCCAGAAGACTTATTGGGGTATTGATAGAGTCTGCACATTCTTTTCCAAAGCAATGAAAACAGTTGTTCCTCTCACCCCTGTTATTTCTTCTTTCCTCACAGAAGTTAAGAACCAGTTTTTTATGATTTTATACTTGAGCCTGAATTATCATAGAGTTTTTGAGTTTGAGGTTAGGGGTGGTTGGAGACACTGTTTACTCATTTATTGTAACCTATTAAACCAGAGGGACCTGTAATTAGGTTTGGGGAACCAGTTCATATAATAGTAAATAATACTTTGATATTTGTAGTTGTCAGTGCTTTTTCTTAGTCCTGTTCAAATTTGAAATGACATAAATGCAAAGGTTAAAATAGATAAAGAAATTACAAAAATGAGCAATATCAAAGAATGTTCAAACTACGAGACAATTGCACTCATTTCACATGCGAGCAAGATAATTCTCAAAATCATTCAAGCTAGGCTTCAACAGTACATGAATTGAGAACTTCCAGATGTACAGCTGGATTTAGAAAAGACAGAAAAACCAGAGATCAAATTTCCAACATCTCTTGGATCATAGAAAATGAAAGGGAATTCCAGAAAAAAAAAAAAAAATCTGCTTCACTGACTATGCTAAAGCCTTTCACTGTGCCGATCACAACACCCTGTGGAAAATTCTGAAAGTGATGGGAATACTAGACCACCTAACCTGCCTCCTGAGGAATCTGTATGCAAGCCAAGAAGCGGCAGTTAGGACCAGACATGGAATAATAGATTGGTTCCAAATCGGGAAAAGTGTACATCAAGACTGTATATTGTCACCCTGGTTGTTTAACTTATATGCAGAGTATATCATGCAAAATGCTGGGCTGGATGAATTACAAGCTGAAATTCAAGATTGCCAGGAGAAATATCAAAAACCCAAGATATGCAGATGATACAACCTTATGACAAAAAGCAAAGAACTAAAGAGCCTCTTGATGAAGGTGAAAGAGGAGTCTGAAAAAGCTGGCTTAAAACTCAACATTCCAAAAATGAAGATCATGACCTCCAGTCCCATCACTTCATGGCAAACAGATGGAGAAAAATTGAAAACAAAAGTCTCTCACTCCAAAATCACTGTGGATCATGATTGTAGCCATGGAATTAAAAGATGCTTGCTCCTTGGAAGAAAAGCTATGACAACCTAGACAGCGTATTAAAGAGCAGAGACATCACTTTGCTGAGAAAGGTCCGTATAGTCAAAGCTATTGTTTTTCCAGTAGTCATGTGAGGATGTGAGGATTGGACCATAAAGAAGGCTGAGCATCAAAGAACTGATACTTTTGAACTGTGGTGCTAGAGAAGACTTTTGAGAGTCCCTTGGACAGCAATGAGATTAAACCAGTCAATCTTAAGGAAAATCAACCCTGAATATTCATTGAAAGGACTGATGCTAAAACTGAAGCTCCAGTGCTTTGGCCACCTATGCAAACAGTCACATCAGGGTCTTGTCATTGAAAAAGACCCTGATGCTGGAAAGATCAGGGGAAGGAGGAAAAGGGGATGACAAAGGATGAGATGGTTGGATATCATCACTGAATCAATGGATATGAGCTTGAACAAATTCCAAGAGATAGAGAAGGGCAGGGAAGCCTGGCGTGCTGCAGTCCACATGGTCATGACTGAGCCACTGCACAAAGATAAAGATGAAGAAGAAAAAGAGTCTCAGAAGCTGCATGAAGATTGGAGAGATCACCATCACAAATTTATTAAAAGTTATGAAAATACTGTAAAATTACAGATAACTTCTTCATTAAGAGAAGTAAATATATACAGATTGTCTACAAAGTATGTGGAAACACAGTGATATGGTTCATTTTTTGATGAAATGTTTCTTCTGATTGATTTTGTATTCACATATTGTAAACCAGCTGGAACATATTAACTGGCATCCCAGCAAAATTGATGTCATTGTCTTTTCATTTTTATTCTTTTGCTTTCACTTCTTAAGTGTACCTTATCTCCTCCATCTCCACCTCTTTTGCCTTTCAAAGATCTTTGTTAAGCAAAGTGTGTCTTGTAAAGCATTACCTGAGAAATGTTTAAAAATATTGAACCCAGGCCCCTCCTCAAAGCTACTGAATTGGAGCCTACATTTTAAAATCACCCCAGATAAGAAGTATTACAATAAATAACAGTGCAATGCCACTATTTACCATTTTACTATTCCCATTTGCCTGTAAATGGGAGCAATGAATCTTGCTGCAAATGAAAGCCAGTTAAGAAAAGGTAGAGAAACAAAACGTGGAGCCTTTGTTTTGTTTTGTTTTCTTCTTTAACAATTTTAATAATGTTTTTAGTTCTCTGATTAATCTTGGTCTGAAGAAGATGATGATGATAATTTTTAACCAGTAATTGGCTGTTCTCCTTGGGGGAGATTTTCTTTGGAAATAAGAGGTCACTAATAGACAGATTAGATGCCAGGAGTCTGATTAAACCATGTCTATCAGTGGGCTATGAAGTAAATGAGATGTTATTGCCCTTAAAATATTACTTGATGGGTCATGTAGGAAGTGTAATAACATTTCACATGAATTTGTCAGGAGAGTGTATGCTCCTCAGTTTTTGTCTCATCATAACAAAGATTTGGAGTGACAGACATTAAAGCCCCCTTGGCATGTCATAGCTCTCGGGTCATGGACAGACCATGTTATATCTCTCAGGTCTTCAACAGACAGTGTTATAGCGCTGAGACAGCTCAGTGTTACAGCTCTATTTTATTTAGAAGGTAGCGGGAAAATCCATCTTCCAGGCATGAGGGCACGTCGATCCAAAGACTTAAAGAGAAGACTGCCCCAGCCCGGGGGAAGAGAGAGAGAGAGAGAGAGAGAGAGAGAGCCCTTTGGCTCCTCTTTTTATACATTTTTTTCTTCCCCTTAGGCCTGCCCTATGCAAACTGGGCTTAGTCAGGAGTGCTCTTCTACCTGAAGTCCTCACTCAGGTCCTTGTAGAGAGAGAGAGAGAGAGAGAGAGAGAGCCCTTTGGCTCCTCTTTTTATACATTTTTTTCTTCCCCTTAGGCCTGCCCTATGCAAACTGGGCTTAGTCAGGAGTGCTCTTCTACCTGAAGTCCTCACTCAGGTCCTTGAACCTTCCTTTGATCTTCCTCTGTTCTATTTTCGTGGGCTTTTCTCTTCCTTATCTTTTAGCCACCATCATTTTGGACTCCTTTTCCCTATTCTAACTACTTAACACATTGAACTACAATGAAACAGTAACTGCATCAAAAAACACTTTAAATATCATAGTTAGAATGCGGCTTTCATTTGTCCATGGAGAGGCCTTAAACAATTCTAAGGAGATTTCCTAATATATTTCAATAGTTGGAAATTAAATGGTTTTGAATTAGGAATATCTAAAAACAGGAAAATTAGTTCAGAGTATTTTATAACATGTACATAATTTTGAGGAAACTCCAGGAGGTAGAGGAGGACAGAAGAGACTGGTGTGAAGCAGTCCACAGAGTCGCAAAGAATTGGACATGACTTAGTGACTGAACAACAAATATTACAATATGCCAAGCTAGAGGTGATAAAAAATCAAGTTAGCAAAGTAAAGAAGGAAGTAAAATGGAATACGGAAGTCTTAAATGCCACTTGTAGGTATCAGTGGTAAAGAAGACTCTGACATTATTTTGGAACATTTTAACAATGATAGGCCTGGAGGAGGACATGGCACTGCTCTCCAGTATTCTTGCCTGGAGAATTCCCAAGGACAGAGGAGCCTGGCAGGCTATAGTCTATGGGGTTGCAAAGAGTCGGAAATGACTGAGCAACTAAGCACAACAATGATAGGGCAATAATAGTGTTTTTAAGAGAATTGGAGGGGGCCAGTGACAATGGCACCCCACCCCAGTACTCTTGCCTGGAAAATCCAATGGACGGAGTAGTCTGGTGGGCTGCAGTCCATGGGGTCGCTAAGAGTCGGACAGACTGAGCGACTTCACTTTCACTTTTCTCTTTCATGCATTGGAGAAGGAAATGGCAACCCACTCCAGTATTCTTGCCTGGAGAATCCCAGGGATGGGGGAGCCTGGTGGGCTGCCGTCNTCGCTAAGAGTCGGACAGACTGAGCGACTTCACTTTCACTTTTCTCTTTCATGCATTGGAGAAGGAAATGGCAACCCACTCCAGTATTCTTGCCTGGAGAATCCCAGGGATGGGGGAGCCTGGTGGGCTGCCGTCTAGGGGGTCACACAGAGTCGCACACGACTGAAGTGACTTAGCAGCAGCAGCAGTGACATTTTATGAGGCAGAAAATTTGTTCAGTCCTTTTTAGATTTTGTATTTGTTCATGATTAAGGAGGTATAAATGCCTCATAAGACTGAAGCTAAAATACAATAATAGGTATTAAGGGAATTATCTATATTGAACTATTACTTGAAGGAGATTAGACAAACAATTTAGTATGCATGTGTGCATGCTCAGTCACTTCAGTTGTGTCTGACTTTTTGCAAACCTATAGACTGTAGCCCTCCAGGCTCCTCTATCCATGGGATTTCCCAGACAAGAATACTGGAGTGTATTGCTATGCCCTCCTCCAGGGGATCTTCCCAAACATAATTTAGTTTAGAGAGACAAAAGAAGAAGAGGGAAGGGGAAAGAAGGGAAATGGGGTAGAAAGGAAGGGAAAGAAAAAAAGAAGGGAAAAGAAGGAAAAAAAAAGGGAATAGAAAAATAGGGAAGAAGAAGGATGAAAAGACCTGAGTGGAAGTGATGATACACAGGAGATAAAAGTCTTGAGGGCATAAAAGTTTGGTGAGTATGAAAAAGAAAACATCTAGAAAGCATGCAGGGTTTTTTATCCTTCTGACAATTTGAATAGTATTGAGAGGGTAACAGGCAGGAAGGCCAGGGGTCTCCAAATGGAGGAAATAGCCTGCAAGTGTCAGACATTTTTCTCTCTCTTAAGCTGCAGGAGGAAACAAGCTAGCAATATTTTTTTTTCCTTCTCTATACAAATTTAAAAGGAGGTTTCTCTTAAAATCCTGTGTTGTCATAATGACACCTGGTTTCATCTGAAGTTAACTGTTCTCAAACCTTGAGATAACCAATGCATTTTTCTTATGGTAATGTTTGTCTTAAGCTATGCTACCGTACTATGTATTTACCCCAAACTCTGTTTTCAAGTTGGTTCCACCTAATAGCTCAGAACCTACTTGACAAAACAGTATGTTATACTCAGATATTGTTTCCCTAATCTATGTAAATGAAACTATTTGTATGGTAATCTGTCCTTCTACAAGATTCAAGTTAATCATTTTATGGCCCAGGATGAACCATTCGGTGTCAATTTTATTATACCAAATGCATCTTATCGGTGAAGGGCCTGGTGCAGTTCTGAGTTTTAAGACATTCTTTTCTTTCACTAACAGACTGCTAGTGACTAGAAAAGGAGTACACCAAGGCTGTATATTCTCACCCTGCTTATTTAACTTATATGCAGAGGACATCATGTGAAACACTGGGCTGGAAGAAGCACAAGCTGGAATCAAGATTGCTGGGAGAAATATCAATAACCTCAGATATGCAGATGACACCACCCTTATGGCAGAAAGTGAACAGGAACTAAAAAGCCTCTTGATGAAAGTGAAAGTGGAGAGTGAAAAAGTTGGCTTCAAGCTCAACATTCAGAAAATGAAGATCATGGCATCCAGTCCCATCACTTCATAGGAAATAGATGGGGAAACAGTGGAAACTGTGGCTGACTTTATTTT
>SJYX01002374.1:170241-223762 GCA_006410675.1 Oreotragus oreotragus | reverse complement strand
CTGGAATTCCATCACCTCCACTAGCTTTGTTTGTAGTGATGTTTCCTAAAGCCCACTTGACTTCACATTCCAGGATGTCTGGCTCTAGGTGAATGATCATACCATCATGATTATCTGGGTCATGAAGATCTTTTTTGTATAGTTCTTCTGTGTATTCTTGCCACCTCTTCTTAATATCTTCCACTTCTGTTTGGTACATACTATTTCTGTCCTTTATTGAGCCCATCTTTGCATGAAATATTTCCTTGTTATCTCTAATTCTCCTGAAGAGATCTCTGCTGCTGCTGCTGCTAAGTCGCTTCAGGTGTGTCAGACTCTGTGCGACCCCATAGACAGCAGCCCACCAGGATTCTCCAGGCAAGAACACTGGAGTGGGTTGCAATTTCCTTCTCCAATGCATGAAAGTGAAAAGTTAAAGTGAAGTTGCTCAGTTGTGCCCGACTCTTAGCGACCCCACGGACTGCAGCCCACCAGGCCCCTCCATCCATGGGATTTTCCAGGTAAGAGTACTGGATTGCATTGCCATTGCCTCTTTCCCATTCTATTATTTTCTTCTATTTCTTTGTACTGATCACTGAGGAAGGCTTTCTTATCTCTCCTTGCTATCTTTGGAACTCTGCATTCAGATAGGTATATCTTGCCTTTTCTTCTTTGCTTTTCACGTCTCTACTTTTCAGTTATTTGTAAGCCCTCCTCAGACAGCCAGTTTGCTTTTTTGCATTTGTTTTTCTCGGGGATAGTCTTGATCCGTCTCCTGTACAATGTCCTGAACCTCCATTCATAGTTCATCAGGTACTCTGTCTTTCAGATCTAGTCACTTAAATCTATTTCACACTTTCACTATATAATCATAAAGGATTTGATTTAGGTCATACCTGAACGGTCTAGTGGTATTCCCGACTTTCTTCAATTTCAGTCTGCATTTGGCAATAAGGAGTTCATGATCTGAGCCACAGTCAGCTCACAGTCTTGTTTTTGCTGACTGCATAGAGCTTCTCCAAATCTGATTTTGGTGTTGGCCATCTGGAATTCCATCACCTCCACTAGCTTTGTTTGTAGTGATGTTTCCTAAGGCCCACTTGACTTCACATTCCAGGATGTCTGGCTCTAGGTGAATGATCATACCATCATGATTATCTGGGTCATGAAGATCTTTTTGGTATAGTTCTTCTGTGTATTCTTGCCACCTCTTCTTAATATCTTCCACTTCTGTTTGGTCCATACTATTTCTGTCCTTTCTGTGATCTCCATGTTTAGAGTTTTCTCTTGTGCTGTTGGAAGAAGGTGTTTGCTATGACCAGTGCATTCTCTTGGCAAAACTCTTTTTGCCTTTGCCTTACTTTATTCTGTATTCCAAGGTCAAATTTGCCTGTTACTCTAGGTGTTTCTTGACTTCCTACTTTTTCATTCCAGTCCCCTGTAATGAAAAGGACATCTTTTTAGGTGTTAGTTCTATAAGGTCTTTAGGTCTTCATAGAACCATTCAACTTCAGCTTCTTCAGCATTACTGGTTGGGGTATAGACTTGGATTACCATGATATTGAATGGTTTGCCTTGGAAACAAACAGAGATCATTCTGTCATTTTTGAAATTGCATGCAAGTACTGCATTTTGTACTTTTTGTTGACTATGATGGCTACTCCATTTCTTCTAAGGGATTCCTGCCCACAGTAGTAAATATAATGGTCATCTGAGTTAAATACACCCATTCCAGTCCATTTTAATTTGCGGATTCCTAAAATGTCTACATTCAGTCTTTCCATCTCCTGTTTGACCTCTTCCAATTTGCCTTGATTCATGGACCTAACATTCCAGGTTCCTATGCAATATTGCTCTTTGCAGCATCGGACCTTGTTTCTATCATCAGTCACATCCACAACTGGGTATTGTTTTTGCTTTGGCTTCGTCCTTTTATTTTTTCTGGAGTTATTTCTCCACTGACTTCCAGTAGCATATTGGGTGCCTACCAACCATTGGAGTTCATCTTTCAGTGTCCTATCTTTTTGCCTTTTCATAGTATTCATGGAGTTCTCAATGCAAGAATGCTGAAGTGGTTTGCCATTCCCTTCTTTAGTGGACCACATTTTGTCAGAACTCTCTACTATGTCCTAGCCACCCTGGGTGGCCCTACTTGGCCTGGTCCATCCACATCTCTACAAATAACCTAATTTTGTTCCTTATTATGGCTAATTAGTACTCCCTTGTGCATATGCACTACATCTTCTTTATCCACTCCTCTGTTGGTGGACATTTAGGTTGCTTCCATGTCCAGGCTATTGTAAGCAGTGCCTCAGTGAACACTGGGGCACTTGTGTCCTCTTGAATTATGGTTTTCTCAGGGTATAAGCTGAGGAGTAGGATTGGTGGGCAATATGGGTAAATCTTTTTTAGTTTTACAGTGGAACTACATACTTTTCTCCATGGTGACTGTACCAGTTTACATTCTCAATGACAGTGTAAGAGGATTCCTTTATCTCCACACCCCCTCTAGAATTTATTGTTTGTGGATTTTTTGGTGGTAGACATACTGATGAGTGTGAGGCGGTACCTCATTGTAGTTTTGATTTACATTTCTCTAATGATAGGAGATGTTCAGCATCTTTCATGTATTTGTTGGCCATCCGTATGTCTTCTTTGGAAAAATGTTTATTTAGGCCTTCCACTCATTTTTTGATTGGTTTATTTGTTTTTATTTTGAAATTGAGCTGCTTGAATTCTTTGTATATTTTGGAAGTTAATCCATTCTCAGGTGCTTCATTTGTAGGTATAGTCTCCCATTCTGATGGTTATCTTTTTGTCTTATTTATGGTTTCCTTTGCTGTGCAAAAGGTTTTAAGTTTATGTCTCATGTGTTTATTTTTGTTTTTATTTTTATTACTGTAGAAGGTGGGTCAAAAAAGAACTTTTTGATAAAAGAAACCTCCTTTTAAGATCTTACTCAAGAGATAATCTTCCCTCATTGACTCCTTGCACCATAGCAAGACTGAAATTTGGGGCCCAGATCTCTTTAGTGCATATAAATATTTCACATGATTCACAATTCTCTGCCATCACAAGTTTTTTTAAGAGTATAATTCTTTCCTCTTATGCCATTAACATAACTTTTTTCCTCATTGTATTAGTTGTATGCCAGTCATTTAAAAATTGAAATAATGCAGTATAGTATTAAAACAATCACCTGAAGTTTCATTCAAAGACAACCAATGTAAATATTTGTCAATGTCTGGCATAACTGTATATATAGGTATGGGTAAACATATATAGCATTTTTATGCAATTGGCAATAAGTTATAAAGTACATACTACTTAAAAAAATTTTTTTATTCCTTTTTACTTAAGTTCCCATGTTCTTCCTGTTTCTCTATTCACACATTCCCCCTGGCAGGCTACAGTTCATGGGGTTACAGGGTCAGACACTACTGAGTGATTTTGGGCTTCCCAAATGGTGCTAGTGGTAAAGAACTCACCTGCCAAAACAGGAGACAAAAGAAATGCTAGTTCCATCCCTGAATTTGGAAGATTCCCTGGAGGAGGGCACAGCAACCCAATCCAGTATACTTGCCTGGAGAAGCCCATGGACAGAGGAGCCTAGTGAGCTATAGTCCACAGGGTCACAGAGTTGACAACTGAAGCAACTTAACTTAGCAGCTTCAATGGCCAATATTAAGGAATTTGTTGGTATTTTCCTGTATTTTTTATTTTAAATTTCAAGCATATTTTTACATTTTCAGAATTTATTTTTGTAGACATGAGAGCACAATGTTTATACTTCAAAATATTTTACTTTTCTCATTTAACAAATATTAGAGGAAGCCCTCTGGGACAGTGCAGATAGTTTTAACTAATTCTTCATAAACACTAAATAAAGTTCTATGGTAATATGATTTTTTCCCAAAATTTGACTATTGACTTACATTCATTTTTTCACTATAGAAATGTTATAAAAAGCAACTTCTACAAATATTCTTATATTCTAGTGTCTTTTTTGATGAATGATTTATTTTTTATACGTATTTTATTTTTAAAACTAATTTATTTGGCTATCTGGTCTTAGTTGCAGCATGTGGGATCTAGTTCTGAACAACATGTTTTTTTGTTCAGTTGCTGCTGCTGCTGCTGCTGCTACTGCTAAGTCGCTTTAGTCGTGTCCGACTCTGTGTGAACCCATAGACGGCCTCCGACCAAGCTCCTCTGTCCCTGGGATTCTCCAGGCAAGAACAATAGAATGGGTTGCCATGTCTTTCTCCAATGCATGAAAGTGAAAAGTGAAAGGGAAGTTGCTCAGTCGTGTCCAACTCTTAGTGACCCCATGGACTGCAGCCTACCAGGTTCCTCCGTCCATGGGACATTCCAGGCAAGAGTACTAGAATGGGGTGCCATTGCTAAGCTAGTCCAACTCTTTGTGACCCCATAGACTATAGTCTGCCAGGATCCTCCGTCCATGGGATTTCCCAGGCAAGAATACTGGAGCAGGTTGCCATTCCCTTCTCTAGGGGATCTTCCCGACCCAAGGATTGAACCTGCATCTCCTGCATGACCAGGGATTAAATCTGGGTCCCCTGCATCAGCAACATGGAATTTCAGCCATTGAACCACCACAGAAGTCCCTTGGGGAGCATTTTAAAAATACACTTTACATACAGCATAAATTAACACAACATTATAAATCAGCTATACTCCAATCAATAGAAGAAAAACCTACATACACTCTCTACTCAGATGATAACAAGATATGGGGAAACCTCAGGGCTGATACAACACCCCATTAGACAATTCACATTATCTACCTGGGCCATGCTTGCAAGTTGGGGTAAAGGCAGGCAGAGGCTACATGTAAAGGACTGGTTAATAGAAACTAAGGACTTTGCTCAAGAATTACAGTGGGCTTCCCTGGCAGTCCAGTGGTTGAGACTTCACTTTCCCATGCAGGGGGATGCAGGTTCAATTCCCAGTGAGGGAACTAAGATCCCACATGCCTCATAGCCCAGAAACCAAAACAGAAAACAGAAACAATACTGTAACAAATTCAATAAAGACTTTAAAAATGGTCCTCATAGTTTAAAAAAAAAAAATCTTGGGAAAAAAAAAAAAAGAATTACAGTCCACAGCAACCTCATAAAATGAGAGCTGGGCAAACAAATACACTTTTCTCCTCCCTCGATCCACACCTCTGCAGTGCTCGCTACTGGCCTAAGCCAACCAGGAGCCAGAGGGCCTGGGAAGACCACTGATGCAGTCTGCACAGGTCAGCCTCCTGGGGTGGGCGAGGTATGCAGCACAGGGTGGGGAGCAGTGAAGAGTGGATTTGGAGGGCAAAGGGACGCTTTCCAGCCATTAATTTATTGACTCACTGGAATATTTTTAAGCAGAAGAGTGACTTCAGTAAATTGTATTTTGGAAAAATTACTCTGACAGGAGTGTGAGGAATAACTGAGGGAGGAGAGCCTCACTTAAGTGCAGATCTGGAAGGGCCACTGCATAAAGTGGACAGGAAACAAGAGCCCAGACTAGACACCACCAGTGTCTGAAAAAGGAGGGCGTAGACATAAGGGGCTTTGTTGTTTGTTCAGTTTTTTTAATTGCAGCAGAATTGACATGTTAACATTACATTACATTACATTAATTTCAGGTGTGCAACGTTGTTGTCATTGTTGTTCTTTTGCTCAGTTGTGTCTGACTCTTTGTGATCCCATGGACTGCAGCGTGCCAAGCTTCTCTGTCCTCTACTTGCTTGCTGCAGCTTGCTTAAGTTCACCTTCGTTGAGTTAATGATACTATCTAACCATCTCATCCTCTGCCGCCCCTTATCCTTTTGCCTTCAATCTTTCCCAGCACCAGGGTCTTTTCCAACGAGTTGGTTCTTTGTATTAGGCAGACAAAGTATTGGAGCTTCAGATTTACATAGTACAACATAATGATTTGTTATCTGCACACATTGAGAAATGATCACCATCATAAGTCTAGTTAACATCCATAACCATACATAGTCATTTTTTTTTCTTGTGAGATAAACTTTTTTCTTAATTTAATTAATTTAGTATGTTTGGCTTCACTGGGTCTTCATTGCTGCATATGGGCTTTCTCTAGTTGCAGAGAGAAGGCATTACTCTTCATTTTGGCATGCAGGCTTCTTTCCTATTGTGGAGCACAGGCTCCAGGGCACATGAGCTCCAGTACTTGTGGCACATGGATTTAGCTACATCACTGCACCTGAAATTTTCCTAGACCAGGAGTTGAACCCATGTCCCCTGCATTGGCAGGTGGGTTCTTAACCACTGGACCATCAGGGAAGTCCAGGAATACTTTTAAGATCTACTCTATCAAACATGAAGTTTTAGGGTGCTAGAACGGTGAAGGGGATCAAATCTGTTTCTTCTGCATTGGCAGGCAGATTCTTTTTTATTTTTAAATCTGCATTTTAAATTTTATTTTTTTAATGTGTTTATTTAATTTAGTTGGAGGCTAATTACTTTACTATATTGTAGTAGTTTTGCCATACATTGACATGAATCTGCCACAGGTGTACATGTGTTCCCCATCCTGAACCCCCCTCCCACATCCTTCCCCATCCCATCCCTCTGGGTCATCCCAGTGCACCAGCCCTGAGCACCCTGTCTCATGCATTGAAACTGGACTGGTGATTCGTTTCACATATGATAATATACATGTTTCAGTGCCATTCTCCCGAATCATCCCACCCTCGCCCTCTCCCACAGAGTCCAAAAGACTGTTCTATACATCTGTGTCTCTTTTGCTATCTCACATATAGGGTTATCATTAACATCTTTCTAAATTCCATATATATGCGTTAGTATACTGTATTGGTGGAGATGGTAATGGCAACCCACTCCAGTACTCTTTTCTGGACAATCTCATGGATGGAGGAGCCTGGTGGGCTGCCATCTATGGGGTCGCATAGAGTCAGACACGACTGAAGCAACTTAGCAGCAGCAGTATACTGTATTGGTGTTTTTAATTCTGGCTTACTTCACTTTGTATAATAGGTTCCAGTTTCATCCACCTTATTAGAACTGATTCAAATATATTCTTTTTAATGGCTGAGTAATATTCCATTGTGTACATATACCACAGCTTTCTTATCCATTCGTCTGCTGATGGATATCTAGGTTGCTTCCATGTCCTGGCCATTATAAACAGTGCTGCAATAGATATTGGGGTACACATGTCTCTTTCAATTATGGTTTCCTCAGTTTGTATGCCCAGTAGTGGGATTGCTGGGTCTTATGGCAGTTCTATTTCCAGTTTTTTAAGGAATCTCCACACTGTTCTCCATAGTGTACTAGTTTGCATTCCCACCAACAGTGTGAGGGTTCCCTTTTCTCCACACCCTCTCCAGCATTTATTGCTTGTAGACTTTTGGATGGCAGCCATTCTGACTGGCATGAAATGGTACCTCATTGTGGTTTTGATTTGCATTTCTCTGATAATGAGTGATGTTGAGCATCTTTTAATGTGTTTGTTAGCCATCTGTATGTCTTCTTTGGAGAAATGTCTGTTTAGTTCTTTGGCCCATTTTTTAAATTCAGTTGTTTATTTTTCTGGAATTGAGGTGCAGGAGTTGCTTGTGTATTTTTGAGATTAGTTGTTTGTCAGTTGCTTCATTTGCTATTATTTCCCATTCTGAAGGCTGTCTTTTCACCTTGCTTATAGTTTCCTTTGTTGTGCAGCACTGTTTACAATAGCCAGGACATGGAAGCAACCTAGATGTCCCATCAGCAGACGAATGGATAAGAAAGGTGTGGTACATACACACAATGGAGTATGACTCAGCCATTAAAAAGAATACATTTGAATCAGTTCTAATGAGGTGGATGAAACTGGAGCCTATTATACAGAGTGAAGTAAGCCAGAAAGANGTATTCTGGGAGGCGGATCATTGAGGATCCTGCTGTGATTTATGTCGGAGAGTGTTTTGCCTATGTTCTCCTCTAGGAGTTTTATAGTTTCTGGTCTTACATTTAGATCTTTAATCCATTTTGAGTTTATTTTTGTGTGTGGTGTTAGAAAGTGATCTAGTTTCATTCTTTTACAAGTGGTTGACCAGTTTTCCCAGCACCACTTGTTAAAGAGATTGTCTTTACTCCATTGTATATTCTTGCCTCCTTTGTCAAAGATAAGGTGTCCATATGTGTGTGGATTTATCTCTGGGCTTTCTATTTTGTTCCATTGATCTATATTTCTGTCTTTGTGCCAGTACCATACTGTCTTGATGACTATAGCTTTGTAGCAGAGCCTGAAGTCAGGCAGGTTGATTCCTCCAGTTCCATTCTTCTTTTTCAAGATTACTTTGGCTATTTGAGGCTTTTTGTATTTCCACACAAAATGTGAAATTATTTGTTCTAGTTCTGTGAAAAATACCGCTGGTAGCTTGATAGGGATTGCATTGAATCTGTAGATTGCTTTGGGTAATATATTCATTTTCACTATATTGATTCTTCCAATCCATGAACATGGTATATTTCTCCATCTATTAGTGTCCTCTTTGATTTCTTTCATCAGTGTTTTATAGTTTTCTATATATAAGTCTTTAGTTTCTTTAGGTAGATATATTCCTAAGTATTTTATTCTTTTCGTTGCAATGGTGAATGGAATTGTTTCCTTAATTTCGTTTTCTACTTTCTCATTATTAGTGTATAGGAATGCAAGGGATTTCTGTGTGTTGATTTTATATCCTGCAACTTTACTATATTCATTGATTAGCTCTAGTAATTTTCTGGTGGAGTCTTTAGGGTTTTCTATGTAGAGGATCATGTCATCTGCAAACAGTGAGAGTTTTACTTCTTCTTTTCCAATTTGGATTCCTTTTATTTCTTTTTCTGCTCTGATTGCTGTGGCCAAAACTTCCAGAACTATGTTGAATAGTAGCGGTGAAAGTGGACATCCTTGTCTTGTTCCTGACTTTAGGGGAAATGCTTTCAATTTTTCACCATTGAGGATAATGTTTGCTGTGGGTTTGTCATATATAGCTTTTATTATGTTGAGGTATGTTCCTTCTATTCCTGCTTTCTGGAGAGTTTTTATCATAAATGGATGTTGAATTTTATCAAAGGCCTTCTCTGCATCTATTGAGATAATCATATGGCATTTATTTTTCAATTTGTTAATGTGGTGAATTACATTGATTGATTTGCGAATATTGAAGAATCCTTGCATCCCTGGGATAAAGCCTACTTGGTCATGGTGTATGATCTTTTTAATGTGTTGTTGGATTCTGATTGCTAGAATTTTGTTGAGGATTTTTGCATCTATGTTCATCAGTGATATTGGCCTGTAGTTTTCTTTTTTTGTGGCATCTTTGTCAGGTTTTGGTATTAGGGTGATGGTGGCCTCATAGAATGAGTTTGGAAGTTTACCTTCCTCTGCAATTTTCTGGAAGAGTTTGAGTAGGATAGGTGTTAGCTCTTCTCGAAATTTTTGGTAGAATTCAGCTGTGAAGCCGTCTGGACCTGGGCTTTTGTTTGCTGGAAGATTTCTGATTACAGTTTCAATTTCCGTGCTTGTGATGGGTCTGTTAAGATTTTCTATTTCTTCCTGGTTCAGTTTTGGAAAGTTGTATTTTTCTAAGAATTTGTCCATTTCTTCCACGTTGTCCAATTTATTGGCATATAATTGCTGATAGTAGTCTCTTATGATTCTTTGTATTTCTGTGTTGTCTGTTGTGATCTCTCCATTTTCATTTCTGATTTTATTGATTTGATTTTTCTCCCTTTGTTTCTTGATGAGTCTGGCTAATGGTTTGTTAATTTTATTTATCTTCTCAAAGAACCAACTTTTGACTTTGTTGATTTTTGCTATGGTATCTTTTGTTGTTGTTGTTGTTGTTTTTGCATTTATTTCTACCCTAATTTTCAAGATTTCTTTCCTTCTACTAACCCTGGGGTTCTTCATTTCTTCCTTTTCTAGTTGCTTTAGGTGTAGAGTTAGGTTATTTATTTGACTTTTCTCTTGTTTCTTAAAGTAAGCCTGTATTACTAAGAAACTTCTCCTTAGCACTGCTTTTACAATGTCCCATAGGTTTTGGAAGGTTGTGTTTTCATTTTCATTTATTTCTATGCATATTTTTCTTTCTTTTTTTTTAAATTTCTTATGTGATTTTTTGGTTATTCAGCAGGGTGTTGTTCAGCCTCCATATGTTGGAATTTTTAATAGTTTTTATCTTGTAATTGACATCTAATCTTACTGCATTGTGATCAGAAAAGATGCTTGGAATGACTTCAGTTTTTCTGAATTTACCAAGGCTAGATTTATGGCTCAGGATGTGATCTATCCTGGAGAAGGTTCCGTGAGCACTTGAGAAAAAGGTGAAATTCATTGTTTTGGGGTGAAATGTACTATAGATCTCTAATTGGTACATTGTATCATTTAAAGCTTGTGTTTCCTTGCTAATTTTCTATTTAGTTGATCGATCCATAGGTGTGAGTGGGGTATTAAAGTCTCCCACTACTATTGTGTTATTGTTAATTTCCCCTTTCATAGTGATCACCATTTGCCTTACATATTGTGGTGCTCCTATATTGGGTGCATATATATTTATAATTGTTATATCTTCTTCTTGGATTGATCCTTCGATCATTATGTAGGGGCCTTCTTTGTCTCTTTTCACAGCCTTTACTTTAAAGTCTATTTTATCTGATATGAGTATTGCTGCTCTTGCTTTCTTTTGATCTCTATTTGCATGGAATGTCTTTTTCCAGTCCTTCACTTTCAGTCTGTATGTGTCCCTTGTTTTGAGGTGGGTCTCTTGTAGACAACATATATATGTGTCTTGTTTTTGTATCCATTCAGTCAGTCTTTGTCCTTTGGTTGGGGCATTCAACCCATTTACATTTAAGGTAATTATTGATAAGTATGATTTCATTGCCATTTACTTTGTTGCTTTGGGTTTGAATTTATACACCTTTTCTGTGTTTCCTGTCTAGAGAAGATCCTTTAGCATTTGTTGGAAAGTTGGTTTGGTGGTGCTGATTTCTCTCAGCTTTTGCTTGTCTGTAAAGCTTTTGATTTCTCCTTCTTATTTAAATGAGATCTTTGCTGGGTACAGTAATATGGGCTGTAGGTTTTTCTCTTTCATTACTTTAAGTATGTCCTGCCATTCCCTTCTGTGCTGAAGAGTTTCTATTGAAAGATCAGCTGTTATCCTTATGGGAATCCCCTTGTGTGTTATTTGTTGTTTTTCCCTTCTTGCTTTTAATATTTGTTCTTTGTGTTTGATCTTTGTTAATTTGATTAATATGTGTCTTGAGGTGCTTTGCCTTGGGTTTATCCTTTTTGGGACTCTCTGGGTTTCTTGGACTTGGGTGATTATTTCCTTCCCCATTTTAGGGAAGTTTTCAACTGTTATCTCCTTAAGTATTTTCTCATGGTCTTCTTTTTGCCTTCTTCTCTGTGACTTCTATGATTCGAATGTTGGGGCGTTATCATTATCCCAGAGGTATCTGAGATTGTCCTCATTTCTTTTAATTATTTTTTTCCTCTCTGCTTCATTTATTTCTACCATTGTATCTTCTACCTGACTTGCCCTATCTTCTACCTGACTTATCCTATCTTCTTTCTCCATTATTCTACTGTTGGTTTCCTCCAGAGTGTTTTTGATTTCATTTATTGCATTATTCATTATATATTGACTCTTTTTTATTTCTTCCAGGTCCTTGTTAAACATTTCTTGCATCTTCTCAGTCCTTGTCTCCAGGCTATTTATCTGTAACTCCATTTTGTTTTCAAGATTTTGTACCATTTTAACTATCATTATTCTGAATTCTTTATCAGGTAGATTCCCTATCTCTTCCTCCTATGTTTGGTTTGGTGGGCATTTATCCTGTTCCTTTACCTGCTGAATATTTCTCTGCCTTTTCATCTTGTTTAGATTTCTGTGTTTGGGGTGAACTTTCCATATTCTGCCAGTTTGTGGTTCCTCTTTATTGTGGAGGTTCATTGCTGTGGGTGGGGTTGGATGGGTGGCTTGTCAAGGTTTCCTGGTTAGAGCAGCTTGAGTCAGTGTTCTGGTGGGTAGAGCTTGATTTCTTTTCTCTCGAGTGCAATGAAGTGTCCAACAGTGAGTTTTGAGATGTCCGTGGGTTTGGTGTGAGTTTGGGCAGCCTTTATCTTGAAGCTCAGGGCTATGTTCCTGTGTTGCTGGAAGATTTGCATGGTATGTCTCACTCTGGAACTTTTTGGAAATAGATGGGGAAACAGTGGAAACAGTGTCAGACTTTATTTTTGGGGGCTCCAAAATCACTGCACATGGTGACTGCAGCCATGAAATGAGAAGACACTTACTCCTTGGAAGAAAAGTTATGACCAACCTGGATAGTATATTCAAAAGCAGAGGCATTACTTTGCCAACTAAGGTCCATCTAGTCAAAGCTATGGTTTTTCCTGTGGTCATGTATGGATGTGAGAGTTGGACTGTGAAGAAGGCTGAGCACTGAAGAATTGATGCTTTTGAACTGTGGTGTTGGAGAAGACTCCTGAGAGTCCCTTGGATTGCAAGGAGATCCAACCAGTCCACTCTGAAGGAGATCAGCCCTGGGATTTCTTTGGAAGGAATGATGTAAAGCTGAAACTCCTGTACTTTGGCCACCTCATGCGGAGAGTCGACTCATTGGAAAAGACTCTGATGCTGGGAGGGATTGGGGGCAGGAGGAGAAGGGGACGACCGAGGATGAGATGGATGGATGGCATCACTGACTCAATGGACATGAGTCTGAGTGAACTCCGGGGGTTGGTGATGGACAGGGAGGCCTGGCGTGCTGCAATTCATGGGGTCGCGATGAGTCGGACATGACTGAGTGACTGAACTGAACTGGATGGTGTTTGGTTTCAGTGTAGGTATGGAGGCTTTTGATGAGCTCTTATTGATTAATGTTCCCTGGAGTCAGGAGTTCTCTGGTGTTCTCAGGTTTTGGACTTAAGCCTCCTGTCTCTGGTTTTCAGTCTTATTCTTATAGTAGCCTCAAGACTTCTCCATCTATACAACACCAATGACAAACATCTAGGTTAATGATGAAATGTTTCTCCACTGTGAGGGTCACCCAGAGAGGTACACAGTGTTACATGGAGAAGAGAAGAGGGAAGGGGGAGATAGAAGTGACCAGGAAGAGAAGAGGGGGAATCAAAAGGAGAGAAAGCAAGCTAGCCAGTAATCACTTCCCTATATGCTCTCCACAGTCTGGACCCCTCAGAGATGTTCACTGAATTACACAGAGAAGCTAAGAGGGAGGAAGGAGACAGGTGGCTGGGAGGGTAAAAGGGGGAATCAAAAGGAGAGAGATAGATCCTTCCAGTTATCAGTTCCCTAAGTGTTCTCCACAGCCTGGAAAACACAACGAGATTCACAGGGTTGGGTAGAAAAGAGAAAGGGGAGGGAGGAGATAGAGGCACACTGGTGGAGAAGAAAGAGAGTTAAAAAGGGGGAGAGAGCAATCAAGCCAGTAATCTTACTCCCAAGTAAAAATGGGTATTGAAGATTGGGTTCTTAAAGGTACAAAATTGATAACAAATATCTAAAAGCAAAGATTAAAAATCTAGAGTAGAGGTTAGATTCTCAAAAATACAGTATTAAAAAACAAAACAAAGTCATACAAATTATAAAATATATATATGAAGGTTAATTCAATAATAGGGTCTTTTTTGGCAAGGTAATAGTAGGTTATAAAATGAAAATTAAACGAGTAAAAGAGGACTAAAAATTAAAAAAGGTTTTTTTTTTTAATTTAAAAAATGATAATAGTTAAAATATATCTAGGACTTTCTGTGGAGCTATTGCAGACATTGTGGGGTCAGTTCATTTTCAGATAGTTCCTTGATCTAGTTTGTACTTCTCAAGATCTATAGGCCCCTTCATACGTAGTCGATGTTAACTACAGGGTTTTTATCTATTTCACCTGTCACTTCCAAAGTGGTCCCCTCTTTATTTTAGCCTCTTCTGTTTGCTGGTCTCAGTTCAGTTAAGTTCAGTCTCTCAGTTGTGTCCGACTCTTTGCGACCTCATGAATCACAGCACGCCAGGCCTCCCTGTTCATCACCATCTCTCGGAGTTCACTCAGACTCACATCCATCGAGTCCGTGATGCCATCCAGCCATCTCATCCTCAGTCATCCCCTTCTCCTCCTGCCCCCAATCCCTCCCAGCATCAGAGTTTTTTCCAGTGAGTCAACTCTTCGCATGAGGTGGCCAAAGTACTGGAGTTTCAGCTTCAGCATCAGTCCTTCCAAAGAAATCCCAGGGTTGATCTCCTTCACACTGGACTGGTTGGATCTCCTTGCAATCCAAGGGACTCTCAGGAGTCTTCTCCAACACCACAGTTCAAAAGCATCAGTTCTTCAGTGCTCAGCCTTCTTCACAGTCCAACTCTCACATCCATACATGACCACAGGAAAAACCATAGCCTTGATTAGACGGATCTTAGTCGGCAAAGTAATGTCTCTGCTTTTGAATATACTATCCAGGTTGGTCATAACTTTTCTTCCAAGGAGTAAGCGTCTTCTAATTTCATGGCTGCAGTCACCATGTGCAGTGATTTTGGAGCCCCCCCCAAAAAAATCTGACACCGTTTCCACTGTTTCTCCATCTATTTCCCATGAAATGATGGGACCGGATGCCATGATCTTAGTTTTCTGAATGATGAGCTTTAAGCCAACTTTTTCACTCTCCTCTTTCACTTTCATCAAGAGGCTTTTTAGCTACAGTGTCTAATTTCCACCCTGACACAAGGGGGCAGTGGTGGTCACTTTTTTAGGCTCATTTGTTCAGAAGTGCTGTGGGGAGGGAGGAACACTGCAAACAAATATCACTGGCATGTGTGGGGAATGCTTGCAGTGTTTCAACCGCACTGGGTTTGTCCCTGCTCATGGCGTGTGTGCTTTCAGGGTCTACACTTCTCAGGCTCTAGGTTGCTCTGCCAGGAACTGTCTCTGTCAGGCCCTGGGTTGCATGCACTTCCCAGGTCTAAGCTGCTCAGTTTCAGGTTCTTGGGAACTCCACAAAGACGCAGACTCAGTTGGGCCTGCATTTTGTGCCCTTCCCAGGTCTGAGAAGATCAAATGACCAGGTACTTGGCAAGCACAGCCATGACCAGTTTGAGGGTGCATATTATCACCTTCCTTGTCCCAGCTGCTCGGTTTTCTGGGTGTACAATGGGGGTGTTTTCTCAGGTGTGCTGTGTGTCTCTTCTGGGGAGCTGATCTCTGGCTCTGATCCTCCCAGCAGATGTCAACTGTCCTGAATCCCAAGAAGTCTTGGTTAGCAGCAAAGCCTGCTTGCCGTTTGGTAGAGGATGTCTCTCTGGGGCCGTGATTGCCCCTTTCTGGCTCTGGCTGCTCTCGCCTGCCTATGTCTGGTGGGGAATGCACCACCAGTACGCAGCTGGCTAGCTCTGCTCAGTCCTTTGTTCTGTGAGCAGGCCTGGCAGTGTCTTAGGTTAGGGCTTTTTTTGGGGTAGCTATCAATAGTCTGTTGCTATCTCAAGTTAATTCCCTCAGATTGCTGTCAGGACATTCAGGCCTGGTCCTTACCCTAAGCAATGCAGCCCGCGTCTCCCTGTCCATCCCCCACTTGCTAGTGATGGATACTAGCATCTGGGCTGCTTCTCTGCTGAGTGTTGCCATTAGGCATGTAATCTGTGAGTTTTAATTATTTCTTTATTTGTTTAGTTTCCTCCCAGTTATGTTGCCCTCTGAGATTCCAAGGTTTGCCTAAGACCCACTGGTGAGAATGTTTCCATAGTGTTTGAAAACTTCTGTCTTTTTCAAGACTCCCCTCCCATCTCCTTCCCTACCTCTTTTGTCTCTCTTTTTATCTTTTATATTTTGTCCTACCTCCTTTTGAAGACTGCCTTTGAAAGGGCTGCCTTTCTGGGTGCCTGATGTTCTCTGCCAGCATTCAGAAGTTGTTTTGTGGAATTTGCTCAGCGTTCAAATGTTCTTTTCAATGAATTTGTGGTGGAAAAAGTGGTCTCCCCATCCTATTCTTCTGCCATTTCAGGACCATCCCCTAGTGTCTCTACTTTGATAACATCTCAAGAGTACAACTGCTGCATTATAGGGAATGTGCATTTTCAAAACATATACTATCAGAATATTTTCATGAACAAAGCTACAACATTTCACGTTCCCAGGACAATATTCCTTTTTTCACATTCCCACTGGCAATGACTGGTGGGGTTTTGATAACAATGTATTCCACTTTTTGCATTATATTATTCAGGGATCCAGTTTCATTTTCATTCCATAGGATTCAGCAAAACTCTCTGGACTATTTATTGAAAAACTTCCAATGACCACTGATATTCAGGGAAACTGGTTTTATCTCAGCTGTCTGCATACATCTGTTTTTAGACTTGATCTTTTGTTCTATTTGTTTATGCCAGTTTCAGTATTATACTGCCTTAGCTTCGGTAAACTGTGGTATCTGACAGAACAAGTCTTCTTACTTATTTCTTAGTGATAGTATGGATCAATCTTGATTTTTTCCATATAAACTTTAGTATTAGTTTGTCAATTCTATTAAAAAAAAAGAGCAGTTTGAATTTTCATTGAAATTTCATGAAATATAAATCAATTTGAGTAAAATAGTCAGTAAGACTATAAATATTATATGTCTCACTATTTATTTAAAATGTTTAAAATGTCTCTCAATAATGTTTATATGCTTTGCTATTATGGTCTTCTGCATATTTTTGATAGATTTATTATTAAATAACATTTAATTTATTATAAATTTTATGGGTTTATTTTCATGGTCGACATTTTACATATGATGTTGTGAAAGATTCTTTATATTCTTCATGGATGGGATTTGTTGAATGTTTTGCCTTTGAAGATTGTCTTTCATCAATTTTAGTTTCTTCTCAGACAAAAATGTCTTAAAATATTGTCTCTCACCATTTATTGTATGACTATCTATCTTTTCCAGGATTTCCATGTAATTATTTGTTTCTTTAAATAATTGGACAATTATTTTATATTCATTATCTGATTTTAATGTGCCTGTAGGCAAAAGACAGCTTCCTGTGTTATATATATTACTGAAATTGTGCTTTTAAAAAATATTTCTGACTTCTGAAAGTTTCCTAACTTTCCAGTCATCTCTGTTGTGACCTGAAATAATGTGTTTAAAGTCACTTAAGGTAACATTTTAAATTGTTTGTTTCAGAATGATTTCTATGGACATCTAGTCCACAAAAATGTTTGAGAAGGCTCAAACTTTTAAACACGGATCATGGATTTTAATTTAAAAACAAACAAACAAAAAAAAACCCCACACTTCATGCTTAAATGCCAGAGTCCTTTCTTTCTTCCTTTTTTCTTTTATATTTTCTTCTGTACATTTGTCTTATTCAGATTGAGATACATCTCCTCTAATTTTATTTTCTAGAACCTTGCCATTTTAGATAATCTTCTTGTTTTAACTCTAGCAATCTGGTTCCTAGATTCTCTTAAGAGCATTTTAAATATTTTACCAGTCTATGACTCTGTATTGTGTAGAATGCAGGCAGGTCTCCTAAGGTCTCATGAGAAGCAATTCCATAGGCTGTGGTATGGGCAATAGTCTGTAGTCCTTTGAGGTCTCAATATACAATTGCAAGTATATCTCCTCTCTTATGAAACACCAAGAGCAAGCCCTCTGCTCCCAAAGTTCTTCATGGCAATAGGTAAGAATTCACTCCTCCCATGTACCTTCACCAAAGCTCCTCCAAAGCAAGAGGAATTTAATACATTCTGCCTTTTCTGTGTGCACAGGTCTTGAAGGATAATTTGCCTTGTTTGGAACTAGTCTTATAGTTATCATTAGAATCAATTGGAGAAAATACTACAGGAGCTCTTTTATTTGTCCTGGGACATATTGGTAAAATGTCTTTGTCTTCCAGTCTGATCACCAACGCTAAGAAAAACAAGTCAGATTTAAAATGATAAAGGCATCAGACACTTGTGTTTAGACTGATGATATTTTGGAAATTCTCACTGAGTTTTTTGGCAGATTAATTATTAAATACCCTCCAAACTCAAATGGTTACTTTAGTCTCTTTTTTAAAAGCCTTTTGTAAAACTAAAACAAAACAAAACAAAATCACTACTTCTTTTTTAAGATTTTAATGTTATTGACTACTTGGTTGAAAATTATTCTGCTCATGCTCATCCACCTTTTTTTCCTAATTACTTTTCTCTTTAAAAAACTTTTATCACTGAGTTTGAAGAAAATAATGCAATTATTGCTTTTTACAGGATACTGAGCTGCACTTTCACCCTTCATTCTCTTTCTGCTCACCTTAGCTTATCCTTGTGTGATTGAGACATCTTTGAGTTCAATCACAGCTGTATTTATCATTATAATTATGAGTTCAAGTCATGAGGAAAGGAATTAAGTTTAGCTGAAGTAGATAGAGTCCTCTTAAAAAGATTATTTGAGAAAATGTCTATAGAAATACGAGAAGGGCACTTGAAAAACTGAAGGAAACAAGGTACAATGTCTAAATTTCAAACCTCTCTGATAAGACACTAGAGTACAATAGTTTAAAGTATCAAGCCACGTTTTCTAGGAGCAAATCTGTTTTGCCATTTATTAGCTTTGTGACCTAGAATAAATTACAGTCTTCCCTACTCTCTATAGGTTTCACATTCCAGGATTTAATGAAATGCAGATCTAATTTTGATCCATGGTTTGGTAGAACTTGTTTATGTGAAATCTAAGGATAAGGAGGGCTGACTGTATTTAACTTTCACTGCTTCAGTAAAATAACTTTTACCTGTCTCATAAGGTTGTCGAGGATTATATGCAAACTAACTATAGAAATATAAATATTGTTAGTAATTGAGCTTCTACTGAAATGAGTCTAAGAATACACTAAAGAAAATAAAACAACTAAATGTAAGGAATCATGTGGAGTCAGGCACATACTGAAAACATAATATACTAGTAGTGAGAATTTGGACAAGAAAATCTATAACTCCTCTGGCCCTCAATTATTTTTATGTAAAATAACAATAGACTAAATTTTCATATATTAAGATATGGGGAAACCATTCCGGGCTTATGCATAATTTGGCCTATACTCTATGACTTGTCAGATATGCATTGTACATATGCTGTAACAAAGAAAAGAACTCATGTACCAGATTGTTTAGAATGTCTAATTTGAAGATAGGGATAAAAGTCCCTTACCCATGATGCTGATGCTAGTATTTCTTTGAAGAAAAGCTTCCTTTTCCAGAGTCCAAGGTCATTATGACTCCCTCTGTATGTGCTAATCTGTAAATTTGAAAACTTGAAGGAATATACCTCTGTCATGTTTGATCTTTCTTCTGTTTTGACAATATATAAAACTGTGCTGAAAACCATTCTTTCCACGAGCACTTTCTTTCTTGGCGGGGACTGCACTCCTGGGCTATAGTTCTAGTTTGACTTGAATAAACTCTTTTCTACCCCTATTATAGACTGGTTATTGATTATTTGCATTGACAACAAGAATAAGAATATCCCCTTCATGAAATGTTTTCAGAATTAAAACCCACAAATTTAGTGCTAATGGTCTGCAACCTAGTATACAATTGCTGTTTAATGAGTGATTATTCTAATTCTAATTGTTTATTACTGTTGTTAATTGACTGGGTAAAAGATATATCTAATGATGGAAATGAATCACACAGAATAGGGAAAATGTGGACTTTCATAATTTCTAAGATGAAATGAAGACTTTTTTTTAACTGTTTATTTAAAATAAGATGGTGGTATACCCTCAATACCTTTCCTTTTTTTCTTAGAAATGAAGTGAAGAATGGAGGATAGGAGGGAAGGAAAGAAAGAAAGACAAAGAGGAAAGGAAGGAAAGAAAACACCTACTGATATTCACTACACGATTTTTGCGATAGCAAGAATTGGAAACCTCTGAAATATCCCCCAATAATGAATGGAAATTAGTTACATATATGATGGTGCATGATAAATATATTACTTTATTTATATACTGTGATTGAAGGCGTGGTATTAGTCTAGTATTAATAATATTAGTTTGATTTGAACTGAATCCTGTAGTCCTGTGGGCTTCCCTGATGGCTCTAGTGGTAAAGNAGGTCTTGAAGGATAATTTGCCTTGTTTGGAACTAGTCTTATAGTTATCATTAGAATCAATTGGAGAAAATACTACAGGAGCTCTTTTATTTGTCCTGGGACATATTGGTAAAATGTCTTTGTCTTCCAGTCTGATCACCAACGCTAAGAAAAACAAGTCAGATTTAAAATGATAAAGGCATCAGACACTTGTGTTTAGACTGATGATATTTTGGAAATTCTCACTGAGTTTTTTGGCAGATTAATTATTAAATACCCTCCAAACTCAAATGGTTACTTTAGTCTCTTTTTTAAAAGCCTTTTGTAAAACTAAAACAAAACAAAACAAAATCACTACTTCTTTTTTAAGATTTTAATGTTATTGACTACTTGGTTGAAAATTATTCTGCTCATGCTCATCCACCTTTTTTTCCTAATTACTTTTCTCTTTAAAAAACTTATATCACTGAGTTTGAAGAAAATAATGCAATTATTGCTTTTTACAGGATACTGAGCTGCACTTTCACCCTTCATTCTCTTTCTGCTCACCTTAGCTTATCCTTGTGTGATTGAGACATCTTTGAGTTCAATCACAGCTGTATTTATCATTATAATTATGAGTTCAAGTCATGAGGAAAGGAATTAAGTTTAGCTGAAGTAGATAGAGTCCTCTTAAAAAGATTATTTGAGAAAATGTCTATAGAAATACGAGAAGGGCACTTGAAAAACTGAAGGAAACAAGGTACAATGTCTAAATTTCAAACCTCTCTGATAAGACACTAGAGTACAATAGTTTAAAGTATCAAGCCACGTTTTCTAGGAGCAAATCTGTTTTGCCATTTATTAGCTTTGTGACCTAGAATAAATTACAGTCTTCCCTACTCTCTATAGGTTTCACATTCCAGGATTTAATGAAATGCAGATCTAATTTTGATCCATGGTTTGGTAGAACTTGTTTATGTGAAATCTAAGGATAAGGAGGGCTGACTGTATTTAACTTTCACTGCTTCAGTAAAATAACTTTTACCTGTCTCATAAGGTTGTTGAGGATTATATGCAAACTAACTATAGAAATATAAATATTGTTAGTAATTGAGCTTCTACTGAAATGAGTCTAAGAATACACTAAAGAAAATAAAACAACTAAATGTAAGGAATCATGTGGAGTCAGGCACATACTGAAAACATAATATACTAGTAGTGAGAATTTGGACAAGAAAATCTATAACTCCTCTGGCCCTCAATTATTTTTATGTAAAATAACAATAGACTAAATTTTCATATATTAAGATATGGGGAAACCATTCCGGGCTTATGCATAATTTGGCCTATACTCTATGACTTGTCAGATATGCATTGTACATATGCTGTAACAAAGAAAAGAACTCATGTACCAGATTGTTTAGAATGTCTAATTTGAAGATAGGGATAAAAGTCCCTTACCCATGATGCTGATGCTAGTATTTCTTTGAAGAAAAGCTTCCTTTTCCAGAGTCCAAGGTCATTATGACTCCCTCTGTATGTGCTAATCTGTAAATTTGAAAACTTGAAGGAATATACCTCTGTCATGTTTGATCGTTCTTCTGTTTTGACAATATATAAAACTGTGCTGAAAACCATTCTTTCCATGAGCACTTTCTTTCTTGGCGGGGACTGCACTCCTGGGCTATAGTTCTAGTTTGACTTGAATAAACTCTTTTCTACCCCTATTATAGACTGGTTATTGATTATTTGCATTGACAACAAGAATAAGAATATCCCCTTCATGAAATGTTTTCAGAATTAAAACCCACAAATTTAGTGCTAATGGTCTGCAACCTAGTATACAATTGCTGTTTAATGAGTGATTATTCTAATTCTAATTGTTTATTACTGTTGTTAATTGACTGGGTAAAAGATATATCTAATGATGGAAATGAATCACACAGAATAGGGAAAATGTGGACTTTCATAATTTCTAAGATGAAATGAAGACTTTTTTTTAACTGTTTATTTAAAATAAGATGGTGGTATACCCTCAATACCTTTCCTTTTTTTCTTAGAAACGAAGTGAAGAATGGAGGATAGGAGGGAAGGAAAGAAAGAAAGACAAAGAGGAAAGGAAGGAAAGAAAACACCTACTGATATTCACTACACGATTTTTGCGATAGCAAGAATTGGAAACCTCTGAAATATCCCCCAATAATGAATGGAAATTAGTTACATATATGATGGTGCATGATAAATATATTACTTTATTTATATACTGTGATTGAAGGCGTGGTATTAGTCTAGTATTAATAATATTAGTTTGATTTGAACTGAATCCTGTAGTCCTGTGGGCTTCCCTGATGGCTCTAGTGGTAAAGAACCTGCCTGCTGATACAGGAGCCATAAGAGATACAGGTTCAATTCATGAATCAGGAAGATCCCCTTGAAGAGGACATGACAACCCACTCCAGTATTCTTGGCTGGAGAATCCCATGGACAGAGCCTGGTGGGCTATGGTTTGTAGAGTCTTGAAGAGTTGGACATGACTGAAGCAACCAAGCATACACACATGTTGTAGTCCTGTGCTGGGAAAGATGGAGCATAGGGGATGCCTTCCCCTTCTGACTCCCTATTAGCTGGCTCTCCTAGGAAACTTTCACAAGCACTTGGATCTTTTGATATAGCAAAGGCATCATTATTATAGATGATGTTTTGAAGCAACTTTCTTAGGCATTAGGCATCTGAAGACACATGTCTAACCTCTGTCTACTTTAGCTTTCTTTAGCGTAGATCTTACCATTCATCTGTATTTCCAACCTTCATGAACTATATTTCAAAGCTTTTCAAGTGGTTTGGAGTGGACTTGTGGTTTCTTAACCTCAGAGTTATTGACATTTTGGCTGGATAACTCTTTGTTGTTAAAGGCTGTCTTTTATCTTGTAGGGTGGTTAGAAGTGTAACTGGCTTTTACCAGCTAACTTCCAGTAACATAATCTGAGTGTGATCACCCAAAATGTCTCCAAGAGGGATAAAATTACCCTTAAAATCAGAATCATTATGTAAAAAGTAACATCCTGATGAGCCCACATGAAGACAATTCAGTGATATTCTATAAAGTAGCAATTCTACCTAAATAAATCTTTATCATACTTTTGTAATCTCATGGTCATTTTATCTCTTCCATGTAGGGAGAGATTTTATGGATCATGAGAAAGACTTGTCTAATTGCTACTTAAATTCTGGTGTGCTTCACATTATTCATGTACTATGTTGTTAACAGAAGCAGGGAGAATCTAACATTCTGGATTATATATAATATAGTCATGTTTATATATAGCTCTTTATACTACACACCTTTAACATTTTCTGAAAATAATGAAGTAGATTTATGTTTACTAACATTGAAAGGTATACAAGACATATTTTTAAATGAAAAATAATCATAATTTATGCATTCACTGTATGTTCCACTTTAAAAACATAATCTATTGTTTTAAAGGGGTGTGTTATTTTTAAAAAAATGTTTTGTCTATGTGTATCTCTACAAACTCACACATATATGTATGTATATATACATAAGACTTGGAGAAATATAAAATATTTGCAGTTTTTACAATGCTACCATTATTGCTACTAATATTAATAACAGTAAAGTTGTGTTGTAGGGCAGCTCAGCATTCATGTAATGTAATTACTAAGTAAGTAAGTGTTAGTTGCTCAGTCGTGCCGACTCTTTGCGACCCCATGGACTGCAGCCCACCAGGCTCCTCTGTCCATGAGATTTTCCAGACAAGGATACTGGAATGGGTTGCCATTTCCTTCTCCAGGGAATCTTCCCAACCCAGGGATCGAACCCTGGTCTCCTGTACTGCAGACATATTCTTTACCAACTGAGCTACAAGGGAAGCCCATGTAATTACTAATGCCATTTTAAAATACACACTGAAATATAGTAATTCACCACCTGAAAACTAAAAAAAATCTCCAAAATTAATTTAAAAAATAATGTAGGTAACTTTTGTTTCCTAGATTTAAAAATCAGAAGGGAAATTGGAGAAATATTTTGGGCTGTCGTTTAGATCTAAGATAAAGAAGAAAGAATTTAACATCATTGATATCAAACAGGAGGAGGGTATGTCACAATTGCCAATTATATTCTAGTAACTTGTTGAAATTGTTTAAAATTAAGTAATATGTTACCTTTTTAAACTCAGTATTTATGCATTTTTCAATAACCCTCCTCCACCTCATTAATTAAGCCTATGTCTTTATTAAACTTTTAATTAAGTTTTTCTTTGACATTTGGCACACATATTCTGTTTGCATTTGCCCTGATTTCTGGCCTGCACCACAACATAAGAAATCAGTAGATGTCATTTTTGCCAAATGTCAGTTTTTAAGTGTCGAAAACTTGTTAAATTGTTACCTGCCAATTTTCTTGCTCCCAATGAACTTGACCTCATTTTGCCTCTTTGTTTATTTCTGCTAAATTCTCTGCAGATCTTCTGGTAAAAATTTGGTCACTCCTCTTTTTCCTTCTCCATACTCACTGGGCTTGCACATATTTCTATAAAATACTCATAATGATATCTCTTTTAATAGTCAGTGAACTCCTTGAGAGCGGAGAAGGCAATGGCAATCCACTCTAGTACTCTTGCCTGGGAAATCCCATGGACGGAGGAGCCTGGTAGGCTGCAGTCAATGGGATCGCGAAGAGTTAGACACGACCGAGCGACTTCACTTTCACTTTTCTCTTTCATGCATTGGAGAAGGAAATGGCAACTCACTCCATTGTTCTTGCCTGGAGAATCCCAGGGACTGGGGAGCCTGGTGGGCTCCTGGTGGGCTGCCGTCTATGGCTTTGCAGAGTCGGACACAACTGAAGTGACTTAACAGCAGCAGCAAAACTCCTTGAGAGGGAGAACTTGGAGATACCTAAAGTTAGAGTTGATAGTTTTAGGACATTATGGATTAAAACTGTTCTGTGAACGTCAGCACCTGGAAGGATAATATAGACTCTACTGCTTTTCATTAACATGAGGAAACTTCAGTTCATCTACCTTTACTTTCATCTTTTCCATAACCAACTCACTTTCTCTGTTTGTTTGTCTCTGCTGTCTCAGTATTTCTTCTACATAGTGATTATGACTTTTCTGGTTCTTTAAAATCATTTTTATCTCCCATGGTTAATTTCCTACTTCAAATTCCTAGAAGAGAAATACTGATTAGTCTCTTTTATCACTATTATTCTCATTTTGTAGCATCAGTCACAGGTCTTTGGAGTTTCCCCAGATGATTTACTTTGCATCATATGACTCCCCTTGACCTAACTGTAGTGCTTAGGAAGGGAATATACTAGAATACACTTCCTAAGTATATATACTAGAAACCATTGCTTCCTAGGGCAGGACTGATTGTTTCTTTTCCAGCTTCCTTAAGAAGGTAAAAGAGATTTTTCAGGCAAAGACCAAAAACTCCAATAAAATGACTTGCTGAATACTGCTAACACAAGCATTCTTCCAAGATCACATGTTAGTCTTAATAGGTTATTTTCAATTTCTAGTCTTCAAAACAAAGTTGACCTTTATGAATCTCACGAAGCCCAATGAGAAGTCCCATTTTATTTCTTTGTATTCCATCTCTGGCTCTAGGACAGCTGTTCAATCAAATGCATTTCTTTAGGTTTTAGATGTTTCAGCTCCTGTTGTCAGCAATGATGATTCATAGAGAAAGAATTAAACAAAATGGAGTCTTGTTGTAAATGCACAAAAAAAATCAATATTGCCAAGTAGAAGAGAAGAAATCAATACAGAAAGGCATGTTATTGTCAAACTTCTAAAAGTATTTTGCCAACAATGGAAGGTAGGGAGAATTCTGTAAAAATATATTAGCTGTGCTATTCTTTAGTATAACAGACTAAGATAGCATAAAAAGTAAACAGCAAACAACAACCAAAAAAATAAAAATCATGAATATATATAGAGATTGAAGTAAAGCAAATGTAAACTAAACCAACCAGAGTATGGTTATTTAAACAATGCTTCTTAGAAATCAATATTTCTCTGAAAGTAGACTAGTTTTTGTTGTCGTTGTTGGAGTGAAATATATATGTATATATGTATCTATATAGTTTTAGTTTTTGATCTCTGGGAAAATGAGCAATTGTATACAGATAGCTTATATCCTTTTCTTGAATGAAAAATACTATAAGTCAAGATGTCTTTGCATAGACTAAGTCATAGTGACTGTTAATAGATCCAGGCCCTCCAGGAAGAAGCTGATCTGTTTCACCAACACAAGATAGCAGTTTCATGAATGATAGTTTTCTTTTTTCATTAAAAAAATTAGATTTGCATAAAGAAGAAAAATGGATAAAGGTTCACCACCATAAAGATGAATCTGTCTTGGTATTTATTTCATACATAACATTTTTGAAGTTCTATGAGAGCAAAGATTCATATTTACTAAGGTAAACTATCTGTTGCCTTATATACAACAGAAGACTTTAAATTTAATTCCTAATACTGATTATCATTAATAGTGTTTATATTTTTCAAAGAAATTTTGCAAATAAACTTGTTTTAGCCTCACACAAATCTTGTGATAGATAAAAATAGAGACATACTAGGCCTGTTTTATGAGTGGGGAAATGGTGATGAAGAAAATATTAAATGACTTGACCTAAATTACAAAGCAAATCAAAATTGAAATGTCAATTACTAATTCTCCTTGATGTGTTTTTCTTGCTAGTCCAGACATATTCTCTGTGGTAGGAAAAATTGTCCTACTTGCATGTAGAACAATAAAATATAAATTATATTTTAAAATAAACCCATTTCTGCACTTATATCTACACTAACATATTTACAGTATTATCTGAGGCAATATTTAGGTCAACATATGGGAATACAGATTAATGTGTTTCTAAAATTTCAGAAGATAACCCAAAATATATTGTCTTAACTTTTAGTAGACTAGAATAATCAGGTGCCATAAATTGGTAGGAATAATTGTATTAAAAGCAAACATTTACAACACATTTACCATAAACCTAATACTGTAGTGTCTGATCCTATGAGTAAATTATTCATCACATGTAAATTTACAGTTAAAGAAACTGTTATGAAGACATAAGTGATTTTCTCCAGACAAGAGCTAGTTTATCTTTTCAGCAGCAAATGAGTATAAAAAGTGATATTCTGTTTATTATTAAAGGCAGATTTCACATGAATTGATCTGAATCGTTTGCCAGAAAATAGCAGTAAGCCAAACTTAGAATAGTTTTTGTCATTCTGTATAATGGACAGGAAGATTTTGACACACTAAAACAGAGTGAGCTATACTGAAGATGATCCTTTATATTTTGTTCATAGACCTTTTATGAGCCATGAGAAATTATGGCTGGGTAACACTAACCTAAAAAGAATAATAAAAATATGATATTTGATAAAGAATTTGATAAAAAATGATATTTGTTTAAAAAATTGATTAAAAAATATTAAAGTGCCCAGCAGAACTGATTTTACAAAAGTTGCTAATTACCTTAGATCATTCTCTAACACCATATAAAAATAAACTCAAGATGAATTAAAGTCCTATATGTAAGATGGAATACTATAAAACTCCTAGAGGAAAACATAGGCAGAACACTTTCTGACATAAATCACAGCAATAGTTTTTTGGATCCCTCTCCTAACATAAAGGTTAAAAAAAACAAAAGTAAATAAATGGGACCTAGTGAAACATAAAAGTTTTAGAAAGGAAATTATAAACAAAATAAAACCCACTATTATGTAAAAAAAAAAAAATAGACAACTAATGAGAACCTATTATATAGCATAAGGAACTTTACTGAATGCTCTTGGTGACCTAAATGAACAGAAAATCTGAAAAAGAGGGGATGTATATATATGTATGGGCTTCCTTTGTGGCTCATCTGGCAAAGAATCTACCTGTAATGCAGGAGCCTGAGTTCGATCCCTGTGCTGGGAAGATCCCCTGGAGAAGGGATCTCACGTGGAAAATTCCATGTACTGTATAGTTCATGGGGTCACAAATAGTCCAACACGACTGAGCAACTTTCACTTTCATTTTCATATGTATAACTGATTTACTTTGTTGGACAGCAGAAACTAACACACTATTGCAAATTAACTATACTCCAATAAAAATAAAATTTAAAAATAAAAGATGTATGTTGAATATTAAAAAGAACAAAAACTTAAAAGCTTTACATTGCTAAGGAAACCATCAGCAAAAAACAGCAAAAAAAGAAATACTGACCCGGAGAAAATATTTGCAAATCATATGCCTGATAAGGGATTAATATGCAACATATTTAAACAGCTCATACAACTCAACATCAAAAAAAATTTTTGAATGGACAGAAGAATGTCATAGACATTTTTTAGAGAGGAAATGCAAATTGCTTATAGGCATATGAAAAATTTCCCATCCTCACTAATCATCAGGAAAATGCAAATCAAAACCACAAAACCACAATGATATATGACCTCACATTTATCACAGTGTTTATCATTATAAAAGAACACACACACACATATATGTACATATATGTGTGTGTGTTCTTTTTTATATATATATATAAGGGGAGCATATAAAGAAGAGGCAACCCTGGTATATTGTGTGTGGGAATGTAATTTGGTGCATCTGCTGTGAAAAACAATATGGAGATTTCTCAAAAAACTAAAAATAGAATTACCATATGACCTAGAAATTCCACTCTGTATATATTAAAAAAAAATTAATTGGAAAAGATGCACACACCTCAGTGCTCATAACAGCATTATTTACAATGTCCAAGACATGGAGACAACCTAAGTGTCTGTGAACAGATAAATGGATAAAGAAGCTCTGGTATATGTGTGTGTATATATATATATACACACACATATATAAAATATACACACACATATAGAATACTACTTTGGCAATATGGATGGACTTGGAGGGCATTATGCTAAGTTAAATAAATCAGACAAGGAAAGATAAACACTGTGTGATATAGCTTATATGCGGAAACTAAAAAATGCAACAAAATGATGAATAAAACATGAAAGAAGTAGATTCACAAATACAGAAAATAAATAAATAAAGGTTAGTGGAGGGAAGGGTCAAAATAGAGATGGAGGGAATGGGAAGTGCACAATACTGAGAGTAAGATAGGTTCCAGGAAATACTGTAAGACACACAGAATAGAGCCAATATTTTGTAGTAAGTCTAAATTGAAGGTAACCTTTAAAAATTGTAGACAGCTTCTTTCTCTAAACAATAAAAATTAAAAAAATAATAAAGTCTTGGCAGAATTGATTTTACAAAACTTGCTAATCATCTTAGAGCAGTGTTACTTGTTATACTAAATAAGTAAACCTCAGAATGAAAATAATGGTTCAGCTGCACACAGTTTTTAAATAAAAATCATTCAGTTTTCAGAATATTTTTTGGAAAAATAGCTTATAAGTAACAACATGATTTTTTTTATAGCAGCAAAATAAGGTAGCAAATTAAAGTTCTCTTTTAAATATAGAGACTGGATAAATGGCAATTTTGATAGTGAAATCATTCACACAGTGTAAAATGTAAAATCTGTATATAAGCAATTGAATCATTGAGAAAATTTTTTTCCCAGTAAATATTATTAACTAGAAAAACAAATGTACAAATAAATCTCAAATAGATCTCAAATAACTAATCTTTCACAGGTTTGGTTTTAGGTTTATATATTCCATGGCTGGATAGTCTCTAAATTTGTGAACATTTATTGAAACATAATATTTAATTGCTAGATTGAAACTTAAAATTAAAGACTCTCTCCACTGCCTTTAATAGAAAGTGATGTATAACATTGATTTTAATGTTCATTTATTGAAATTAACTGTAACAGTGCAAGATGAAAGATTTATATAAATGCAAATTACTTTCCTAAATAACTGAAATAAGGCCATTTTCATATGACCTGTCAGGTATTACCTGAGTTTCAGTATCTTTTATTGCATTAGTACTTGAGCTTCCCTGGTAGGTTAGTGGTAAAGAATTCGCCTGCCAATGCAGGAGATTTTAGTTTGATCCCTGAGTCAGGATGATTCCCCTAGAGAAGGAAGTGGGAACTGATTGCAGTATTCTTGTTGGGAAATACCACTGGACAGAGGAGCCTGGTCAGCTACAGTCCATGGAATCACAAAAGTCAGACACAACTTAGTGACTGAGCAACGGAGTGCTAATATCTGTATGTGAATCACCTGCTGTGTTTGTCTAGTACAATATCCCTTAGAGAACAATGTTTTAAACTTGCCAACTTGCCATTTGCCCTAATCCCCATTTCCATAATTTCAATGTGTGTGTGCTCAGTCATATCTGACTCTTGTGATCTCAAGAACTGTAGCCTGCCAGGCTCTTCTGTCCATGGAATTCCCCAGGTAAGAATACTGGAGTGGCTTGACATTCCCTTCTCTAGGGGATCTTTCCAACCAAGGATCGAACGTGGGGCTCCTGCATTGCAGGCAGGCGCATAACCATCTGAGTCACCAGGGAACCCAGACACTGTTTGGCAAATAAAAGTATATAGTCAATAAATCATGATGCCCTATCTAAAGGACTTAAGTAAAATCTCAAAAACTTGAGAAGTAAGGTGGCATTGGGGTTTAAGTTCTTAAGTGAATCATTTGTTTTGTAGAAGTACTGGCTTTGCACTGCTTTTATGGGAAAATTTAATGCCGTATTTATATCTATTTTATCCAATTATGAACTATAGGAAATATTACAGAAAAAAATTATTTTATGTATTAATTCATTTTCTATTTGAGGAAATCATTTGATTTGATTTGAATTACTACATCAGCAGAGATATTCTTGAATTAGAAAACCATTCAATGTCTCTTTCATCTACCTAGACTGAACAGCCTAACATTCATTGTTTTTTAAAAAGCACTCAAATCAATTAGAAGCCATTGGTGTATTTGGAGTGATATCCCCCTCAGAGAGTCATTTAATGATTCACAAGAATATACTGAATAAGAATTGTTCCCTAGAAATCTACTTAGGAGTATGGCAATTGACATATTTATATTTTGCTGGCTTAAATAAAGCTTTCTTGTTTGATTGTATTATAAAAAGAGAGATATAAATTTCATGGCTCCTGAATAGAACTGAGTTATTTAGAGTTTTCGTTGTATTTAGATATACAAAATAAACTTTAAAAATAGCCCTCAATAGCAAAGAGAGTAAAGTTAGTGTTCTAAAGAATGCAAATATGAATAAAACAATATCCTTGCCTTTTTAGGATTGGTCTACCTAATGAAAATTTTTGTGTAAAAATTCTAAGAAATGATTCATGGCAGGGATAGTACTGATTAATTTTGACTAACAGAAAATTAAAAACACATTTGCTACCTTCTAATATGTAAGTCACCATTTATTCAAATGATATTTATCAAGTCTGTTGTACCACAATCTGATTAAGGCATTAGGATAAAACGGTGGAAATAAAAATCTCCAGTTCTCATGAAATATTACATGAAATAGGCAAGACATGATTAAATATGTTGTATAACAATAAAAATAAAATAATGACTATTATGTTACTTATATATCTGAAACTGATTTAAAATATTGTATATATAAAATTATTTAATTATCATGCCAATACAATCATTTGATTACTAATATTATGTCTATTTTATAAATATTAATTTAAGTGTTCTGCTATGTAATTTGCTCAAAGTCACAAAGTATTAAATAATGGAGCAAGTGCTATCCGTTTGCATCCAAAGATGAAGAAGTTCTATTAGATCTCATAGAAAGAACTCCTGAAGAACTATGGAAAGAAGTTCATAACATTGTACAGGAGACAGTGAACAAAACTGTTCCAAAGAAAAAGAAATGCAAGAAGGCAAAGTGGCTGTCTGAGGAGATATTACAAAAAGCTGAGGAAAGAAGGCAAGCCAAAAGCAAGTGAGAAAGTGGCAACTGAATGCAGAGTTTCAGAGAATAGCAAGAAGAGATAAGAAGCCTTCTTAATGAACAATACAAAGAAATAGACAAAAGCAGTAGAATGGGAAAGACTAGAGGTCTCTAAGAAAATTATAGATAACTAAGGAACATTTCATGCAAGGATGGGCATAGTAAGGGACAGAAACATTAAAGACTTAACAGAGGCAAAAGAGGTTCAGAAGAAGTGACAAGAATACACAGAAGAACTGTAAAAAAAAAAAAAAAAAAAAAAGTCTCGATGATCAGGATAAGCACGATGGTATGGTCACTCACCTAGTGCCAAACATCCTGGAGTGTAAAGTCAAGCAGGCCTTAGGAAGTATTGCTGCCAGTAAAGCTAGTGGAGGTGATGGAATTTTAGCTGAGCTGTTCAAAATACTGAAATAAGATGGTGTTAAAGTGCTGTACTCAATTTGTCAGCAAATTTGGAAAACCCAACACTGGCCACAGGACTGAAAAATGTCAGTTTTCATCACAATTCCAAATAAGGGCAGTGCTAAAGACTGTTCAAACTACTGGACAATTGCACTCACTTCTCATGCTAGTAAGGTTATGCTCAAAATCCTTCAAGCTACACTTCAGCAGTGCTTGAACTGAGAACTTTCAGATGTACAAGCTGGATTTAGAAAAGGCAGAGGAACCAGAGATCAAATTGCCAACATCTGTTGGAACATATGTAAAGCAAGGGAAGTCCAGAAAAAGGTCTACTTCTGTTTCATTGACTATGCTAAAGTCTTTGACTGTGTGGATCACAATGAACTGTGGAAAATTCTTAAAGAGATGGGAATACCAGACCATCATACCTGTCTCCTGGGCAACCTATATTTGGGTCAAGATATAATAGAATGTTACATGTAACAACTGATTGGTTCAAGTTAGGAAAGGAGTGTGATTGAGCTTTATATTATCATCCTGTTTATTTAACTAATATGCAGAGTAGATCATGTGAAATGCCAGGCTGGATGAGTTACAAGCTGGAATTAAGATTGCCCGGAGAAATATCAACAACCTCAGATATGCAGATGATACCACTCCAACAGCAAAACCTAAAAGGAACCGAAGAGCCTCTAGATGAGGATGAAGGAGAAGAGTGAAAATTGGACAGCAAGATTAAACCAGTCAATCGCAAGAGAAATTAACCTTGAATACTCATTGGAAGAACTGATGCTGAAGCTCCAATACTTTGGCCACCTGATGTGAAGAGCCAACTCATTGGAAAAACACCCCACTGCTGGGAAAGACTGAAGGCAAAGGGAGAAGAGAGCAGCAGAGGATGAAATAGTTGGATAGCATGAGGACTCAAGGGACATGAAGTTGAGAAAAATCCAAGAGATGGTAAGGGACAGCTAAGCCTGGTGTGCTGCTGTCCATGGCTGGCAAAGAGTTGGACTTGACTGAAAGACTGAACAACAACAATACTGATTGTTATATGGCGGGGGAAGACACAAATGACATTCAATAGATAAGAATGGGATGTGGCAAGGAGGAACTAAAGTTAAGTGAAAGTCTCTCAGTTGTGTCTGACTCTATGCAACCCCATAAACTATAGAGTTCATGAAATTCTCCAGGCCAGAATTCTGGAGTAGGTGACAGTGAAAAGTGAAAGTGAAAGTCACTCAGTTGTGTCCAACTGTTTGCAACCCCACAGACTATAGTCCATGGAATTCTCCAGGCTAGGATACTAGAGTGGGTAGCCTTTCCCTTCTCCAGGAGACCTTCCCAATCTGGGGTTGGTAACATTTCCCTTCTTCAGGAGATCTTTCTAACCTAGGGATCGAACCCATCTCTCCCTCATTGCAGGTGTATTTACCAGCTGGGCCACAAGAGAAGCCCACAAGAGAAGCCCAAGGCAAGGAGGAGGGACATGATTATTTTATATAGAATTAGGGTTAGGGAGAATCACAGTGGTAAAATGATATTTGGTTTCAACTTTTTAGGGACCAAAGAAATAATGGTGGTGGTGGTTTAGTTGCTAAGTTGTGTTGACTCTTGCAACCCCATGGTAGCCTGCCAGGATCCTCCATCCATGAGATTCCTCAGACAAGAATACAGGGGTGGGTACCATTTCCTTTCCCAGGAGATCTTCTTGACCCAAGAATCCAGCCTGGGTCTCCTGCATGCAGGCAGATTCTTTACCAACTGAGCTACAACGGAAGCCTCAATAAAAGGAAGTAATACATAGAAGATAGTCCAGGCAGAGAGAAAAAGAGATAGATATGTGTTTAATTAGCTCCAAGAAAAGAATGTGTGGGCCTAAGGCAGGGGAATGGAGACTACAGCAGGAGAAGTAAGATCGATCTGTTCATTTGACTGTGATATGGAGGGAGTTGGGGATCCTCCGGAGTATTATTATTGGAGAAGAAATGTGACATAATTTGTGCTTTAAAATGATAGTGCTAAGAGGATAGTAAGTTGAAGTAGAGAAGACCATTTGGTAGGCAGCAGTTTTAATCTAATTACAAAACCGTAGTGACTTGAACTTGGCAGGATTGAAGGTATGGACCTCAGCTGAAATATAGATATGTGATTTGCTGATGAACTATGTGAGGTGTGAGAAAAGAGTTAAAGGAGATTCTAAAAGTCTATGTTTAGTCCTAAGACACTAGAAAAATAGATTTATCATTTATTCAAATACAGAAACTTGTGGGAGAAACTAGTTGATGTGGGCGAAATAAATGTTGAAGAAGAGAAAATTGAATGTCCTTTAGTAGGCATGAGGGAATAAAATATAATGCATGAGGTACTGGTTTCAGATGGGGGCTTGGAAAGCTGATTCATTGTGACAAAATCTATGGGTAAAGATGAAAATGAGTTAGAAATGGTAGTATGTGAAGGTTGGCTCGAATTTATTCTGTTTTACAATTGAAATAAGAATTTGCAAGTTCAGAGTATGTAGAACGTTATACTAACTATGTTGGAGTTTGGGGCCAACCTTTTATCATGAAGGTCTACAGACAAAGAACTTGAGTATGTCTGCCATTAGTGATTATAATAATGGACTATTTAAGTCAAGCAAAGGAGGAAGTTAAAGCATGAGCTATGCAAAGAGTAATGAGGAGTTTGCATGATCAATAGAACATAGTTCCTGATTTAGGCAAATAGTTGTTCAATATAGAGTACCAGAAGAAGTAACCTGAGAGAATAACCTATAGTTGTTACTTACCAAGTATGTCGTCTTACTTCAGTACAATGTCATCAGTATGTCATTTACCAAGAACAGACAAGGTAATTTCTAATGCTTGGCACTGACAACTAATTATCTGTCCAGCCTCAGATTATTCTAGTTTGCTGTGTTTGAACAAGTTTTGCTAACAGTCTTCCTTCTACCACTAGAGTAGCTCACTTCAGTAACTGTATGACTGGGTAAAATATTGAATCACAGTGAGCAAAAGTGCAACACATTGAAGAGTATGCTGAACAACTCTTTATATGCGCAAGCATTTTGTAAGGTGATTATGTATTTTCCAAGTTCAATCCAAATTGTCTCTGAAATCAGTCAAAAGGTGGAGTAAGTGATTATAAAGACTTATGATTCAATGTTTCTTTGTAATAAGCATTATAAGAGGAACTTACTGTGGAGTATTTCCTTGCCCAGTCATAACAAACTTCACAGTAAAATAGTAAAACATGTGCTCTCTTGCAATACTCAAATGTAAATTATGCTTCATTTATGTATTGTTGTGTTGCTAGCAAATATGAATATTTGATATTCATAATTATTATTCATGTTTTTATACATGAATCTTTTACCCTTTTGGTTAATGTGAGTCTGTTCCAGAGATTGTTCATCTCTAAGTGCACTAATAATAATATTTATGAGCTTTCTTCCATTAGGAGAATATCCTTGCAATAGTATTTACATCATGGTACTACTAACCTGTGGAATTGATGTGAAATTCAGCTAACTTCTCCAGTTGATTCCCTTTGATTATGTTGCCATAATTTTTAATGTAACAGTAAAGAAAGGATTGGCAAATCATCCTGTTAATTTTATGCTTGGTAAACAGTAATCCACAACTGATGTTTCCCTCCTTTCCTTCACGCCTTTTGCTTGCTGTCTGTTATTTTATGCATTCACTTCTGGAGTTTCCTTAAAAAAATCAATTAGTTTCCTTAAAAAATCAATTTCGGAATCACTAAAAATATGTCACTACTACATCTTTTTTGATGTATTCTAAGCCAATACATCCAATTTTGAATGCATCCATATATTTTGAATACTAACTGTGCTAAATAAGTCAAGTATTTGGCTATGGTGTATTCAGAAGAAAGATAAAAATTTCCTTCCCTTCAGGTGTCTTTTTTAGTTTTCCACCAGCACTGTTGTATCTTCTTGTGTTTTTCATTCTATTTTCTCTCTTCAGCCACCATTCATTTTTTCCAGGTCCTATGCTGATACCTAGCAGTCTCAAAATATCTAATTTAATTTGCCCTCTACAACCAAAATATCCTACTTGATTCCAGCCTCCCTTGTATCATCTTTTGGTTTATAAGGATTTGTCACATTTTTAGGATGCTGAAAATTAATTGGAGCTAGTGTCATAAACTCATGTATGCCCTCAGGTGTTTTGAGTGGAAAATGCTCAAATATATTACTACACTCTTTTGGTTCATTTCAGGGTATATTATTTCCTTTTATGTCAATAATATTATCTTTGGCAATGCCAGAATTATGAATGGTATCTTTTGTTAGCAAATTATGAATTAATATTCAACTTTAAGTACTAAATTCATTAAAAAAGAAGTAATGTCCAAAACTGTTCCATATTACTTTTAAATAATGTCCATCAGAAAAAATTTTCCATTCTTGATTTCAGGAATCACTTCTTATGCATTAGAAAGACCATATATTGTACATTTTCAAGACCCACCCTTTCTCACCTGTACCACAATAACTCTGTTTTACAACTACATCTCAAATGACAGCAGAAAGGTCTTGAATCATAAAATGTACTGAATTCATATAATCAGAATTAATCAAAAGAGAGGTCAAACCATGAAAAAGCTCTATAGTAACAAGTCATTCTAAGATATTTCTTTCTGAGAAAGTTTAAATTTTTGCCATGCACTTGTCATGATTTGCCTTTGGAGAACCATTCAAATTGTCTATAATACAGCTTCATATTGAGACCCCTTATCTTAATAAATTAGTGATATGAGACCATATTTCTGAGTCTAAGACTAGTAAATAAAATATATTTTGTTAAAAATTTTAGTAGGAAGCTAAAATTATGAGAATTTTTTGTTGGAGTAATTCTAAATTTAGGAATAACTTTAAATTGTATAAACGAGTTTCATCATAAAGGAGATCAAATCCATCTTTTAAAGATAATCCATTTACAATATTGTAATTAACCTCCAATTAAAATAAATAAATTTATATTAAAAATAGAGATAATCCATTTTCTTATTCATATTAAGGGAAACAGATACACCTTGGTCATTTCCCTTAGAATTTTATGATTGCTCAATATAGCACTAAAGTTATATGTCCCATCTTGTGTGGTGATGATAGCAAAGCTCAAATATACCTGGACTTAATTGTATTTTCTTTCATTGACATTTTTCAACTTAATTAAAGCCTCCATAATGTCAATAATTGCTCATATCAATTCCTGATAACAGGAGACACTGCAATCATGAATACTGTGCTTGCCAATTTGTGTTTAATCCTACAATATTTTATTCTTTTTACAATGAAATAATGGCAGAGAGCCTGGCAGAGGGGACTCAGTAAACACTTACTGAACTTTTACATTGCTAATGATATAATATAAATAATACTTTAAATATTTTGAGAGTTTACCATGTGCCTAAGCTGATTCTAGATTAAGAAGCCCTAACTTACATTGTATTTTGATAAGTTTGCCACATTTTGTCATATCAGTTAGACGTAAAATATATTTTGAAAGATCCTCTCCCACTCACAGGACTTCCCTGGTGGCTTAGATGGTAAAGCATCTGCCTACAATGTGGGAGATCCGGGTTTGATCCTTGAGTCAGGAAGATCTTCTGGAGAAGGAAATGGCAACTCATTCCAGTACTCTTGCCTGGAAAATCCCATGGATGAAGGAGCATGGTAGGCTACAGTCCATTGGGGTCACCAAGAGGTGGACATGACTGAACCACTTAATTTTTACCCTCACTCAAAAAAAGCACAATACATATTTCCAAATATTTTGTGTATTATTTTACATAGTTTCAAGTAATTTTTCAAGATAGTTATTTCATTACATCCTTGAGCTTCCTAACATCACAATATTCCTTCTAGAGCTGAAGCAAGAAATTGACAGTATGAAATGAAGTTCAGGGATGGAATGGAGGTCATTGTTGAGACACAAATATCAGGTGTGGTTTAGGAATAGCTTTGCACGTATCATTTGGTGATTTTAAAGAATCAACAAACAGACAGACATTTTTTGCATTTTGAGTCTGTTGCTTTCACATATCCTTGTGTTCAAGAGGTTCATAAACTCAACAGTGACAAATGTATTGTTTTGGTTCAGACGTAATATGCTTAAGGGAATGTCAAAAAAGAAAGATATTAAGATTGATGTTAGCTAATTTTCTGTTAGTAGCTTTTGTTATTTGGTTAAAACCACACCAATCAAAGTGCATATATTAATACTTTGAGTTCATAAATTTTGGGATTATATTAGCTCTTTAACATTTAGAATAGAAGAGAAAGTATATTTAATTTGATGTGACACCTAATAAAATTTGTAATTAACAGCTTCTAAGTGATTTTAAGGAAGAAAATGAATTAACACTTTTATAAAACCTAATTGTTCAGCAGTTTTGTTTGAAGAGATGACTGCAGGGGTCATTTTTCTCTGCCTCAATTCTGTAGAAGTTTGATAGGAAAACATAAGGAATATTCTTTTCAAAAATTGTAGTAGATTTTGTCCTATTTCTTGACTGGAAAACTTTCTAAATCCAAAGTTCTTTTTTGAACCACAGTATGACATTCAATTTTTTTTAAGGAATTATATTAAACAGACAATATTATGTTAGTTTCAGGTGTACAACACAGGGATTTGATATTTTTACACATTATGAAAGAATCACCGCAATAAGACCAGTACCATCTGACACTATACAATGTTGTTACCCTGTCACTGACTACATGCTACTGCTGCTAAGTCACTTCAGTCGTGTCCGACTCTGTGTGACCCCATAGACGGCAGCCCACCAGGCTCCCCCATCTCTGGGATTCTCCAGGCAAGAATACTGGAGTGGGTTGCCATTTCCTTCTCCAATGCATGAAAGAGAAAAGTGGAAGTGAAGTCGCTCAGTCTGTCCGACTGTTAGCGACCCCATGGACTGCAGCCCACCAGGCTACTCCGTTCATTGGATTTTCCAGGCAAGAGTACTGGGGTGGGGTGCCATTGCCTACCTATGTGTATATTACATCTCCATGACATTTATTTTATAGCTGGAGATTGTACCTTTTATTCCTCTTTATCTATTTCATACATTCTAGCACTTCCACCCCTCTGGCAGTCACCAGTTCATTCTCTGTGTCTATGAGCCTATTTCTGTTTGTTTTTCATTTATTTTACTTTTTCTAGATTGCATTTATAAGTGAAGTAAGTTTTTCCCTGTATGACTTGTTTCACTTAACATAGTACCCTCCAGGTCTATCCATGTTGCCACAAATGGCAGGATTTCATACATTTTATGGCTGAGTAATATTTCATTGTATATATGTGCATGCATGTGTGTGTCTCTATGGATATATACGGAGATAGATAGATACATAGATAGATAGATAGATAATATCTTTCCAGGTGGCTCAGTGGTAAAAATGGACATGAGTTTGAATAAATTCAAGGAATTAGTGATGGACAGAGGGCTGGCTTGCTGCAGTCCATGGGGTTGCAAAGAGTCAGACATGATTGAGCAAATGAACTGAACTGAACTGAAGTTTTCAATTAATATTTAACCCAGTAATCACCACCCTGAGGATTTATCCTAGAGAAATGAACTCTGAACAGTGTTTCAATTCAGTTCAGTTCAGTTCAGTCACTCAGTCATATCCGATTCTTTGTGACCCCATGAATCACAGCACGTCAGGCCTCCCTGTCCATCACCAACTCCTGGAGTTCACTCAGTCCCTCCCAGCATCAGAGTTCCTTCCAATGAGTCAACTCCTTGCATGAGGTGGCCAAAGTACTGGAGTTCCAGCCTTAGCATCATTCCTTCCAAAGAACACCCAGGGCCGATCTCCTTCAGAGTAGACTGGTTGGATCTCCTTGCAGTCCAAGGGACTCTCAAGAGTCTTCTCCAACACCACAGTTAAAAGCATCAATTCTTTGGTGCTCTGCTTTCTTCACAGTCCAAATCTTACATCCATAGATGACTTCTTGTGAAACCATATCCTTGTCTAGACGGACCCCTGTTGGCAAAGGAATGTCTCTGTTTTTGAATATGCTATCTAAGTTGGTCATAACCCTCCTTCCAAGGAGTAAGTGTCTTCTAATTTCATGGCTGCAATCACCATCTGCAGTGATTTTGGAGCTCCAAAAAAATAAAGTCTCACACTGTTTCCACTGTTTCCCCATTGTTGTGCCATGAAGTGATGGACCCAGAGGCCATGATCTTCGTTTTCTGAGTGTTGAGCTTTAAGGCAACTTTTTCACTCTCCTCTTTCACTTTCATTCAAAAGGCTTTTTATTTTATATCCTGCAACTTTACTATATTCATTGATTAGCTCTAGTAATTTTCTGGTGGAGTCTTNCAGAGGCATGATGGCATCCTGTTTACCCAAACAAGGCGAAACCTGCTCTTTTCTTTCTTTTTTTTTTATTTCATTTTTTATTTTGTACTGGGGTATAGCCGATTAACGATGTTGTGATAGTTTCAGGTGGACAGTGATGGGACTCAGCCACACATATACGTGTATCCGTCCTCCCTGCAAACTCCCTTCCCATCCAGGCTGTCATGTAACACTGAGCAGAGTTCCCTGTGCTCTACAGTAGGTGCTTGTTGGTTATCCATTTTAAATGTAGCAGTGTGTTCATGTCCATCCCAAACTCTCTTATTATCCCTTCCCCTGCATCCTTCCCCACCTCAACTCCCCACCCCACCCCCAACCATAAGTTCATTCTCTCAAGTCTGTAAGTCTGTTGCTGTTTTGTAAATAAGTTCATTTGTATCATTTCTTTTTAGATTCCACATATAAGGGATGTCAAAGGATATTTCTCTTCTGTCTGGCTTCAGTCAGTGTGACAATCTCTAGATCTACTTATGTTGCCACAAATGACATTATTTTATTCTTTTTACTGGTTGAGTAATAATCCATTATGTATACACACCAGACAGCTTTATCCATTCCTCTGTTGAGGACTTTCAGGTTGCCTCCATGTTTTGGCTATTGTAAACAGTGCCTCAGTGAACGCTGAGGTACATGGATCCTTTCAGATATGTTTTACTCTAGATATATGCCCAAGAGTGAGATTTCTGCATCATATGGTAGCTCTACTTTAGTTTTTTTAAGGAATCTTTATACTGTTTGCCATGGTGGCTGTACCAGTTTATATTCCCACCAACAGTGTAGGAGGGTTCCCTTCTCTCCACACTCTGCAGCATTTCTTGTTCGTGGAGTTTTTGAAGATAGCCATTTTGACTGGTGTGAGACGATACCTCATTGTAGTCTTGATTTGCATTTCTCTATTTAGCAAAGTTGAACATGTTTTCATGTGCCTCTNAATGCATACTATTTCATGTGCAATAATATTCTATTGCCCATATGCAGCAATTTCTTTACCCCTTCTTCTATCAGTGGACATTTACATTGCTTCCATGTCCTGGCTATTGTAAATAGTGCTGCTGTGAATATTGGGGTGCATTTATCTTTTTGGATTAGTTATTGCTTTTTCCAGATACATGCTTAGGGGTGAAATTGCCAGATCATATGGTAACTCTATTTTTAGTTTTTAAAGGAATTTCCATACAATTCTACATGCATTCCCACCAACAGTGTAGAAAATTCCTTTTTATCTATAGCCTTTCCAGAGTTTTTTATTTTTAGACTTTTTGATGATGGCTCTTCTGACAGATGTGAAGTGATATCTTATCATAGTTTTGATTTGCATTTCTCTAATAAATAACAATGTTGAGCATGTGTCTTTTAATATTAAAAAAGCTAAAGTTTATTTACAACTATATAGTTTTATGTTTGAAATTTTTTAATTGTCCCTTTGGTTGAATGGATAATTAAGTATTGTTTCAACAGTGACTTATACTCCTGTTTGATCAAGTATTTTAAATATTTTGACATTTTTTAACAAACTTCCCCAAATCAAATTCTGAATGAACTCTTTTTGGACCTCAAACTAACTTTGGATTTTTCCATATGGCTCTTAGAAGATCTCAAAAGATTTTCTGTTTCTCCTTGTAAAAGAGAAATCTTTATTTAGTCTTGATATTAAATTTCATGGGGAGAGTTGTTAAATTAAAAAAAATATATTTACACAGATATTATCAATCTTGAGTAAAAGTCTCTCAGTCATGTCTGGCTCTTTGAAACACCATGGACTATGCAGTCCATGGAATTCTCTAGGCCAGAATACTGGAGTGGGTGGCTGTTCCCCTCTCTAGGGGATCTTCCTAACCCAGGATCAAACCCAGGTCTCCCATGTTACAGGTGATTTCTTTCCCAGCTGAACCACCTCCAGTTGTTATTTTATAATATATATGACAAAAAATAGCAGTTAATTTTTAATTGCATAATTTTTATGGATTCTCATAGATTTTTAACTATGTCTGTTAAGCATTTCATCACTCACAAGTTATTGTTTCACTCTTAATTCTTTTTACAAAAGTGTTTACAATCAATGGTAGACAGAATGCTTCAACTTCAAAGAGATTCATGGAAAAAGATGATGGCATTTACTCTAGATTATAGGTTTCTGATAACTTTAAGATCATGACATCAATTGGATATAAAATTTCTAAAATTTTAATAGAATACTTATTGACTCATAAAGCTACTAACCCAAGATGATACAAAATGAGGATTATTAACTACGGGAAAGTGAGTGAATTCATTAAGATGGTTATAATTTTTATGAATTAATATAAAACATTGCTGATTACAATATCACCACTAGTAAGCTAAAGTATACTATGTTTGTTGGTTACACCCTCAGCCTGCTGAGAGAATGACCAAAAGTAGAAAACTGTTCAAATTAAGTACAAAATAGAGACTGGTCTTGAGACTTCCCTGAGCAAACAAAACCACTAGCTAATTTCATGAACATAAATAAAATTTAATTTAGATTATTTCTTATAAATGCCTCTGAGATTTATTAAAAAATTTTAAAAAGTAAATTATTTCCTTAAACATGGTATGAGATAATCACTCTTAATCAATTCCCTCCCATTTAGGAATCCTCGTTATAATAACCGATCATTAAAAAGGTTAACTACTTCCTCATTTCACTTTATAAGTCATCCTGAAACGTTATGCCTGCGAACTTCCTACCATTTTTTTAATTTGGGACCTTCCAGTTTGCAAGCTGTTTTTAGATACACCGCAATAAATTCTTAGTCAATGCTATTTATCGATTTGATAGTTTTAATTTTTCTATTTCTGGCGTTTTGTCACAGCTATTGCAAACAACTCAGTCTAGTCTACCTTGCCAGCACACCTCCAGAATTCAGTATCTGGACAAAAGAATTTGCAGAAGTTGCACTGAATAATGAAATGCCAGTAAGAGTTGACTAAATTTAAACTTTTGCTTCCTAAGAGACACAGATGGCAAGTTTGTTATAGTTAGCTCATCACAGAGGTTTTTAAATAGCCCTGGGTAAAAATCAATTTATGAACATGTAGCCATTAAAATGCAATACATTGAGTCAACACAATAAATATGCAATAGGCAAGAACTATAATAGATGGCTTCACACTTACTTTTAATACTAGGCTCAAAGAGATTTGATGGTTTAAAAGGTTTTAGGAAATTTTATATTTGCATGTGTCCATTTTAGTGGTGTTAGTCACTCAGTTGTGTCTGACTCTTTGTGACCTCATAGACTGTACCTACCAGGCTCCTCTGTCTATTGGATTCTCCAGGCAAGAATATTAGAGTGCGTTGCCATTCTCTTCTCCAGTCTAGTGAGAAAGGAATAAGCAAAAATAATGTAATATATATGAGGTTTTTCTTCATATGCTCCTGCTTAATTTATTGTTTGCAATGTGAAAAATATTTTAATGTAACATTAGTTTTAGATTTTCTTACAAAAATCAGTCTAATGGAAAAACAAAGCCAATGTATGCACAAGATGAATGATACCCATAGCAATTTTTTTGGTATATTTCCTTTGCCAGTAATGGTCATTACCTAGAAACCCTGTTTGTAACAAAACAAAACAAACAAAAACCACATTTTTTGAGGGGATTAACAGTGATCTAAAAATAGGAATTCTGTATTGATGTGTTATTATTCCACTATTCTCCGAGTAAAGTGTGGTTTCTGGGAAGGAATTATCTTTGAAGGTCTTGGTATGAAAATGCTGAAATGGCACATCACAGCCTGACGCTCCCCTGGGTGAGTCATCTTTACCTGATGCCGGAGCGGCTTTCTGAAAGACCAACTGGTGTACTTCTCTCCTGTTGGCATAACTATATTTAGAATCCATAACTAGAGAGCTCAGGGCTTCTCGGGATGATATTTTTAAATGTGTCATCACTCCAGACATGCTCTCCCTCCCTCTCCTACTGCTTCAGACTCCCTCATATTTTCACACATCCAAATGGAAAAGAATCAAGAAAAATCACATTCCAAAGGAACCTGTGACACTAGTCTCATCTGGAATGTTAAGTTCCGAGCTTAGAAGATGCTAATAATGTCCTTGCGCTTGTGCTTAACAAAGTTTGAATTATTCTGGCAGCTTAGCAATATAATGGACAGTACCATATTGGGCTCATTGTTCAATATGGTGCTTAGGGAAGAATATAGAAAACTCCAGTGGATTTTTTTCCTTTATTTTTTAGAACATCCTTCACAAAGGTTTGTATACTGGAGTAGGAAATTCTTGCAATTGCTAGCCGTGACTCTGCTTCATGATATATTAAGCAATGACACAAAATCATGAGGAAACACAAACCTTTGTTCTAGCTGTGAAATCATCTTTAGTGAAATCACTGGAGACAGAAAATAGAAATTCACACACTCTTCAAAGAATATACATATGAGTAAAACATTATTAACATGTCATTGGTATGAGAAATCACTGTGGATAAGGGAAGTCTCCTGCATATATTTTGACTAACATCCTTGGAGTCTGCTTTAAGAACTAATACTGTTTAACATACTTTTAGATTTATATGACACTGGGCCATAGCATGGATTCAGTATTGAGGGAATTGGTCAATTAGCAATTCTGTTGATTTATTCAGTATAAATTTACTTACCATCTACCTGTTTTGCAAATTCATGAAGTAGATTGATTAATGCAGTGGATTTAAGGAGGGAAGATAAGAATGGTATGTATTTTTTAAAGCTTCCCAGGTGGTTCAGTGGTAAAGAATCTGGCTGCAATGCAGTATATTCAGGGGATGCCTATTTGATCCCTGGGTCAGGAAGATCCCTTGGAGGAGGAAATGGCAACTCACTCCAGTATTCTTGCCTGGAAAATTCCATGGATGGAGGAGCCCTGTGAGCTAAAAGTCCATTGGTTCACAGAGAGTCAGAAATGGTGTGAGCATGCATGCACAGGATTTTATAATATATATCTAGGAAAACTAGGATATTTATGACAAGTAAAGCTCCAAAACAAGACTTAATTATTATTAACCTGAAATAACCAAGAATTGCATAATTAAATTCTGGATGATGAATATGGGACAGCTGCATCATTATAAGCTTGCATAATAAGAAAGACTGAGTAGATAATTTAAGCTGTGGAAATAGCATTAGGAAACACAAGGAGGATAATGGAAAGAAAAAATGTTCACCTGTAGCACAGGGAGTATAGGGACAGTGAGACAAAATGCAGAGTTCTGAAAAAGTGGAGGCACTGCAAGCTACTGTGATAATATGGAGGTGATCTTGAAATGCCAGTGTCAAAGTAACAAAGCTTGTGTTCCCTTAGTATGGGATAGTGCTAATATCTGTTTTGGAGTACACCAGTAGTATTCTAAAAATGATTTAGGGCAGATGAATTTGGCAGAACTCCTAAATAAATGGATATAAGGAAAGCCTGAAAGCAAACATTTTATCAAGGAAATGATTTTTCTAATTTAAGATGAGCCTCAGTTCAGTTCAGTCACTCAGTCATGCCCAACTCTTTGCAACCCCATGGACTGCAGCACACCAGGCTTCTCTGTCCATCACCAACTCCTGAACCTTGCTCAAACTCATGTCCATTGGGTCAGTGATGCCATCCAACCAACTCATCCTCTGTCATCCTCTTCTCCTAGTGCCCACAATCTTACCCAGCATCAGAGACTTTTCCGATGAGTCAGCTCTTCACATCAGGTGGCCAAAGTGTTGGAGCTTCAGCTTCAGCAAACCCCTCCAATGAATATTCAGGGCTCGTTTCCTTTAGGTTGGACTGGTTGGAACTTCTTGCAGTCCAAGGGATTCTCAAGAGTCTTCTCCAACATCACAGTTCAAAAGCGTCAATTCATCAGTGCTCCGCTTTCTTTATAGTCCAACTGTCACATCCATACATGACTACTGGAAAAACCATAGCTTTGACTAGACGGACCTTTGTTGGCAAAGTAACGTCTCTGCTTTTTAATATTGCTGTCTAGGTTTGGCATAGCTTTTCTTCCAAGGAGCAAGCGTCTTTTAATTTCATTGCTGCAGTCACCATCTTCAGTGACTATGGAACCCAAGAAAATAAAGTCTCTCACTGTTTCCATTTTTTCCCCATCTATTTGCCATGAAGTGATGGGCCACACGCCATGATCTTCATTTTTTGAATGTTGAGGTTTAAGCCAGCTCTTTCACTTTCATCAAGAGGCTTTTCAGTTCCTCTTAACTTTCTGCCATAAAGTGTGGTATCATCCGCATATTTGAGGGTATTGATATTTCTCCCAGCTGTCTTGATTCCAGCTGGTGCGTCATGCAGGCTGGCATTTTACATGATGTACTCTGCATATAAGTTAAATAAGCAGGATGACAATGTACAGCCTTGATGTACTTCTTTCCCTATTTGGAACCAGTCTCTTGTTCCATGTTGGTTCTATCTGTTGGTTGTCACCTGAATACAGATTTCTCAGGAGGCACATAAGGTAGTCTGGTATATCCATCTCTTGAAGAATTTTCCACAGTTTTTTGTAATCCACAGAGTCAAAGGCTTTAGCGTAGTCAATGAAGCAGAAGTAGATGTTTTTCTGGTGTTTTCTTACTTTTTCTATGATTCAACAGTTGTCGGCAACTTGATCTCTGGTTCCTCTACCTTTTATAAATCCAACTTGACCATCTGGAAGTTCTTGGTTCACCTACTGTTGAAGCCTAGCTTGGAGAATTTTGAGCACTATTTTGCTAGCATTTGAGATGAGTGAAATTGTGCAGTAGTTTGAGCATTCTTTGGCATTGCCTTTCTTGGAATTAGAATGAAAACTGAACTTTTCCAGCCCTGTGGCCACTGCTGAGTTTTCCAAATTTGCTGGCATATTGAGTATAGCACTTTTGCAGCATCATCTTTTAGGATTTGAAATATCTCAGTTGTAATTCTATCACCTCCACTAACTTTGTTCATAATGATCCTTCCTAAGGCCTAGTTGAGGAAGGCTAAAACCTGAGAGTGGAATGAAAAAAGACCATTTTAAGAAATATTGTGGATAAAGTGTTTCCAAATGTAGGTGGAGGCAGTTTTCTCTGCCTACATGGTATAGTCCTTAAGATATCTGATTGAGTGAAAAGCAAAGAATTAAGGAATGAGATAGCTGGTACACGAAAGGCAAAGAAAAGGCCCCACAGTGTAAAGTATGCCTATAACCACAATCTTAATAAAATAGCAATAGTGATTTATTGTTTTCTTATCAAATGGCAAACAATGTGCTAGGAACTTTACTTGCATCTTCATATTTAACCACCAGTAACCTAGGACATTATTAATTAATAACCTAGGTGGATGCAATGCACATGAACTTGGGCAAAGTTCAGGAGATGGCAAGGGACAGGGAGGCCTAGCATGCTGCACTCCATGGGGTCACAGAGTCAGACACAACTGGGTGACTGAACAGTAACAACCTAGGAAGAAAGTAATGTTTTCTACACTTTAGAAACTAGGGAATGGAGGTGTAAATTTGCCAAATGTCTCTCATACAGGATTTCAAATCATGCCTGATTCTACCACAGATTTAGAGAATTTCTAGTGTATATTCTGTTCTATTTACTCTCCTCCATGTCACTGATATAAAAACAAGTTAAGAGCACACATCTATGATATATAACTGGCAGATATTATATATTAATCAGCACATTCTAGCATATATTTTCTAAGTGCAATGGATTCATTTGCCTTATCTACCCTTCTTCATTTTACCCCATGAATACTATGCAAGGTTCTGTCAAAATTTTATTCAAATCAGTATTTAGTATAAGCACAGCAGTCTTGAAAAACTAGAAAAATATTATATATATAGATAGATATAGATATAGATATAGATACACACACACACACACATTGTATATAAAACTTGATGGCTTCACTGGTCTTAGTGGATTCCTACCTGTTATAAATGCTTGATATTTTTATTTATAAAAGTTTGATACAGGTTTTTCTATAGATTTGCATTAGTTATACAACTTCAGAGTTTAATTATTGTAATTTTTATTCTAATTTTAAAATCTTTATTTAAAAATCTTGTCTTCAGATGGTAAAACCTCTTCCTAGTTCATCAAAGATCACTGAAGTTGAGCATTTTCTTCTGCAATTTTTTTTTTCTTCATATTCCAAGATATAATTGGGCCAGACAAACTAAATTCACTTAGTTCGTGCAGAAATCTCTTAAAAATCTTTAAGTAATATTTAAATTAAAACTTTTTGAAATCACTTTGTCTTATAGCCTTCCCAGTCCTTGACAAATTAAGGAAACCCATATGACGTTAACAGAGAAGGCAACGGCGCCCCGCTCCAGTACCCTTGCCTGGAAAATCCCATGGGCGGAGGAGCCTGATGGGCTGCATTCCATGGGGTCGCTAAGAGTCGGACACGACTGAGCGACGTCATTTTCACTTTTCAGTTTCATACATTGGAGAAGGAAATGGCAACCCACTCCAGTGTTCTTGTCTGGAGAATCCCAGGGACAGGGAAGCCTGGTGGGCTGCCGTCTGTGGGGTCGCACAGAGTCGGACATGACTGAAGCGACTTAGCAGCAGCAGCAGCATATGGCCCAAAAAAACATTTCTCTCTATTAGCTTTTAACCACCACCAGCTTGTCTCTATTGTTCTCACTTCTAATAAAACTCAAATTTCCTGTTTGAATGTGTCCACCCTGGGAAGAGAGAATGCCATCTTAGACATATATTGATGATGTTATTCATTCAATTTGCGATCACTTTTATCTGCCACAATAATGGATTGTCTAGTTCCTTTTTCTCAATCGTCAAAGTACCTTCTTTTAACAAATAGCACTTTATAGTGAGATGATTTTAAATGGCTATGTGTGTAGTCTTGTCCATGAAATGGAATCTTTTATTTGCTTTTCTTTTTCTATTTTAATCCAGCTGATTCCTACGGAAATTAAAACTGTTCTGCTGGAGTTATTAACAATAAAGTTTAACCACATGAACTAATTGTGCACAGATGAGCTGAGCTGGTGATACCATATTTACAAACTATGCACAAGTCTATTTGATTGATGGAGGGGTAAGGAATAGAAATATGAGTGGTCATACTTTGGATACAATATTATATAACTGCTTCTTCTAATTTATAATAGCAAAAGAATTATTGGCTCTATCACCGTGTGAAAAAAGAAGAGTGAGTATTTAGGTTCATGAAGGGTCGGCTAGGTGTTTTTCATGCACTATACATTTGAATCCTAAAATTAGCCTATGTGTGATTAGTATCATCTCTGTTTTATGGAACAGAACACCAGGGTTTAAGGAGTTTATGTTATTTAGCAAATATGGAAAAAATTTAAAATATGTATGTTAATTAATTTCTTAGGTATAAAGACAATTGCCTATTGGAATTTTTATAATCAGTGTTCTTATTTCTCCAAAGCGGGGGGTGGGGGGGGGGCGGAAGGAGCTGCAGAATGACTTTTAAAATCTCTAACATTTTTTTTTTGGTAGGTATTTCCACTTCATTGAGACTTACTATAAATCCTCCATTTTCTAGCATCACTACTGGGCTATAATTTTTTNGGTGGGGGGGGGGAGGGCGGAAGGAGCTGCAGAATGACTTTTAAAATCTCTAACATTTTTTTTTTGGTAGGTATTTCCACTTCATTGAGACTTACTATAAATCCTCCATTTTCTAGCATCACTACTGGGCTATAATTTTTTAGGAACCTGACTGCACTTTTATCATTCATGCTCCTTTCTCTAGATTTACTCAGGTAGAGCCAACAAATGAAGGTTACCTCTGAAAGGTAATCTGTTCTACTAGCATCAAGGAACATATAGGACACATATCTGTATGCACTTTTACTATTATTGTGCAGTATAGTGTGAGGACAGAAAGGCCACCACTGTACATCTCACAGTCAGCCTTTTAATCTCTATCTGTTCCATCACCCCCACCATTCTTGGACTGTTGTGTTCAAAGTACAGCACTGTTTAGAAGAAGGAGAAGATGATGATAATGATGACAATAGAAAGCATAATTGTAGATAACAGATTTAAAGAGATTATTATAAAACAAGTGCAGGTGTCTCATTTTTCTCAGGGATCTTTTTTTCAGCAGTATTCTCTGCAGAATTATATCCTAAGAAATTGACTGACTCTCAACCAAGATGATTAGCTAGAAAGTGAGGTGTGCAGAAATTTATTACTAATATCACTACTATGACTAAAATTTAAACTACAGTGACAACCACTAGTCCTACTATTTCAGTTACCTGGGAAGCCAGCAAATATTTATAAAGTAATATCTTCCATCAACCGTGCCAAGAAATTTACATGGACTCTATCTTTAGCCTTTGAAAAAACACTTTGGGGAAAGTATCATGCTGCTGCTGCTAGGTCACTTCAGTCGTGTCCGACTCTGTGCGATCCCATAGATGGCAGCCCACCAGACTCCCTGTCCCTGGGATTCTCTAAGCAAGAATACTGGAGTGGGTTGCCATTTCCTTCTCCAAAGTACTATGCTATCCCTTTTAAAATAGGGAGAGGCTCAGACATTTTAAGTAAGCTCAAAATCATGCAACTGGTAGCTGGTAAGTTGGATTCACATTCTGACAGTCTTTTGCTCTCCTCTGGCTGCTTCTATTCTTGCTGCTGCTGGTGGCAGCACAGCAAGCTCAAAGACACATCTGTCTAATCAAAAACTTATTTTCTTAATCACTACATTATGCTGCCATTCAATACAGTACTTATAATTAAATGTTAAGCTTTGAATATTGTCTTTAACAATGCATGTAATAAAAGAAAAATGGAAAGAACCTTTCCACCAACCTACTTCTCATAGAGTGAGGTACGACAATGACAAGAATTATTCATTGTTGGAAGTATATGCAAAGAGACACTTAAAACTGGCTTACAAAACTATATGCTAAATTTTAGAACATAGCACTAATGCTATAGAATGAAGCAAAATTGTATCGATACACAATTATAATTACTATTCAAGTTTTTCTGTAATAGTTTCAATATATTTCATTGACTGATTGAAGATAAATACATATTTTTGCATCCACCATTTTGAGCATTGCATATGGGAACATGTGACACTTGCACATCCTGTGTGATGGAATGGAAATAAGGTTTTGAAATAACTGATTTAGGAAAACAGTACCACCAAGAATGTTGGCTTCCATAAAACTGTTTCTAAATAAGTGATGGAACGTGCTGATTCCCATTCTCTCTCTTGTCTTCATTCTCTTACTTTCTTTCTTTCTTTCTCTGTAAATGTATTAATATATAAAAACTTGATTGCACTTGAAGGGCTATAGATCTTTGAAATTTTCTAAAAGTAGATTTTATAAAATTATAATGATTGATGGTTTTGTGATTCTCAAATATAAGAATAATTACAGTGTAACTTCCAGTTATTTCTGTGTTTATTTACTTTTTTAGATCTTTATTTTAATAATGTATGTGTCCTTACCCAGAGAAGGCAATGGCACCCCACTCCAGTACTCTTGCCTGGAAAATCCCATGGATGGAGGAGCCTGGTAGACTGCAGTCCATGGGGTCGCTACTAGTCAGATATAACTGAGCGACTTCACTTTCACTTTCATGCATTGGAGAAGGAAATGGCAACCCACTCCAGTGTTCTTGCCTGGAGAATCCCAGGGATGGGGAAGCCTGGTGGGCTGCCGTCTATGGGGTCACACAGAGTCAGACACGACTGAAGAGACTTAGCAGCAGCAGTAGCAGTGTCCTTACCATTTATAGCTGTATAATTATGTAATCAAGAAGTTTTAAAGTTAGCCTTCAGTTCAGTCGCTCAGTCGTGTCCGACTCTGCGATCCCATGAACCACAGCACGCCAGGCCTCCCTGTCCATCACCAATTCCTGGAGTCCACCCAAACCCATGTCCTTCAAGTCAGTGATGCCATCCAACAATCTCATCCCATCCTCTGTTGTCCCCTTCTCCTCCTGCCCTCAATCTTTCCCAGCATCAGGGTCTTTTCAAATGAATCAGCTCTTCGCATCAGATGGCCAAAGTATTGAAGTTTCAGCTTCAACATCAGTCCTTCCAGGAAACATCTAGGCCTGATCTCCCTTAGAATGGACTAGTTGGAGCTCCTTGCAGTCCAAGGGACTCTCAAAAGTCTTCTCCAACACCACAGTTGAAAAGCATCAATTCTTCGACACTCAGATTTCTTTATAGTCCAACTCTCACATCCATACATGACTACTGGAAAAACCATAGTCTTGACTAGATGGACCTTTGTTGGCAGAGTATTGCCTCTGCTTTTTAATATGCTGTCTAGGTTGGTCATAACTTTCCTTACAACGAGTAAGCATCTTTTAATTTCATGGTTGCAATTGACATTTGCAGTGATTTTGAAGCTCCCCAAAGTAAAGTCTAACCCTATTTCCATTGTTTCCTCATCTATTTCCCATGAAGTGATGGGACTGGATGCCATGATCTTCATTTTCTGAATGTTGAGCTTTAAGCCAACTTTTTCACTCTCCTCTTTCACTTTCATCAAGAGGATTTTTAGTTCTTCTTTACTTTCTGCCATAAAGATGGTGTCATCTACATATGTGAGGTTATTGACATTTCTCCCAGCAATCTTGATTCCAGATTGTGCTTCCTCCCGCCCAGTGTTTCTCATGATGTACTCTGCATATAAGTTAAATAAGCAGGGTGACAATATACAGCCTTGACGTACTCC